>ML677401.1:13563340-13594278 GCA_007922305.1 Dermatemys mawii
TCTCACCTGGATGTAGGCCCGCTGCAGGTAGCTGTAGGGCACCCTGCGCTGGAAATCGGCCCGCACCTCCTCGCTGGCGCGGTGCCGGGAGGCGGCCCCCAGGCGGCGCCCCTCGCACTCCCGCAGGCAGCGCGCCCGGCGCAGCACCGAGCCGAAGAAGGGCAGGTCCCCGCCGGCGCCCGGCCGGATCCGCCCCAGGGGCTCCCGGCGCCGGCAGCCCAGCCCGCAGCGCAGCCGCGCCTCCCGCAGCTGCCGGTGGCCGCTCAGCGCCCGCTCCAGCCAGCGCACCGCGCCCGCGTAGTCTCCGCGGTCACAAGCCTCCACGCCGCGGGCGAAGAGCGCGTCGAAGGGCGGCCGGGGCGGAGGCTCCGCGGGGCCCCCGGCCGCCTGGCCCAGCAACGGCAGCAGCAGAGCCCCCCAGAGCCGGCTCCGCCAGCCGGGGGCCATCCGCGCTGCGCCCGGGACGGCCGGGCAGGGCGCGGAGCGGGGCAGGGGACCGGGGACACGCGGGTCTCCCTCGGCTGGGCTCCGGCTCCACGTGCCGCTCGGGGACCTCCTCGCTCGACCTCCCCGGGCTCGCTCCGCAGCCAGCCGGCAACTCTTAAAGGGACCCGCGCGGAGTCACACGCTCCTCCCGCTCCGAAGCGGGGCGGGCAGGGCCGGGGCTCCGCCCTGGGAAGCGGATCCGCCTGGAGCTGGGCTCGCTTGCGGAGCGCTCCGTGCCGGCGGCCGGGCTTAGCGTGGCGATGCCCGAGCGGAGTGAACGAGGAGCCTCGCAGCCTCCTACCCTAGATCCTCTGGCTGAAGCTGAGCAAGGAAGTTCCCCTCCCCCGAGCCCCCGTCCCCTGCTCTGGGACTCTCCCTTCGCTTCACTGCTCCTGCCGCACGTTGTCATTCAGGGAGACCCGGCTGGGTGCCAGTGGCCATCCCACTAATCCTATGTGGGCTCTAGGGCGGGACAGAAGGAAAAGGTTCAAAGGTGAAGGAAGCCATGAAGCTGCTCCCAGATCCGAGGTGGCGCTAGGGTGACCAGATGTCCTGATTTTATAGGGGCCCTCCTGAGATTCGGGGCTTTGTCTCATAGAGGTGCCCAATCTCTACACCCGTCCCAATTTTTCACACTTGCTATCTGGTCGTGTTAAGTGGGGCACAGACTTGGTTCCACCCCAGGCACTGGTGAGCTAACCCGAGAAGAGATATTCAACATCACTTAAAGCCCCTCTCAGGGGCAGAGCCCCATGGTGCTTGGTGCTGTACAAACAAGTAATGAAGACACTCCCTCCCCCAGTGAGCAAGATGGGTAAGATCAGGCTGAGCTGGGGCAGTTATGGGCAGAGAAGAGAATGAAGAAGTGCTGTGGGAAGGAAGCCCAGTTTGTGAACAGATTTCTAGCTCCATGCCGCACTCTAGCAGGCCTGGGAGGGGCAATGTTTGGTGTGGTGGGGGTTGAGAAGCCAAGGAAGTCCCTCTTAAATGATCTGCTTCATGGCTGTAACATTAAAAAAAAAAAAACCCTTCCTAGCTGCAGGCAATGTATTTTCCTCTCTCCTGCTCCCTGTGGTTGCCTTACTATTTGCTAAATATTTTATGACACTTTTCAGTCAGCTGCTTGGAGACCTTGGTCTCTGGCTTCACTGTCCCCCTTCCCACCTGCACAAGCCTCCAACCTCTAGGAATTTTGCAAATAAATCATCAGGGCTGGGCACAGTGAGCCAGAATGGAGAGGTCTGTGAAGCATCCTCATCCCCCAGCTGTGTGTATGTCTCTCTCTTCAGGGTTCCCTCTTCCAAAACTACAGCGCCTGCTCTGCCAAAATATTACTCATTTTGGATTCATTTGAAGGCAGCATTTTTTGTGCAAACTTCTCACTCTTGCAATGAAGTATTTGGCAAATGCAGCTCAATGAAACTTTCAAAAATCTCACTCGACACTGGGGGTGGTGGCGTGGTTTCTAACTGTCATTTAACTCATATTGTTGAATCCCTGACAGCAAAAAAAGTTTTTAAAAGAAGTTCAGCTGATGTGGGAGAAACAAACTTTCGGTGTGCAGGGCGGACTGGGCAAAAGTCCGTTGGAACCTTTTTTTTAGAAACCGTGGATCTCTTTGGACAGGGACCATCATTGATTACGTGTCTATAAAGCACCTAGCCGCCAATGGGCCAGCCCAAATGATTGTGGCCTGAAGGTGCTGCTGCAATATAAATGTTTAATAATCATCAGGAAAGTAAACCTAGACCACCCCTGGCAGGTGTCTGTCCACCCACTTCTTAAACACTCTCAGCGATAGGGATTCCACAACCCCCCTTAACCCTTTCCAGAACTGAACTACTTAATATCTAAGCTAAAGCTCTCTCACTGCAGATTAAATCCATTACTTCTTGTCCTACTCTCAGTACAAATAGTTTATTTGACAAAAAGTGCAACCGAAAACTATCAGTGTATTTGACAAAAATAGTTTCAGCCAATCACAAAACAGCTAGAGGGAGTGTGTTGGTCCTCCCATCCCAGCCCCCAGATCCTGACTCCTCACACATACCTGCCACACCCCCTGCTTTGGACTGGTTTCTATTATATAAATGGTTTGCAGTTTGGATGAATAATTCTCTGCACCTCCATGATAAAAATTGTTCCAGCTATCCCGCACATGTATACGCTATAACCTTTAGCCCAATGGTTAGGGCCCTCACATGGGATATAGGTGACCAAAGTTTGAATTCCAGTTCTGGAATAGACCCAAAAGTGACTTTTTTAATTCACCAAAAATTCAGAAAAATTTCAGCTACTGTTCAACCCAAGCCAACATTTTTTTTTTCTGAAACTGCTACCGAACCAAAAAAATCAGTTATTCGCCCAGGTCTGATCAGGAGTAATTAGTGAAGTCGAGGAGTTACAGCAGAGTAACACAGGTGTAAAAGAGAGGAGTTTCAGACCCAGGAGGTCAGATTTTGATATCAGCTACACTCAATCATTTCAGAGTAATTGTATTGGGCCTGAGACACCTTCCCTTATCTAGGATGTATACCAGTGTAGCACCATTGACTTCAGTAGATTTATACCTGATTTATGCTATTGTACCTGAGATCAGAATCTGGGCATCATTTTCTGTATCTGGGAGACCAGTTAGACTGTGGAGTCTGGTTTGAAAACAGGTCTATGTCACAGGATTTCCCCAAAGCATGGAGGCACTGATTCTGGGCTGCGTTCTGGCCCTTTTATTCTGCTTCTGCCACAATAAGAGGCTGGAAAGCAGACAGATCTTTCCACCTGGCAATTGCCCCAACACAGGGGTTTTCCTCATCTCTCAGCCCAAGGTAGGAGCATGACCCCTGGGATGTGGAGGAGACACGGTAGGGGGAGAAAGGGGACAGCTGGAATGCATTGTGCTCTGGTATTCTGGCCTGCTGGATGGTCCTAATGGTCAGTCCTTACAGTGCTTGTCTAGTCTAGGAAGCTGGGATCTGCCTTTCATCAGTCAGTCCCAATGGCAGCATCTGCTCCATGATGGATAAAATCTTGTCCCCTTTCCTCATCTCTAATACAGTGACAGACAATTGTTTCTTCCCCCTCCACCCCACACACATACCTCAGGGGTCCCCTATTCACAGATTTTGTATTTATCTTTGTAAGTCCTCAAGCCTGCACCTGGTTCAGACAGTAAACTTAGGGCTGGCCACTGTTCTTGGGGCTGATTGAGCTAACCCTGCGACCCGCCTCAGGGTACAAGTTCCACTTCAACAGTTTGGAGACCTAATAGTCTACATTTTACATCTCTCACAAACTATTCCCCATATAAACATCTCGCAATAATGACAACGATCAGCTGGTTCTTAGCTTTTGGCAGAGACGGTACATGACCAGTCCTTAGTGGGTGACCAGATGTCCCGCTTTTATAGGGACCGTCCCAATTTTGGGGTCTTTTTTCTTATATAGGCACCTATTACCCCCCACCCCCACCCCCTGTCCCGATTTTTCATACTTGCTATGTGGTCACCCTAGTCTTTAGTGAAATACTGAGAAGATGGTTGGACACAGGAGCAATATATCTGTCAGGGCATTTCCAAGTCACAGCATATGAGGCTGATCTACTATATGCCGGGAGTCAAATCAGCCCCAGAATGAGAGGGGTGCAAAGACTGAGTAAAGCCGCCCACTCCTAGGCTGTATCTCCTGAGAGGCACAAGTCAGAATCAAGGCCTAAGTGTTATTTGCACATCGGCTGTATTTAATTTCTTCGTCTATTTCCAAATCAATTACACAGCACAGGGTCAGCATTGAGGCCTTGAATATTTCAGTGTGTTGCCTTTTCTGAGCCAGATGTTTTTTTTCAGAAACATCTTTTTGAAACAATCAAAGGGGTTTTTGGGCAGCAGGTGTTATTATAGAGCTGGGTCCTATCACCTTACTCATTGCATGGGCCTGATTCTGATCTCACACCAGATTTACTCCAGTATTGCTCCATCCACATCAACTCTGGAGTTACATCACTGTAAGACCAGAAGACGTGCTTGAAGGAGGAAGAACAGGATCCTACCCTTAGTTCCAGCAATCCCAATATTAGTTTATTATCATCATAATTTGTAACCAGGCCCCAAGATGCCCGAGACATCTTTCAAGCCTTTAATGAAAGGAATAATTCTAAATATGCAACAACTCAACCTGTGTTCAGCTGCTGTTGATCCTGGCTCCTGCAAGGTTGTTTTGAAAGTTTTTGTTTCTTACATAAACAGATTAATCAGAAATTCCCCTCTCAAATACACCCTGAGATGTAGGTCAAATCACCGACGATTTGGCAACATGACAGGAGAAGAACTTTCCCCAAAGAATGCATTTTAAGTAGAACTTATTTATCTGGATCCACGTGTCAAGCCCTGCTTCTGTTTTCATTAGCAGTTTTTGCCCTGATTATTCACCTTAATTTACAATGGAACCTTGCAAATCCTAAATCAAACACTCAAAGCTGTGCAGCCATGTACCAAAAGTAGAGACAGGTTCAAACCAAAAGGTAAGCACGGACATCACTGTAGCTTTATTGATGTCACAGGATCTCTTCTGATTTACAGTAGCTGAAGATCTAGCCCTGAATCAACATCTGATTTCTGTGGTATATGATATACCTATGTGTAATCATAATTCCCTTTGTATTCAGAGGAATGGTGAAGATGGATGGATGAAGGGAAGGTGAATACAAAGCTTACGAAATGTGTGGTACAGATTTGGAATATCTTTTAATGGAAAACTCACCCCTTGAGTCATTTAGAACTAGATTAGTCAAAGATTTGGAAACTCCTAAATCCTTTGTTTTACTCAGCAGGAAATCAATAAAATGACAAGTTGCAATGGATCAGGAGAGGATGAAGGTGAAAATACAGGACACATCATAGCATTTAAAGGAGGGAGGAGAACGCTGTGGATTTAGCTAGCATCTCTTTGCTGATGGCTCATATATTACTCCTCCACACCTGACCCATCTCCCTCTGTCCAGTCCTGCATTTCAGCCTCTCTGACGTAGCATTCTGGATGCCACACCAACAGCTTAAGTTCAACTTGGCTAAGAAGAGCTCCTTATTCTCCCTCCCAAGCCCTTTTCACTTCCACCTTCCCCTTTGCTGTTGACAATACCTCATTCTCACCCTGGGGGTCATTTTCAACTTCTCCCTCAAGATGCAGGGCATGATCAAATACTGCATTTCCTCCTACACAACAGACACTACCAAGAAGCTGACACTTCCTCTCTGTCCTGACAGCTGAACCCTTGTCCAAGCCCTACTCACCTCTCACTCATCTTGATTTCAGCAGCTGCCTCTTCTTCAGCTCCCTTCGTCACCCTCTCTAGTCTGCCTAAAGCTTGCCCACTTAACTTCGCTTCCTTGCTTGTCTGTCTGACCATGCCACCCACTCCTGGTACCCTTCCACTTGTTTCCCTTCATGTACAATTTCAAGTCTAAACTGCTTATCCTCAACGTTGAGATCCTACACAACTCTGCCCTGGTATAAATCTCAGACGTCCCTTAACCCATCTTCCCCACCCTCTGCGCTCCACTAACAATGCCAGCCATGAGAACATGTTCTATTTACTGCTCCCATTCCCGCCCCTGTGTCTGGGCTGCCCTGTATGCATATGTAACCCACTAGCAAGTGGGGGTTACAAGTCCCCTCTGTAATCCCCAGAGGATCTGATTTGTTAGCTCAAGCTGTAATCATTTATGCTTTTAGTTCTGGAGTTTTATGATTCAATCCCTGGTATGTTGGCTAAGAGGGCGGCCATCACATATAGATCCCACTTTGCAAAGTAACCATCCTCTCCCTTCCAAATTCTTCCCAAGACACTGTAGTAAGAAACAAAGCCTGCTTTGGGTTGTTCCCTCCTCTAGATCTCCCAGGGTTCCTCTTTTTGGATTATGTGTTTTTGGGTGCGTAGACATGGGAGCTGGAAGGTGTAATATCCAGCTGGAGTGGACATATCTGTGCTAGCTCTGATAGAGCAGGTGTGCTAAAAATAGGAGTTCAGCTGTGGAAGTATGAGGGGTTAGCTACCCCAAGTATGCAGCTAGGGTCTTGGAGTTGGCGGTTATTCTCAGGGAGGCTAGCCTTTTCCACCATTTGGGCTACAACAGCTACTTTTCTATTTTTCATGCACTAGCTGTGATGGAGCCAGTGTGGGTGTGTCTAGATCTCAACTGTAAGCTCTCTGCAGTGCTCAGAGATTCGGGTGATGAAACACACATAAGAAATGACACACAAGCAAATAGCATTATACAGTACCAAGCACGCTGTTGGCACTGAACAAATTATATATCCATATATCAGTAGAGACTGTTGCTGACAGCCTGGCCAGCAGGTAGCTGGAGGACTGGCTAAAACAACATGTCTGATGTGTTGTGATCTGCGCTCTCTCTGTGAGGGCTGATGGACTGATTGCTCAAGGTGATCAAGGTGATATCAATAGAGATAAAGATATCGATCATTAACAATAATATGAATCACATGAATAAGAAGCTTCTCTGTGTTTCCATGTGCAGACAGTTGTGTAACTTTATTAAATGCCAAGTGCCTGCACACTTTGCATAAGTAGAAACTTGGACTGCAGTGCAGTTATAAATCAAAAACTAATAAAAATAAAGTTTAACAAGTATATACAAAGTACACAACCACAGGCACACAAGTGACTGGGAGGGGTTGGCCAGCTGTCTGTGGCTTTGAGAACAGATTTAAAATAACTCCGAAACACCACGCTATTTATTGTGCTAACAATTACTAACGCTAGCAAATAATCAAACTGCATTTTACTTAGCACCTTTCCTACTTTAGTATCACAGAACACTTTACAGATATAAAGAAAGTTGCAGAGAAGAACAGAAAAAACTTCCATGATACTAGAAACAGCAAAAATGTATTCCTGGACTCCTGTGATACAGATATATTCAATACACAGTCCAGAGTTAATGAGGGTCTTGAATGGTTTCATTGTACAATTTTTGTCTGAACTAACGTTGTTAGGTCCTGTTATCTCTCTTTTTGGTTGTATTCCATACACAACGGGCTAAATGAATCCATAGTGTAATTCTACTGACATCAGCGGCATTACAAAGGGACGAGTTTAGCCCAAAGCATATATATATATATATATATATATATATGCACGTGCACAATGGGTGAGGCTGCACGTTCGTGAGAGTGTGATCTACACTAGTGGGTTCTGGCTTGATTTCAGTGGAACAGAGGGAGAGGCCAGTCAGTGAGCTCTGTTTTGGCAGCGTATGAAGGATGAAATTCACCCAAGTGAGTTGGGATTATCCAAGGCCCACCACCGCATCAAGCCCTCTGTTACTCCTCCTCTAAGGGAGGGGGAGGAGGGACGAGCCACCATGCCATGGGTCCCTCTTGTGGGGCCTGCAAGGGGCTTGTGGCGGCAGGGCTGCAGTATTTGTGCTACCATAGAGCCAGTGGCCTAAACTCCTGCCCAGGTGGCTCAGAGAAACGGTGGTATTAGCCCCAGTCCCTCCAGTATAACTCTCAGAAAGCCCGATTCCCCTCGCTCTGGGCTGGGTGGCACGTGGGAATTCACTGTGAGCAACGAGGAGTTTATCCCTACAATAGGGTAGCACAGCACAAGTAAGACAGGCCAATGCATGCAAAGGTGCTAGAACTAGGGGTGGAGCAGCACTCCATGGCTTAAAGTGGTTTCCATCATGGGATTACAGTTTCGTTCAGCGGCTCTCAGCACCTCCACTGTACAAATTGTTCCAGCACCCCCCAGATGCATGCAACTGGAAACATTCACCTCTGGTTACTATTGGCCTAGGTGAGCTTGAGTGGGATCTGTCCCTGCTGGAGCTTGAACAGTGGCCACAACAAACAGCAGTTACTGTGTATGATTTAGTCGTGTTCACTATTGGGCACTGCAAGATTTTGCCCATTGCCCATTGCTCAGGAGATAGGCCAACGGCCAAGACAATGGGGAGAAGAAATCAATACCTTAAAGAAGGAGCTACCATTCCAGAAGGTCACTAAACTACTAGCAGTTGCTTTATAGGCAACAGATTCTGAAAGGCAGGTTGGAACTGTAATAATACACAGAGATGGCTTTGGGACAAGATTCAGAACTGAATCACTGCCTCAGAGATATGCATGAGAAACTGGAGGGAATTTGGGCAGAGTCAGTTAAAAAACAATGCGTGCCTGACCTTGGGGTGTGGGGGAGTCTACTTGTGTCTATGGCAACAAAATAGTGATTCGAGAAAAACAACTCCTTATTTGAGAATTCCCTGTAATGTGGGTGACATTCCACATGTCAATGTAGTGCCATAGCTAAGTGACTGGACTGGATCGAAGGAGACCAACCTTTTAGTCCCAGTTCTGTTTCTCATTTACTGAATGACCAAGGAGTCTTCAGTTTCCTGATCTGTAAAATGGAGAGGATACTGCTCATGTACCTTTGTAACATTATTTGATATCTATGGAGCATCTCTTCTGGGGGTGTAAATCAGGAAAGCCCCATTAGCCTCAAAGCACTAAGTGTTATTATCAGTGACAAGTGAAGAGCCAGAAGTAGGCCATGCAGAGTCATATTGAGCAAAAGAATATGTATTAGCAAGAGTGTTGTAAGCAAGACACAAGAAGTAATTCTTCTGCTCCACTCCACGATGATTAGGCCTCAACTGGAGTACTGAGTCCAGTTCTGGGTGCCACATTTCAGGAAGGATGCGGACAAATTGGAGAAAGTCCAGAGAAGAGCAACAGAAATGATTAAAGGTCTAGAAAACATGACCTGTGAGGGAAGACTGAAAAAACTGGGTTTGTTTAGTGTGGAGAAGAGAAGACTGAGAGTTAACATAATAACAGTTTTCAAGTACATAAAAGGTTGTTACAAGGAGGAGAGAGAAGAATTGTTCTTCTTAACCTCTGAGGACAGAACAAGAAGCAATGGGCTTAAATTGCAGCAAGGGCAGTTTATGCTGGACATTAGCAAAAACTTCCTAACTTCAGAGCAGTTAAACACTGGAATAAATTGCCTAGGGAGGTTGTGGAATCTCCATCAATGTAGGCTTTTAAGAGCAGGTTGGACAAACACCTGTCAGGGATGGTCTAGTTATTATGAAGTACAGGAGTAGAGGACTAGATGACCTATTGAAGTTCCTTTCAGTCCTACACTTCTGTGATTCGATGGGAGCAACTCATTTTCCATGAAAATAAAGCCTTGCTAGTGCACTGGGAATGAGACAATAGCTGAAAATTTTCAGCAACATCTTGAGGTTTGTTTTGCATCCGTTTGTATATTTGGGTGTAAATGTTTAATGGACCAAACCCATCCCTGAAAGGGAAGTGAACAAACTCACACCAAGATTAAATTTGACCCAATTTGTTCTTTCATTGGCTTATTTTTTTTCTGTACACTTCCTCATATTTCTGTTGCCCTGATGCATTTATTATTTTTGTCTTTAACTTTGTTGCTTTTTGTCCTGTCTCAAACTGCCCTTCATCAATTAAACAGTGTTTGAAAATAAGATCATGTGAAACCTCTGAGGCACCTGAGCCAATTAAAATAGGCTCCAAATTCCACTCCAAAACATACCCTGAAAAGAGCAAGGCTTTTATCTAGTGACCTGTATCCCCAAACTACCTAGCAGTGGAAGACTGTAGTAAATAAAGTAAAGATGTCCTTTCCCAGCACAACTCTCAACTGGATTTAGATCCCACTTAGATTATGGGAGGGGAAAGTGACATTTAAAATATGAAAGACCCAAGAAGAATATAAGGGAAATTTAAGCTAAATATTAGGGAAAACTTCCTTCCAGTGAGACCTATTCAGTCAGGTTTCCCGGGGGCAGCAGTGAGAACCTCATCACTTGGGAAATTTAAAAATAATTTAGGCATCCATTAGATAATATACTTTAGAGAACAATGCATTGGGAGACAGATGGATTAAATGCTTATTTTTAGCAGTATGATAGCATCTGGAGGTTCCAGATGAGAATCTTACAGTCTAAATAGCCAAGAGAGACAAAAAGTAGGAGAGGAAATCATCTAACACAGTAGGGCTTTCCTGGTTTTAATTATGATTGTATGAAAATAGAAGAGAGAAACTAGGAAAGATGAGTTCATTTATTTATTGTCTTATGTTTCCTAAGATTTTTGTGTCAAGATTCAGCATTCTTCCAATTACAACAGTTCTAACAAATCTACCAGAAGAAATAAATTCTTATTTTTGGATTACTACTTTGCAATAATAGAGAATAGAAGAAAAATGATCTACAGCTAAGAGGTACAATATTCAGTGGCTCTTTGTGATTATTGTGATGTACTGAAAATGTAAGTTGTCACTTTAAATCAGGGATGGGCAAACTACAGATGAGCTCCCGCTGGGAGGAGGGGTTTGGGGCTTGCTCCGCTCTGGTGGGCCAACCAGGGAGCAGGGTTGGGGGCTGCTCTGCTTGGCTCCCAAAAGCAGCAGCAAGTCCCCCCTCCAGCTTCTACAGATAGGGGAAGCCAGGAGGCTTCACTCCCCACACTACTCCCAACCCAAGCGCCATCCCACAGCTCCCATTGGCTGGGAACTGCAGCCAATGGGAGCTGCAGGGACGGCACCTGCAGATGGGGCAGCACACAGAGCCTCCAGATAGCACCTTCGTGTAGGAGCTGGAGTGGGGACATGCCGCTGCTTCTGGGAGCTGCTTGAGGTACGTGCTCTCCAGAACCTGCACCCCTGACCTCCTCCTGCGCTGCAAACCCCTGCCCTAGTCCTGATCCCTCTCCCTCCCTCTGAACCCCTTGGTCACAGCCCAGAGCACCCTCCTGCACCCCAAACCCCTCATCCCCATCCCCATCCCAGAGCCTGTACCCCCAGCTGCACCCCTGCACCCTAAACCCATGCCCTAGCTCTGATCCCCCTTCCACCCTCCGAACCCCTCAGTGCCAGCCTAGAGCAATCTCCTGCACCCCAAACCCCTCATCCCCAGCCACACCCCGGAGCCTGCACCCCCAGCCAGAGCTCTCACCCTCCCTTGCCACAACCCCCTACCCCGTTCCAGAACCCCCTCCCACACCCTGAACTCCTCATTTCTGGCTCCATCCCAGAGCTAGCACCCCCAGTCAGAGCCCTCACCCCCTCCTCTACCCCAATGCCAATTTCATGAGCATTCATGGCCCGCCATACAATTTCTATACCCAGATGTGGCTTTTGGGCCAAAAAGTTTGCCTACACCTGCTTTAAATGTTCAGGGTTTTGGTTTTGGTTTTGGTTTTTTTCTGGTCCTGATTGCAGGCTAAGGGGCTCAGCAGGGAAATGTGTGATCTAGGCCCAGCAAAATTAGCAACAGTCAGTTAGCAGGCAGACTGTCAAAACTAGAATAAGGTGCGGTGAGTTGTGCTTCTCTGCTTTAGGGAGCAGCCTGTTTTGTCTCTCTCTGTTTTGAGATTCTTGTGTGTTATCTTTCTGAATTCTAAGAAATAAAATAGTGTTACTTCACAGACTTCCACCAGGAGTACTGGACGTTTTTATCTCACCTCTCTGTGTTTGTTCTGTGACCATAATAATTATATCCCCTAATACAGGATGGAAAGATCTACCCAGGGCAGAAACAAAGTCTTTACTCTGGCAAAATCAGGCTGATAGGGGTCATTGGACTTACAGTACATGTGCAGAGGAAGGCTCAGAGGACATGAAGAAAATGTAAGGATAAACAAATTGTTAAATGAATTTGGCAGAAACTTATTTTTTTCAGTGAAGTGCTTCTTTTATATAGCAAGTAATATTTATCTTAAAGGATCCCAAAGTCCTCTTCAAACTGTAGACATACAAGAATCATTTCTCTATGGCTACTAGGCAGATAGCAAGCATATAACATGCTGCTCAGACGTGGGAAAAGGAGAAACTTTAACCAACCAAGGACAGAAGGGCCAAAGTCCTGTCCTGAAGGAAAGTGTCATGGGGAGAACAGACAGGACCAACATTCTTAAGGTATTACTCAACAGATGCTAAACTGCCCAGAACTCAATGGGTATGATTCGCCTCTCACATTGCTGTGATTCAGGAGTACGCCCACTGAAACCAGTCACATTACACTGGGGTAGGATGACCATTGACACGTCTCCAGGTACCTCTGGGAACAATGTGGGCCAGTCCACACCCGCATGATCCTGCCCCTCCTGGTATGACCTCACATGTACTATGAGCGCAAGGTCATGTTGCATGGAGGATGCCATTTTGAAGAGCAGGCTGTCATACACATGCTGGTGTGACCTCACTTGCATGAGTTATGTGAGTTCATGCCGGCAGAGGTGGAGCTCTTCGAAGTGGCGTCCTCCATGCACGATCCAGGACAAAACCACATCCAGTGTTGTCTGACCACTGGACAGGGGACAAAACATAGAAAAACAGCTTAAAATTGGATGCATGGCCTACCTGTGCTGGTGTGAGGGGAATGAGGCCAAGTATTTCTACTCTAGAAGGACGAAGGGCTAAGTCAATCTTACCTGGAGTTGAACCTGTTTTCAGGGAGTCCAAGGGTAGCAACTACTGCGCCTTAGTCCTCTGAACCTAGTTGTTTTGCACTGCGTAGGCATTACAAAGCAGCTGGGAACAGGCAACCAGTGCGTCCCCTACAAGTTCCTCTACAACACCTGCCCATGCAGCATAGGAGGAAGGGCCGGGGCAGGAAGGGGTGCACCTTGGAAAGAAGATAGGCATGAAGCCATCTCTGCTCACCTCAGTTCTGTGCTACGCATGGCTCAGATCTCAGGTTCTGGTGGTGAACTGGAGCTGTCAGCTTCAGAAAGAAATATCCCTGTCTTGGTAAGCTTGGGGCACGTGGCATTGGCATCCAAATGTGCTACTCAGGGCTCCTCCTGTCACTCCAGGGAACAAATAGCCTCATGGAGGGGAGGAGCGAAAGGCTCAACAGCCTTCTGGGGTGGATGGCAGCCAAATGATATTGAGTGTTTGCAGAGCCACTGACACCTCATGGGACACATTTGGTTTGGAAACAATTCTGCCAAAATACACAAAAGTTTTTTCTCTTTTTGTGTTTTCTTCCTTTGTGGCCAAATTCTGCTCTCAGTTAAACTGGAGTAAATCCTGAGTCACTCCAGTGAAATCAATGAATTTACTCTGGCTTTACACTGGTGTGAGTGAAAGGAGAATCAAGCCCCTTGCTGCTTATTTCTGGAGACAACTGCATGAAGCTTTCAGGACAGATTCTGATCTCAGTTACGGCCAGGTGAATCTGGAGTGACTCCAGTGACTTCAGTTGGGTGACTCCAGATTTACATCTGGGTACCTGAGATCAGAAACTATCCCTTAGTTCCTGAGGGGTTCCTCTCAGCTCCTACCATATTGTTCCAATCTAACGTGATACAATGTGCCATCAAAACCAATTGCACATCAACCAACTGCAATATCAGAGAGTATGATTCTGGTATCTAGTGGGAACAAGCAGCAGCAAATGATGGTGTTGATGAACTAGTAAGGAATAAAGACCATCTTTTCATTCAAGTGTCCCTGGTAATTAAAAAATGGAAGAGAACTATAAATAGATGCGTACGTGAAGCAGAATTGTCTCTATGTACAAGGATAGATCCTCCCATCGTGTATATTAGCACAGTTCAATTAAAGTCAATATTATTATTATTATTGTTGGTATTACAGTAGCACCTACCGGCCTCAGCAGGTTTCAGGACCCCATTGTGCCAGGGACTATACACACAGAGTGAGAGAAACACCTTGCCCCAAAGATCTTACAGTCTAAGTATACAGAGGGTGTCTGGGAACCAGCAGTACAAAATGATTTGGCCAGTGTCATTCAGTAGGCCAGTGGCAGAGAATGTAACTCTCTTGACTGCCATGGCAGTGGCCTGTCAGCTGGACCACACCCCTCTCCAGGGCAAGACCCCCCAGTTGAGACTGGAGTGATCAGATTAAAGCAAACAGAGCTGATGGGATGGTTCCCCTGGTCTATGCAGCAGAATCTCATCGGTTCCTCCCGAGCCTCACTTGGCAGTGTGTGGGTGTCGGGGGAGCAGGACTTGACCTTAAAATAGCAACCAAAAATAGAGCCCAGTTACTATCCCTTATAGATGTTGCCAAATTGTATAAGCTTTGGGACCTGTCCAGGAAGAGACACAGAGTGGATTGCTGGAGACAGTAGCAGGACCTCTGACTTTCTGAATTTACTACTTACTGGACTGCAACTTCTTGTCAAAACAATAAAAGTAACTCATGAACAGAGCTGCATATAGATCTCCCCTTCACAAAGGCTCTCCCAGAGGCTAGGAATTATAGCCTGGGGTTGCTTGTGTGATCCCTGCACTCTCACTAGGGAGCACAAGCAGGTCTCACCGCTAGTACTTGCGGTTGGGAGAGAGGTTTTCTGGTATGCCAGGCCAAAGGTGGCTTTCAGAGCCCAGATCCCGGGGGAGCAAGAGCAAAGGATTGCAATGATCTGTCACTGTGTAAATCCATTAACAAGCGATGGCTCTGGAACGGGCTTGATTCTGATACTGGGGCATGTAGGGACTGTTATTAATGAGAGACGAGGTAGCGATGGGAAAAGAGTGATGTGAAATCCTTCATGGTGGTGCCAGGATCTCTAAGGAGGTCTTGTCTCTGTTATTCATTTGAAAAGGCCTCTGTGAAACTGGGCTCAAAGGGTAGGCTCGGCAGAGTATTTCCCTCCTTAAGCAGTTTCAATTGTTATAAGCCGAGAGGGTTGCTCCAAACGGCAGCCGTTCAAGTGGCTGGCGAGCATTTCACAGCAAAGGTCTTCTGAGCATTGAGAGCAGGTCATAGGGTATTTCCTAGGGATTAACGACTGGCTGGCTGGAGATGATGGCCCAGTGCAGCATCCGAGAGGATTGTTAGCTACGGCTGCTTACTAATCCCCAGCTGCCTCATGCTGAGTGAGTTAGTGCTGTTATGAATTACACCCGGCTTTTCGAACAATACATCCTTTTAAATGAACCTGTTTGGATTTCAAGGCTTTTGACAAGGGCCGAAGGGGCAGCTCTGGAGTCTGAAGCTCCCCGTTTGCCCGGAGCGATAACAGAGGCAGAGATCATGTAGGTTTCCCAATACGCCCAATGCCTGTGTTAGAGAGAGTACATCTAAGGTGGCATCTTCACTGGCAAAACTGGGACCCATGACTCATCACCAGTGCCGACTGGTGCAGCTGCAGCAGTGGTAGCAGTTGTGGAAGCTGCAGTGTAAGATTAGAGTCTCCTCGGTAAAGATGCCTGAGCTCTTCTGCACTATAGCTTTGTCTGCTGCTACAACCAATAGAAATGTGTGACTCCTGGTTTTCCAAGTGTAAACCAAGTCTTAGAGTGGAAAGGGAGAGTGGTCTCCATGGCTCATTTAAATCGTGGCCTTCTTGCTGAAACTGCAGTCCTTGCTCAGGCAAAATCCCCACTGAAGTCAGTTGGCGCCCAAGGCTGCCTATTGTGCTGGTGATTTTTGATCAAGGACCTTTGTCTACTGGGAACTGACCTGAAACCAGCAAATGCAATTCGTTCAGGTAACAAGTCAGTCATCAGAAGGCAATAGCTCGTGAGCCCTGCTGATCTAGGCTAGCTTTGCACCAGCAACCTAGTAGTTCCCTGATTAACACCTTTTTGACTTTGGTTGGGACAAGTTAGGACAAGTTGAAGAGTTTCCCATCTGATCTTGTGTGGAAATACACTCCATCTTTCATATCCTTGAATGCACAGTTGAAGAGTATCAAGAAGAAGATTCCAAAGAGTATAGGGGCAAGAACACATCCTTGCTCCACTCTACTTTTCATCTCAAAGCTATCCGAAATGGACCCATCAAACTGGACAGTTGCTCTCATGTTGTTGTGGAATGAATGTTTAAGACTTAACAGGGTTGGTGGGCATCCTATCTTTTCTAGTACTGCAAATAGACCTGCTCCTCTGATTGTGTCGAATGCTTTGATTAGGTCCACAAAGGCGATGTACAATGGTCAGTTTTGCTCTCTGCACTTTTCTTGAAGTTGTTGCAGAGAGAATATCCTGGCTATAATTGATCTTCCAGTCCTGGATCCGCACTGTGATTCAGGGTAGACACGATTTGCCAGCTGTTGTAAACACCCTAAGATGACTTTTGCTAAAGTTTTTCCTGCTACACTTAGTAGCGAGATGAAGATCTACTACAAGAACTCATGGACTGCCTTTCAAGTGTCTGTGAGGCATTGGCTTTCATCATCAGCATCAAGAAAACGGTTCTATTAGGACAGGTAGTTCCACAACATCCTTCAATTACCTTAAATGCAAACCAGCTAGAAGTCCAAAAGTTCAGCTATTTAGGTTCTACAGTAACCACCAACCTCTCACTGGATGAAGAACTAAATATCCGCATTGGAAAGGCTGCCACCACCTTTAGCAGACTAAATAAAGAGCCTGGAACAACTCAAAGCTGACCATCAAGGCCAAAATGCTAGTGTAGCAAGCCTGTGTCCTCAGCACTCTTGTTTATGGTGGGGAAACATGGACAACTTATGTTCATCAGGAGAAAAGGTTGAGCAGTTTCCACCTATGTTGTATACACAGCATACTCAACACCAAATGGCAAGATAAAGTCACCAAAGCAGAGGTTCTTTAAAGGGCAAATTTACCAAATGTAACAGTCCTGCTCAAGCAAAGATGATTGTGCTGGCCGGGCCATCTGAGTAGGTGGAAGATGGATGCATACCTAGGACATGCTATAAGGGGAGCTATCAGAGGAAACAAGAACAACAGGACATCCCAAGCTTTGCTATAAAGACACATGCAAGTGAGGTATGAAGGGATTTGTAATTGACCCTGACCAATGGGAAATCTTGGCAAATGATGATAACAAGTGGCACGATTGTCTCCATCAGGGTATCAAAGTCCATGACAGAAGCTGGCCCCCCAAAGCTTGAAGAGAAAAGAGCCCGGAGGAAGCAAACAGCTTCCAATCAAGATATGGACATTTGCAATAACTGCCAAAGATCATGCAAATCTCGGAGTGGACTATTCAGTCACAAGAGACATTGCAATTGTTCTGCAGTGTCTCTGAGCCTGATAAGCAAAGAGACACTCTGTCAGCACTGTGCGTAATAAACTCCTGTGCTTGACTCTACACGGTGTCCATTTCTGATCCTTCAAATAGCATCAATTCAGATCTCTCATGGCCTAGACTGTATAGGTTTGGTGTTCAGATGTTTTGGAGATACAGACCTATACAAGAAACTAGACAGATCAAGAGGCAATTCCATGGCTCTGAAAAGGCAGCAATAGTGAGCTGGTAATGGATTTTGAAAGAGGGATACCTCTT
Organism: Dermatemys mawii; assembly: GCA_007922305.1. Classification (NCBI taxonomy): domain Eukaryota; kingdom Metazoa; phylum Chordata; order Testudines; family Dermatemydidae; genus Dermatemys; species Dermatemys mawii. The sequence goes on from ML677401.1 coordinate 13,581,129, forward strand.
GCGTCTGAAAGGGAACATCCTAGAGATGCACAGACTAATGCAAAACCACAAGGCTTTGAGGAACCATGACTGGAGAAGAAAGAAATGGTCACATCAAGGAATATGAGAACCTGCTAGATGTATCATAGAATCATAGAATCATAGAATACCAGGGTTGGAAGGGACCTCAGGAGGTATCTAGTCCAACTCCCTGCTCAAAGCAGGACCAATCCTCCATGTAGCAGCATAAGAAGAACCAACTAAAGATGGAGAATGAGGACAGAAGAAAGCTTGGTATCATTCCAACTGGTGAGCTAAAACTACTAGAGGATGAATCTAAAGAAGATCATTGTTGTGCCAAGATGGTGTCTTCATGGGAAAGAGAGGCTCTGGGACACAGCCAGGAATTGGAATGATTAGGCAAACATATGAGGTTTAGTCAGGACAAGATGGTGAGTTTTCCATTTATTACATTCTTTTCAACGCAAACTGTGGTCTTGGAAATGACTGTATTAGGGCAACTAATGTTTGTCAAAGGACTTTGTTTATTTTTTTCTGAAAGACCCATGGAAGCGAGCTCTATACTACAAACCAGTCATTTTAAAAAACAGAAAGGAGGAAACCTATTGTATTTCCTTTATGCAGAACACAAAACCAATGGCCAAGGAAGCAAAGCTGTGCCAGGCCACAGCAATCTCTAGAGTAACAGAAAGGGGTTAGGTTATGGAGAAAAAACAACACACACACACACATCCTGGATTTCTAGGATGAATTTAAAATAATGAAAAAATATTTTGACTGTCAAACAAAAAACCCTCATTCCCTGGGTAAGCAGGCAGATGTCTTTAATTTATATTTTATATATTTAAAACTCAAACTATATTAAAAGACCATTATTAAGGTTGCAAAGTCAAGCACTCAAAAGTTCAGAAATGCCAGTATTAGTGTTGCGCAGGCAATCTTAATTCAACCCCCCATTAATTATGAGACAGTCGTTAATCATGTGGTCTCATTTAGCGCATGCTCGGTACACCCTGTTCTGAACACAGAAGAGTTCATTTCCCCATGGGCATTTCTATGGCTCTCCTTGCTCTGGGTATCTGAGTGCTTCATGCACACCAATGAATTGATAGCCACAGCATTTTTGTGAGATGCGGGGGTATTATTACCACCATTTTCAGATGGGGACATGAGCCACAGAGACAAAAGTATCAAGCTAGTGCTGAGTGGCCCATTTGAGAGGCCAAAGACCTGATTTTTTGGAGTCCTTAGCATTGTACAGCTCTTTATCTGTTCAAAGCACAGCTCCCATTAACTTCAGTGGCAGCTATGAGCACTCAGAACTTCTCCCATGAATCCAGAAAATGTGTGTGAGATATTTAGTTCCTAGGCTAAAGGTCTCCTGTTCTTTGCAAACAACTCTCACCTCGGACCTGACAAACTTTCTACACCCAGCACGTTATACAGGATTTTTATGCATAAAGAGTAACATGTTATGGTAGCTACAAAAAGCTTGTCACTTGTCAAGATTTAGTCATTGTGAGATGTCTGTACAGGTAATATTTAAGGAATAATGTATTTATATTGAAAGTATGCTATATGGCCTTGGACTAGAAATTAGTCAGCGGGAGACAATGTGTCTTGGTGATGGTCCATTTGGGTGGGAGGGAGTTGTCACCCCACCCTACTTAATCTTGCTCCATCCCAAGACTTAAATGGAAAACCCATCAGAGACAATAGCTAGCAATGTCTTGAAGGTAAAAAAGGCACATTACAACAAGAGCAGGGTTCACCCTGTCTGTAAATAGAAACAAAAAACTTTCAGTATAACATGGAGGAGAGAGAAGTTCTCTGAAACCATTCACTGAGGAGACATCTTGAGGAATGAGGTGTTCTTTTTTAAAAATATTCTGACTCCTGTGAAGCCAGCCAGCTCTGCAGTGGACTAAACTTTGAGGGAAAAGCCTAATTTATTATCTAAGAAAGGGCACAGTTAATAAGTGTAGACTGAGGTTTGCATCTTAGGGTTGTGTTTTGTATTGTAACTTTCTCTTTCTGCCATGCTTATTCTCATTTCTAAGTAAATCTCTATTTTTTCTTAATACATTTATTTTTGTTTCATTATAAGTGGTCACAAGTGCTGTGTGGTACACCTGAGCAGTGATTTAAGGTGCAGCTAGTAAACTGGGGTGCACTGCTTTTTGGGTGCAGAAGATCTGGGATCTCTGTGAACAGCAAGTGTCAGGAGCTGGATCGCACAGGGGACCAATTCAAAGGGACTTGTGGATTGGGGTACACCTCTTGTTAACCTGGAAGGAGAAGACAGGGCTGGCAGAGCCCATAGGAGAGCACTTGAGAGGCTGAAAGACTGGTGGTGGTAAGGAGCTGACACTTCGCCAGACATAGGAGAGACTCCCTCATGTTGAAGGCAGGGCTAACAAGGTGACTCACTGTCCTGGGTACCCTGAGAACCGTCACAATGGAGAACACACAATTAGTAAATACCTGTGAACGGTTCATTTTAAGTGACTTGCCCAGCATCACATAAGGTGTCTGTGGCAGAGGCAGGGACAGCATCCCCTTCTCCAGGGCAACTTTCAAGTGCCTTAATCAAGAGACCATCCTTTCTCTTCTTGCAGTGTCCTGCTCATTCACTACACACCTTCCCAGATGAACTCCCTATGGCCAGTGCAGGAGACCGGGACTGGTTAGACCAACCTTTCACTCTGGCTGAGTGTTGGAAGCCCTCGGTCTGACACCCATGCCATGATATGGGAAAAGATGACAAGTTGCTCAGAGCCTTCTTTGGCTTGTCCATGCTCCAGCTGCCAAACAAGTCTGAAAATGGGTTTGAAAATACAATAAAGCTAATTGGTGTGTGCAAGTTGCAGCACTGTGGGTGTGTGCCTTTAGGAGTGGAGTTCCAGACCGGAAGCCAGGATTCTGTTATGCAGAGCCAGTCAAAACCACACAGAGTAAAGCAGAACCTTGCCAGCGCCGTAAGCGCTGAGTGGCCAGTGATCACCACACCCATGTAAATCTACTGCTTGTGGGACGTGTGGAATCCAACGCCACAGAACATGTGTAGCACAGCTCCCACCACAAGCTCTCTTTGCCAGACTGCCTCCTATTCACCTCTTGGCTTGGGAAGAGGGGAATCCCAGCTCCATGTTCCGTTGAGTCACCAGCTTTTCTGCTGGGACTGCCAACAAGGAGAGCTAGAATGTTGGGTTTGGTGACATGCCCCGCGGGAACTGGACTGAGGTCACCAGACTGGTTTCACGGATTGTTTGCTCTTCACTAAACTCCTTCTCAATGACTTGCTGCTGGCCACACCTGAGATGGTCTCTGACTGAGCTAGTGGGCCAAGCACATCTTAGGACATAGGCCATACTCCAGCCCCGGGTACACAAGGAGGCTTTGCAAGTAACTTGCAACTCCCGGCTAATGAGGGGGGTTGCTTTCTCCTCCTGAAAATGGTACCAGTTTCTAAAGGGAGCCTGTCTGATGTCTGGCTTGTTTGGGGTTGTGGAAAAATTTATGAAGTATTCTCTGACCATTTTTTTCCAAGAGGACATTGAGTCTATTTTCTTCCAAAGAATAACTGGATGCAGATTCTTGGAATATGTGATCTCACGGTGTTTGTATTTGTACCCCCACAAAGCCTCTTTTATAGCCTCAATATCTGTGAGGCACCAGTGCAGTCAGTGTAAGGTCACTTGGAGAGAATGCTACCTCACGGCTGTGAGGGATCAATTTTATTGTAGGAATGGGTGAGGATAGTAACTACAGCCATGGTCACGAATTGAAGAAATACAGCAATGAATATTAAAATGATGAAGTAGCCTAATAAAAATATATATGTATATACTATAGGGAACAATTCTGCTCGAATGGTGGGGGGAAGGGGTGGATTATGCAGGATAAGATGATCTAACAAGATTGTTCCAGCTCTGATTTCTGTAGAATTCTCTGAGTAGGAGGCTCAATGAGCGGTTTCTTTAGCAACTTCCCTAAAGAGCCCCTGATGTCCTATGAAAAACACAGAGCAATATTTCTATTTGAAGTGATGTCTATGTCTAATACAACCTTGCAAAGATGTCATGGAAACCTGTCACAACACACCAAATCCATTTGGCCTTTTTCACGATGACGATCATGGAAAAACTAATATTGTACTTGCCATTTTATCTGGGGTGAGCAGAGACCAGAGACACAGAATCTGTGTCACATATGAAACCCATGCCATGGGTAATAACAACGATACATCGCTATTATAAAACGCTTGTCATCCACGGCTCTTAAAGCATTTTAGAATAGAAGGTGTCATCTCAGTTTTACAGATGGGGAAATCAAGGCACAGAAATATGAAGTGATTTGCCCTAAGGTCACAGGGAGAGCTGGGAATAGCACTCAGGGCTCCTACTCTGTTCCCTAGACTACGCAGCCAGAGTACACGTCCTGGCTTTCTCTGGACTGGAACTCGCTCAGCTTGGGCCAAGAAAGCCCAGGTCGGTTGAATCTCAGAGTAGCCTTTAATGCACATCTCTTTTCCCAAGGGGACTTGAGGGATGTGCTCTGGTTTGGCTACATTTCTTTCTTTTCATAAGGCCCTGGTGACGTGGGTGGCTTATATTTCGTGAGGTGGGGTCGACGTCGGGGAGGAAGGGCTGTTTCTCCTTTCGTTGGATACGTGCATTGTTAGTGGTTGCGAACTGAGGAGACTCTTTGTGATCCACTGAGCAGGCTTCAGGGAGGGCACCACTGGTTCAGGATTTACAGGTGTGGACGTGCCTAGAGCCTTTAAGAAAACGTGAATAAATATTAAATATTCACCCACCCACCCGAGGTTTTAGTGTGAGAGATACTGGAGTGAAAGCTGCACTCTCTGCCTTTCACAGTTCCCATCTGGAATCCTAAACCTTTGTTTGGAGGCCTAAAAACTGGTCATGAGGCTAGATAACTTTGTTCTGCTGAGCAATTAGGTCTTGATCCGCGGCAATCACTGGGGCTCTCTGTATTGACTCCAGTGTTCCTAAGACTGGAAGACCTCAAATTAATTGCATGTGCGGTGCACATTCCTGAAGCCTTCCAGATGCTAACGAGATCATCATGTCATAAATGGCTTTTTATAATGACACCTATGTGAAACATTAGCAAGATAATGGGATCTGGGCCCAAATCTTGGCCCACTCCAATCGACTGGAGATTTGTCATTGATTGTAGTGGGGCCAGGATTTCGTCTCTCCCATGAACAAGGGTGACCAATGTCCCAATAGTATTGGGACTGTCCCGATATTAGAGGCTTTGTCTTATATATGCAATTGCACCCCCTATCCCCCCCTGAAAAAAAAATATTCCAATTTTTCACACTTGCTATCTGGTCATTCTATATGCAACACTGTGGGTTATCTTCCTCATTGCTTTGGCAGAGTAACTCTTCTGGCTTCGGGGTACAGCCCAGAGTCAGAGAAAGGTGAGTATGTCTCATTATCGCTAGTGTTTTCCCTGATGCCGCTGTGGACCTTTACTCGATGAGCAGGCAGTCCTAACCCCCAGAGATAGCCCCACTGGTTTTAATGGGACAATTCACAAGAGTATCACAAGTTTGCAAGATCAAGGTCTTCTTGCTTTTCACACCAGTCCTTTCACAGAGGCGGTGACTGAATACATGGCTTTGTGCTGAGCGACGTACAAGGTGGAGAATTAGGCTGAACATCCAGGAGTAACCCTTGGCTGGCTTTCAAGAAAGGTCTCAGCTGTCACATTACGGGCAGCTCCACCCAGGAGAAGAAATCACCATCTCCTCTGCGTGCCACCCTGGCCAGCAGGAGTGGGGAAAGGATGGCAGGGGTCTAGTTTCTGCATGCCTCAGAAGCAAAGGGGGAGCCAGGGACTTGGAAGGAGTCAGGGCTGTGAGCAGGGAGGGAGTTGATGTTGTGGGAGAACACAGGAAAGGACAAAGAGGATGTGGGACCAGGGCTCAGCCCCCCTACACCAGAAACTGGACAGGGCCAACAGAAGGAAATATATCGCACCCCTTACAGGGATATAGCAGCATGGGACCTTTTCCACATAATGAACTTTCTGCCTCCAGGGCTTCCTCTAGGGTGGTGGGTTCTTCCCCCACAGTGCTGGCTCTTACATCACCAGTGAGCCCAGAGAAGGTGGGAAAAGCAACGCCTAGGGAAATGTCATAGATCCTTAAAATGGAATCCATCTCGGCCTCGATTCCCCTGGCCCTCCGCTTCCTGGGGCTGGCTTCAGGCACAGCTCCCTCAAACGGAAATGTTTTCTATGGCCAAGCGTAAACCGGTTCCCTCTCCAGCTTGTGGCAACCTGGCCTGGGTGAGGCCTCTGGACGAATTAAACAGCATACCCAGTACACCAGGTCACCTTCACCAAGAGTCTATTATTGTTTCTTCTGTGGGCCTCAGGCAAACAACAGCTAGAAGGAGCCCCCTGTCCTGCTCCCTGGCTCATCCACTGCTCACCATCTTCTCCCAGTTATCCAGCCAGGGAGCGGATAACGGCACTGGGTTCTCCACAAGTGCAGCTGATCTCTTCTAACCTTCCAAACCCGCTCAAACTACCCACCTCCTCCTCCACTATCCTACCTGCCTGCTCTACGTGACTAGGCTACTGGCTTCCAAAAGGCTCTGTTTATAGCTGCTAACTGCACCCAGTCACCCTAAGCCTTAAAACCCCCATGGTGCAGTAGGTAAAGTGCCTTGTGACTAGCAAACTGGCACATGGGACCCACCTTTAAAGTGACCACTGCAAGCCAGGACGTAGGACTTTTCATGGCTAGGAATCTGTCTGATGCTTTGCCTTAGAGACCATTGAAACACATGACTAAGAAAGAAGAGCATGTGTTAAGAGCAGAAATGCAGTGATACCCTCCCTTTAAATGAATAACCTGATACAAGAATAATACACCAATTCAAGCACAAAGCTTCCAGTAAGGTAAAAAAGTCAAAGGGGAAAGGATACTGCTTTGGTAAAAGAAGAGGTGTTATGCATTTCGTTCATAAGAAACCTTGACGTTGCATGAAAGCAAGCAAAACCCAGCGAACAGAGAGGCCATTGTCAAACCATCGTGGGGAGTATTTCTGCTGTGACCTTCCCTCTATAAGTCACAAGACGTGACTTGCATCATTTTGCAGATTCTGCTGGGGACAGCTTTGAACGGGTGGGCAGCAGCTCCCTGGTCCTGCATAAACTGACTGGTTTAAGCCGAATTAAGGCAGAAGAATTAGAACTGGGCTGTTCTTTTTCATGGAAGAGCTTCAGTCCAAGTGGACTTGTGCATTGTAATGCATTGGAGCAGCTTGGGCGTTCCCCAGTCTCGTTCCCTCTGAGTTCCCTGTAAGCAGGTTCCACTGCACCTTGGTGGGCGCCTGTGTGAGGAAGGGAAGCTTTGTTAATGCCTTTACTGATTTTTTGGGCACATGTATATTTTTTATCTCTTAGCATTTTAGACTGTTTAAGCTGAACACTGTATTTCATATACCCACCCCCCTCCCCACAAGTCCTCAAGACTAAGAGAACCCAACTGCGGAGTTAGTAGAATAGGGCCCAGTCCTATACCCTCACTCTCAATGAATAGTGTAGTCAGTGCTCTGAGATTACAGCAAGATATACAGTGAGAGACTTTTTGTGGACAGTTTGATGGGCCAGAGAACAGTCATTTATGGTGTCCTTGCATCAGTCCTTCCTATCTAATACATCCAGCTGTTCAGTACACAGGCACTAAGCTTATGCTAAAGTGACAAAGAGTCTTGTAGCACCTTATAAACTAACAGATTTTAGGGATCATGAGCTTTCGTGGGCTAAGACCTGCTTCATCAGATGAATGTTGTGGAAATCTCCAGGGGCAGGTATAAATAGCAGGCAAGAAAGCAAGGTAAATTCAATCAGGGGGTGTGAAGGCCACTCCCAGCAGATGATGTGGAGGTGTGAACACCCAGAGAGGAGAAACTGCTTTTGTAATTGGCGAGCCATTCACAATCAATACTGAGTCCAGACCTGATGGTGTCGAATTTGCAGATGAACTGGAGCTCAGCAGTTTCTCTTTGAAGTCTGCTCTTGAAGTTTTTTTGCTGCAGGATGGCTGTTTTGAGGTCTGCTATTGTATGTCCAGCTAGGCTGAAGTGTTCTCCTACAGACTTTTGTATATTGCCATAAGGTTATGCTGACATCTGGTGGTCTTCTTTAATGCAATCAGAAAAAACGACAGAATCACAGAATATCAGGGTTGGAAGGGACCTCAGGAGGTATCTAGTCCAACCACCTGATCAAAGCAGGACCAGTTCCCAACTAAATCATCCCAGCCCTGACTGTGTCAAGTCTGACCTTAAAAACCTCTACGGATTTCTCTCTTGCGTCCCTTCAAATGGTTTTCATAGCTGGATCTCTTATTCAGTCTTGTGTGACAGGTTCTGTTTGTCTGCCTCCCATAATCCTTTGAGGAGGACGTTGAGGAAGTCAGTGCACTGGTAGTAGAAGCTCTCCCACGCTGTTTGGCAGAACATTGGAGACAGGGAATAGGAACAAGTTCCCAACACCCTCCTCTTCTCCCCAGACAGATGGTGGAGACCCCTTCAGGTGCCACAACCCCCACTCTGAGAACCTCTGCTCTAGGATGTTGTGCCCAAGTTCTCTTGCCCTTGTGCACAGCTGAGGACTGATGCAGTTTATCTATTGATTGACAACATGTTGAGTCTTTAGGCAAATGTCTCAATCATTCAAGCAAAGGCCCCCCATCAATTTTAGCCCAAATACGCAAGAGCCGAGCTCAACCCCAGGAGTGGAGAATTCCATGCATTAGTCTCTAGTCAGATCTTCTAACGGATGCAAAGGGCATCATCAACTGCTTGCAAAATTTGCCTCATCCCCCTACTTTAGACAAAGAAAAGTGTGGAAAGTTTGGTGAGCCAGTCTCCTAAGGAATGGGAATGGGATAAATACATCCAAAAATTGAAATTAACAAAATGTACTGAGTTTATTCTTATAATATTTAGAATGTTCTCATAGTTCTACTACAAATCCCCAGATGTGAGAGATTTTTGCTCATGCGTTTCCCGGGTGGCGATCATTATATTATGTATTTGAAGTGCTACTGAGAACCCCTTAAAAGGATCTGCAGCTGATCCCAGCACCCAAATGGAAGGAGAGGCTCTCACAGAAGTGGTCACAAGCTTCAAGAGAGCTTTTGGTTCTGTTCTGATGTGCAAAGGGCTGGGACAATGTTAATTTTGCACAGACTGGTTCCATTATCCCTACAATTCACATATACTCACTCAACAGCTCCGAAGGGAGCCTTTACTGAGACGAATCTGTATCTCAGTTCATAAAGCGAATCAACACCATTTGCTGTTGGGGAGACAGTAATATTAACAGTTCACAGTTCTGGAGCACTTCATGCAGCTTAATCCCCATCATGCCCCCAAGAAGTGGTTAAATAAGTACTGTATTATCATCCCCCTTTGTATACAGAGAGGACACAGACAGAAAGGAGATGGGACTTCTCCAAGTCACTCCGTGAGTCAGTGCCAAGGCTGGGATTACAACGCAGGAGATCCTGGCTTTTAGCCCTGTGCCCAGTTCAATAGTCCATGCTGATTCCTCGTGTGTGGGTGGGTATATAAACATTTCCTCTTAAAGTGCTCCTTTGGCTGGCGCTCAGGAATACATTAGCATTAGCGTTCCAGTCTGGAGGTTAATGAGATCAATGCCCACCTCCCATACAAAGTAGCTAGTGAGACCACTTTGTTTTTAAAGAAGCTCACAAGTCCAGCAAACTCTGACTCTTGGTAGGTTCTTTGCTGCTTTGTTTTTTAGCCTCCCCTCAATCCCTCAATATGCATTCAGAGCTGGGGCGAGGTGCCAGGTTGGAAAGCTTGGAGAGTGCAGCCCCCCTGTGTAGTCACAGAACAAGTACAATACATTATGAGCAGCTGCAGTGCTTTTCCCAGTGGGATTTCCCTACACCCCGTCCCCTGGTGTGTGTGTGTGTGTGTGTGTGTGTGTGTGTGTGTGTGTGTGTGTGTATGTGTGTGTGTGTGTGTATGTGTGTGTGTGTGTGTGTGTATACTTACCCTTCCCCAACACCCCCAACCCCAGTGGTCAACCAGTTACCGGCAGTGTGGCCAATACAGTCACTGATTGGAAATTTGAACTGAAACTGAAGCATTAATATACACTTTAAAAGCAAATACAGTATATGAGAAAATACTTGTACCTGAGAAAGCAGAATGGGTTTGAAAAGTATGAACAAAAACTATCTTCCTCATGCAGCTGTTATTTATGACAACGTTGGCGCATTTGTTTCGGCTGTATCGGCCAACTACTAATTTCCAATGATGATTTGTAAGCAAGGTCTGAATGAGCTCTCCCCTGATAGCTAGCGATGAGCTAGGGGCGGGGGGAAGGCTTCAGGACCAGATTGTATTTTCATGAACACACCTACTCTGCCTAAGTAGGGACCTGCCAGCAGACAGAGCGGGGTTGCCCCTGGAATCAGTTCTGGCTGGTGCTTGGTTACGAATCCCTTTAGTACTGGATGCGGGGCTCATGAAATGTCGTTGTCCTTATTGTATGAGTAAAGGGCAGCAGAACTGCACTTGGCCTGCCTGAATGCGGGGATCTCCCTCAATGCTTAATTTGCACTAGGGCTCGGCCGTTCATCGCCCGGCACCTCTGGGTTTGCTGCGTCAGTTATGAAAGTAACAAATGTGCGTGAGCCCCGGCACCTCTTTCATTACAAATGAAACGCTGGTCACCCTCAACCGAATTGCACTCGCCCAGCAGGGGTTTGGATGCCAGATCCTAGTGGAGAGAGAGAGGAAGCAAGAGCAGGTGGGGTACAGGTGTTTTGCTTGGTGGGGTGAGCTCTGCCTAAGAGCCATAACCCTGCCATTTGACCTGCCCCTATTCCCTGTTTAAAGACAGAGCTGATTAGGCTCTATAGCGAGTCATTTGGTTTGTTAAAACAATGAGGAGTCCTTGTGGCACCTTAGAGACTAACAAATTTATTTGGGCATAAGCTTTCATGGACTAGAACCCACTTCATCAGATGCATGGAGTGGAACATACAGTAGGAAGTGTGTATATATATATATATATATATATATATATATATATATTTTATATACACACACACACACACACACAGTGAACATGAAAAGGTGGAGATGATTGCCATACCAACTTTAAGTGAGTAATTAATTAAGGTGAGCTATTATCAGGAGAAAAAAAACTTTTGTAGTGATAATCAGGATGGCCTATTTCAAACAGTTGACAAGAAGGTTGGGTAACATAGGGGGGAAAATAGTTTAAGAGACCACTAGAGCTGAAATCGCTGATAATCCGGTTTAAGTGCTTAGACCTATTGCAGGACAGTGTTTCTGTGGAAGAGACAGTCCAGCCTGCACTAGCAATGAGGTTCCCTCACTGAGAGCTGGGTGGAACTGCAAGAGACTAACTGGCAGTGGAAGCAGAAGATGAAGGTGCAGGGCCATCAGCAACAGAGAGGTGGAGTGAACAGTGGCATGACAAACAACAGTGGCCAGAGAGAGTGAAGAGCAGCTGGAGGAACAAGCAAGGTGCCTTCTCCTCCCCACCCCTCACGGTGGGACATGAACTCATGTGAAAGCACCTCTGTACTCTGGGTCTCCACTGACCAAGGACAACTATAAATGGGGTGTGGCGGAGGGAAGGGCATTTGTTTGTTGGACTATGGTTTTGTGACTTTGCTCCAGAATGCTAGATTTGTGACTGGGAAACTTATATAAATATACTTTTCCTAGTAGGCCAAGATTTTTAAAATGCATTATTTTCCAGGGTAGTTGTCTCACATCATCACTGTCTTGAGAGGTTATTATCTTGGGGAGTTTCTGCACTAAACTCATAATTTTTATGCAAGAACAGCCATACTGGGTCAGACCAATGGTCCACCTACCCCAGTATCCTATCTTCCGACAGTGGCTAATACCAGGTGCTCCAGGGAGAATGAGCAGAACAAGCAATCTCTGAGTGATCCATCCCCTGTTGTCCACTCCCAGCTTCTGGCGAAAAGAGCCTAGGGACACTCAGAGCATGGTATTGCATCCCTGCCTATCCTGGCTAATAGCCATTGCTGGACCTAACCTCCATGAGCTTATCTAGTTCTTTTTTGAACTCTGTTATAATTTTGGCCCTCACAACATCCCTGGCAAAAAGTTCCACAGGTTGACTGTACTTTGTGTGAAGCAATACTTCCTTTTGTTTGTTCTTAAAGGGCCAACACAGGCTGCTAAAGGTTCCTTCCTCAGGGCTACTCAGCCCACACCTTAGATCCCACCTTTCCTCAGAGACACTCCCACTTCTATCTTACCTGGGTGGGGCAATGAGTCACCTGCCTCAGTGAATCACCATACCCCACTTAACCCTTTCCCTGCAGCATCTGCACCTGCTATCACGGCCAACACAGCCATCCTTTTACAATAAGTCCCGAGCACGCTGAGAGAAGACACCAGGCATTTAGTCAGAATTGCTGGAGTGCCCAGTCAGCAATGCCCACAGATATATGTACATTGCTTGTCTCAGCACCTCGATTTGAGAAGATTCCAGTAACCTGGGTGCTAAGCAGACTTCTGATGGGGAAGCAGGTAAAATATAACCATTTTCCTGAGCCACGTTGGAGGATGGGAGATCAGCTGGGGCTTGATAAGATCCAGCACATGGCTGGCAGGTGGATATCAAGATGATATACACTTTATAAATATCTAACAGAGATGCTGGTGGGAGCCTCCAAGGCTGGTTTGAATCTCATCCTTGACTGGCAGGCTATCAGCTGTTAACACCCGGTTACTGGGCCAATCCAGAAATAGTTCTATGACTCCCTGGAAGGAAAATAGGAAGTAGAGGAATAAAGCGGGGAGCAATATTTATGTGTTGTTGCCATGCCCACAATGTGGTAGTGTAGTGGTGCAATGACTCACCCCTGGAGCACCTTCTGCTCGCCGTCTGGTAATTAGCTCACTAGCCCTCGGAGCGCCCTCTGCAGGCCAGTGTCTCACTGTCCGTGTCCCTCCTGGACCCTGGTGCCCTCTTACCTGGGGTGTTGCGCCCTGGCAATACCCCCACACTCTGCCTGGGTCTCCCCTTCCTGGGGAACCCCCAACCCACT
>ML677401.1:13594288-14000184 GCA_007922305.1 Dermatemys mawii
TCCCACTCCCACTCCCACTCCCACTCCCACTCCCACTCCCACTCCCACAGGCAGCCAGACCCTGTTTCCTCCGAGATTGGAGAGAGGCTGCCTGAGCTCCTGGCTTGCAGCCTTTTTATACAGGCCAGATGTGGCCTGATTGGGGCATGGCCCAGCTGCGGCCCCTTCCCCAATCAGCCCAGCTTAGCAGCTCTCAGCCCCAGCCTTCTCCCAGGGCTGACGTTAACCCTTTTTCTGCTGGAGTGGGGCAGCCGCCCCACTACAGGTAGGTGCTGTCTACCCATAGGCAGATGCATCCTGGCCCCAAAGAACGCTCACTCAGACAAACAAGGGAGGAAGGGAAGAGCCATAACATATAAAATCAAAGGGTTTAGTTTTTGAATAATTGGAAGCAATCCACTTCAGAGGCTTAGCTGGCCCCATTATCACAGCATCTGAACACCTCATTGTCTTTAATGTATTCATCCTCAGAGTCGGCAGGCAATGCTGTCATTCGCCTGGTACAGATGAGAAATGGAGGCACAGAGAGGCTAACTAACTTGCACAAAGTCAGGCAGGAAGTTTTTGGCAGAGCAGGGACCAGAACTCAGGACTCCCCAGTGCTAGGCTAGTGCCCTAACCACTGGGCAGCCCTTCCCCTCTTCTTAGCTAATTAGCCAGTTTATTTCTCACATGCATCCTAGCGGTCTTGGATCTCAAGGCGGGGTTTTACGGTGGGCAGGGCAGGAGCCTTACAGACCAGTTCACGGGGGGCATTCCATACCAGCTGGATGGCATGTGAAAGAGCAGCGGTGGTATGAGAGAAGTGGGCTGGCGAGGGTTTGAAGCAAACAGGGGCAGAGACAGACCAGCCAGGACGGGCCGAGGTGGGAAAGGCCTTGAGTGAGGGTACTTGGTTCGAACCATGACTTGGCCGGCAGAAGCGAGTGCTGAACTGCACTCTATCTGCCCAGAAGACACCTCTGAAAAGTGCCAGCCCTGCACTTAGCCCAGGGTCTCTGACCTCCAGTGCTGCTGGCTGCTTCAGGCATTCAAGGCTCTGGATCAACCCTCTCTGCCTGCAGGCGGGGAGGTGTGAGAACACCTTGCCCCATGCAGAGTCACCCCACCCAAAGCTGCAGCAGGGATGAACGAGCAGATCGGTGATTTCCACGCTCTGCCATCCTGCGGCAGAGAGGAAAGGGGTGTGTGGTGGGGACAGTCAGATAGCCGAGGGAGCCACATCGGCTTGCTGCGTTGCACGCTGTAGATAGGAGCCTGAGCTGGGAATTTCAGATACGGGATCCGCCTAAACACCGGGGTTCTCCGCTCCCTGGGCAACTGACTCCTTCTTCCGGTCTCCTTCTGCCACTGATCTCCTCCTCACCACCAGCCCGCAATGGCAGCCACATTCAGGCCTGGCTTAAGCCCACTGAAGTCAATACATTTGTGCAGCATAAACCTAGGGAGCCAATTTGCGTGTTGGTTTCTCACTGCCCCACCAGGCTCAGAAGCCAAGACTCCAGCAGGACCGCTTGCTTAATCAAGGCCTGCTTCTCCGGACACTGAACCTTTGGAGATGGGTTAGGATCCTGCGTCTATCCTTCCCCTAAATGCAGCGCTGGGTGCCTCTGTTTCTCTTGCTAACACGCAGCTCTTCACTTGCTCAGATGGTGGCACTATCACCCCTGCTTTGGAAGGAACCAGGGTTCCAGTGAAAGCAGCTTCAAAGCAGCAGCCGCTGCTTCCTTGGCAGGGAGCCTGCAAGCAAATAAATCCGGCCACATGCTGCTCTCCACTACAGCAGTGTCAGTCTGCAGTGAATAGAGCGGGGCGGGATTTTTCAGGCCAACCTGCTTTTGGCAACAACAACCGAAAAAGGACATTTGGGCCAACCGAAGCATTTCACTCCTTTGTGTCCTAGTTGCCAAATTGTTTTGGTCCAAAACAAAAGAAAAGAGTCTGAAGAAGTGGAAACGTTTCTTTTCAACGTGGAACGTTTTGATTTTTCGACTCATGCTGATTTTTCGATTGGAAAATTCCCTCGTTTGATTTTTAAACTGTTTTAGTCCAGCGCCTTTTATTTGACCTGAAAGGAATTTTATTTAGTTTTTTGAGTTTTCAGAACCCCCAGTGCACTGAAGAATCACCCAGCACTAGTAGGTTGTTAACTCCATCCACCACAGTGAGTTGGCACCTGTGAACCAGAGAGCAGGCCAGGGACCCTCTTTACAAGCCTGCCTGCTGCAGATCTCTGCAGGGCAGAGTCCAGGGAAGATCCCCCCTACCCCCCATTCCCCTTCAGGGTTTTGAAACAGCCCGGTCGGTGTTGTGAGAGGGTCAGCAATGCAGAATGTGTCCACTAGCCGGGCCCAGCGGCCCTAGCACTCCCCTCTGTACAAAATAGGGGGAGGAATACGGTGGCAAGAGGAGGCTGAGGAGAGCAAGAGGTTGCACTGAGGCTGGAACAGGGGAGTGAGAGTTTGTCAGCACAGGCACCCCAACATAGCCCCTCCCCTAAGCTACCACAGACCCTCCCTCTCCTTCACCACAGCACTTCCGGGGCGAGGCTCTTATCTCTGGAAACTGGTTCAGCCTGACGGTATAGAGCATGTCAGCACTGGCCAGTGTCCTACAGTGAATCCTGGGACTTGGTTACCTAATGAATGTTCTCCTGGTGCAGAATGTAACCCATGCAGAAAGGAGCGGTGCAAAGCGTAGCTGTTTTCACTTGGCCCATTCTGAAGGGCCGGCACCAGTGTGGACGTGATGCCGATCTGGCGCAAACCCAGCTACGGAGCATGAGCATGATCCAGAGAAGGGCTAACTTGAGGTGGGAGCTCCGCTAAGGGTATGTCTACACTGCAAAAGAGAAAAGAAATAATAAAAAGTGAAAAGATTAGTTCTCAACTCAGTTTAGCTAACCCAAGTTAGGTAACGCAGGCTAAAATAGTAGTGAAGACACGGCCACTTGGCCTTTAACTCAGGTGAGCAGCTCAAGTTAACGCCTAGAGGGAAGCCAAGTTGTTGTGTCTTCACTGTTACTCTAGCAGCCTGAGTTAGCTAAGACGAGTTAAGAACTCACCTCTTTTTGCAGTGTAGACCTACCCTAAGGGTTTGGCTACGCTGCCTGTGGAAATGAGCCTCCAAGCCCAGGACGACAGACTGGGGCTGGAGCCAGCACTCTGAAAACAGCTGTGTAGGCAGTTCAGGCTGGAGCTGGGGCCCTGAAGCCTAGCGACTGAGCCGTAACTTCAAAGAGCTATTTTCAGAGCGCTAGCGTGAGCGCTGCTTGCCCCAGTGGGGTGACCCGGGCTGGCCAGCTCGCTGCTGCAGGCTGTGTAGATAGGCTCCTGGACTCCATTTCTGACACAGCAGCCTCTCCCTTCCCTCACTTCCAGACTGTCCAAAATGCTGCTGTTAATGTTCCCAACTCTCAGAATCCTTCCACTGGCCTCTGATTCTTACCGCTTATTAGCCAGCTGCCCGTGCTCCCCAGCAAGGCCCTTCGCGGCCTCCCCCTGCTATGTCCCTGCTCTCCCCATCTCCCTGTCAGCCCCTCTGCTCTTCCCAGGCCTCTCACTTGCTGTTCCCTGTATCTCCTTCACCTATTCTCAGCTACATTCCTTCTCCTACTCCCTGACTTCCCCCTCCGGATCTCCTGAGTGCCCTCTCTTCCTGTCCCTTTGAATCCTTCTCCAACCTCCTCCCAATTCCTCGCCCTTCTTCCCTTCATTAACAATCAGCTTTCTCCCTCCCTCCCCTGAACTATTCTTATCTTGTGTCTTATCTGCCCTGGGTTTGTCCTGTCTCATTTTGGTTGCCAGCTCTCTCTGAAGCATGGAATTTGCCTCATTCCAGGCATGCTGGGCGTCTTGTATACTTGCCTTGTTCTATTAAGGGTTGCAGCAACCTTTCCTGTTATTAATGATACAAATAAACCATCGGAGTATTTAACATTTCCTGGCCCAGCTCTCAGATCTGCCTCTAGCAGCAGGGCCTGGCAGTGGGAACTCTGGAGAAATGAAACACAAAACTTTAAGATCGTGATGATAAGAATAATGAGGGCTCATTCTTGCTTCAGGGCACAAAGCGATCACCGGCATTTTAGAGCTTTGCACAATGGCCCTGTGTGCAAAATGGGTGGGAGTAAGGAGTTGTTCCTTTCTACTGATGCATCAGTAGAAAGGAACAACTCCTTACTCCCACCCATTGGATCTCACTGCCCTTTGAGATACATCTACTCAGCCCTGTTGCCAGCAGCAGGGCTGAGTAGATGGATCTCAAAGGGCAGTGTCCAGAACGGCAATTCTAAACTGTGTGTTTGTTACAAATTAGGCCCTGATCTGTGCAGGTAGAAGTTGACTCCTGTGGGGCTCCGTGAAGGCACAGCAGTCCACGCGAACAGATCACAGTCCAGGATCGGGGCCTTCAGGTTACAGTCATCTTCATTAGGCCAGTCAGAAAGTTCCAAAATACCATGAAAGATCCCATGCAGGGGAGACCTGCTTCCCAAATGCACAGACTCAGGATGACTGGCTAGTTCAGAGACCCTTCCAAAACTTAATAGCTGAATTTTGTAGTTTGTCACCTAGGGACCATCATTTCCTCTGAAGTCCACAGTTTGAGGAACCAGAACCAGTATAAACTCATCGCTCTTCCAAGATCAGGTCATCGTCAAATGACCTTTCCTTGTTTTAGCCCTTAACTGCTGGCATCTCACAAGGCTCCACCGAGCTTTCTGGGGCTCAATCATATTGTCCTTGAGAGCTTTAAAGGCAAACAGGTGCCACAGTTCCATCTATTTAACCAAAATAACAAGCTAAGGGCTTCCAACAGACCCTTCCTCAACTGCCCAGCCCATCTATCCAGTGATGATAAAGGATCCTTGATCTTCTGAATGACCACACTAGATAACACCAGGATGTGTTGTTTATTTCCAGACCCCTTCTACAAAGTAAACATACAGTGGTTGTTTGGTACATGGCACATTTTAAATGAGTGAAACACCAGTGTGTGGTTAAGAACTGCTGAATTCAGATCATGTATGTCTGGATGTAGCTTCCAGAATAATATCCATCAGATCTTTACCCTTCTGTATTCCTCATAATCTGATGGGGGCTGCCTTTTTCCATTTCCAAGGCCCATGTCTTTCTTTTTTCAGCTGTCAGAGATGTCCCTGTATCTGCTCCAGTTA
Source organism: Dermatemys mawii (assembly GCA_007922305.1). Taxonomy (NCBI): domain Eukaryota; kingdom Metazoa; phylum Chordata; order Testudines; family Dermatemydidae; genus Dermatemys; species Dermatemys mawii. The sequence goes on from ML677401.1 coordinate 13,599,465, forward strand.
GGTATGCAGGTAGTGGGTCTGACATGTGCTAAGATTCTTCTTCCCCGCCCCTTTAGCTTGTCTGCACTCTGAATTAGAGTGCCCCTGGCTTCTTTTCAGGAATGTTGCAAGGAAGTTCTACTGTCCTAATCTGGCAGATCACAGATCAGCTCCCGGACTCTCAGATGGAATCGCTCAAGGCTCTGGGTTTAGAATGTCACAGACATGATGAATCCAAAATGAGTCTCTGCTGTGTGGAAAACCAGCTGGGTATGGCTGTCCTATCTAGATCCGTATTTTTGTGAGCCTATAAACACTACAGCCATAAGCAGTCTGCCCTGTGGCAATGTAACTGCACTCCACATGTGCTCCACACTCCACTTTCTACACATATGTGGGATAAAACACTCTGTGGAGCTTTGGGCTTACTTCTGCTCTTCTTTAACTCAACTGCAACCCTCACCCCCTTGACTTGTAAGGGAGCAGGATCTGACCTTTAAAGGTGACCTGCTAGGAACACCAATTATATTTTTCCTTTGCTTCCTTATGGTGGATAAAGAAAGTCTGAAAGATTGTAGTTTTATTTTTATTGTTATCTGCTTGCTTTTTAATTTCCTTTCCTTTTGTTACATTAGAAAACCAGGACTTGTCTAAACTGACTAGACTGTTTAACACTCTTTGTTGTTTGTTTAATGGCAAGAATCTTCAACCTTTGGCATGCACCCTTCCAGGTAAGCCCCCTGGCGGGCCAGGCCAGTTTGTTTACCGGTTGCATCCGCAGGTTCGGCTGATCGTGGCTCCCACTAGTCATGGTTCGCCTCTCGAGGCCAATGGGGGCTGCGGGAAGCTGTGGTCAGCATATCCCTTAGCCCATGCCGCTTCCCGCAGCCCACATTGGCCTGGAGCGGCGAACTGTGGCCAGTGGGAGCTGCAATCGGCCAAACCTGCAGATGTAGCAGGTAAACAAATCAGCCCAGTCCACCAGGGGGCTTACTCTGGCAGGCCGCGTACCAAAGGTTGCCAATCCCTGGTTTATGGCATCATCTCTTTAACTCTGACGCCTAAAGACCATTCAGGAGAAGAGATGTCTTTGTTAAAGTCTCAGTTCCCTGACCCCACCTTTAATTAAATGTGACAATTATCAGTACACATCTGATGAGGCACCCAACGAGTTCTCTAAGAAAATAACAGACTTGACAGTAAAACATTTCTGCAGTAAAGCAAGAAGAAACAAATACCATTCCCCTGTCTCCCTCACCTCCCTTGCACCCTCCAAGAAACACACTTTTTTGGAAGAAGCAAAATAGGGCACAAACCCAGTTAAAAACAGCCCGTTGGCATCCTAACTTGGGCAAGCCCTAACAACAAAAGCAGCCTCTGCTTTATGTCAGCAGAGCACAGTGATTATCCTTTGCTGAGGGGCCACAGGAAGGGCTTTGGCAGTTGTTGTTACATAATCACCCAAGTGAGTAAGATTTTTAAAATGAAAAGCTATAAATGTGTTGGTAGCTTCGGTCCAGTTTCCCCCAGGTGCAATGGCACTAAAACCACTGGAATTACATCAGGGAGCAGTTTGGCTCCCTGTGTCTGTGGCATTGCTTAAGCTGAATGTAATTACACCCCTTACTGCCGAGCCTTTTGGCTCCTCTGCCATAAGTTGCTTCCACAGTCCTGTCCTACTTGTTTGGCAGCTATTATCAGATCTGTTCATTATTGAAAAAAAGCCCCACCCACTGTTATTTCATGTTAGCACCTGTCTAAGCTCCAAACTGCGAAAGGGAAGGTGTCTTGATGCTGAAGTTGATGAATATTTTCCAGACGATGAGGCCCCCTCCATCAACGGGCTGGTAACGAGAGTGGCAGAGCAATTGGTATTCTTGGGATCAATGGACTTACTTTAACAAAAACTGAGACTGGCTCTTTAAGAATGAGATATTGAAACAAGAAACCATTTAATGAGGAGCTTCCCGAAAGCTCCATTCTGCTCCCACAAAGTACAGGAGGCGCTCGGGCAGAACAGCTGAAAATTGGGGGCCACATCCACCCCTGCCCTCACTCCTGTGTCTTCAGTAAAGTAACTCCAGGAATAAATTTGAGCCAAGGAGTCATCTGAGTCTTACACAGCACAGTTGCAAACACCATTAAGATAAGAAAAGATTTCACTAGGCTCCAGAGTCAACAGCTTTCTGAGATAGACAGAGGAAGTTGTAGCTGTGTTGGTCCCAGGATATTAGAGAGACAAGGCAGGGGAGGGAATATCTTTGACTGAGCCAACTTCTGTTGGTGATAGAGACAAGCCTCTGTGCTTCCACTGAGCTCTTCTTCAAGTTGGTCCAATAAAATATATTGACTCACCCACCTTATCTCTCAGGGGAAATTCACACATTTCTCAAGGCCCTTGCTTCGCTCTGGGCTTGATCCTGCCTGGCACAGATGTGGCGTGCTGTGTGTAGAAGCACAAGGAAAAGGTGATGAGGAGGACAGGGATCCTGACCTGGCCGTAATAAGTGGCTTTTGCAGGGTGGCTGAGTTCCCCTGGCCCACAGCAGGAGTGAAGCCAAAGAGGAACCATGTTGTGTCTTGCGGGGTTATGCATTTGGTGGGGTGTTGCCCCATGTGCAGTGCAGCTCTGAATTGACCCCAATGGCTAAAGCCCATAATGGGGTCCATAGCTGGAGTCCTTCATCCAGGGCCTATAGAGCTGGAATCCAGAACAGTGCCACAGACTCTATCCAGAACAGAAGGGAGTTCTGGCAGGTAAGGCCACAGGTGAGCCAATCGGATTGGTGCTAGGGTGGTCTCAGCTGGAGACATTTGGTTGCTGTCAGGTTGAGGACTGTGTCACCAGCCTTGTCTCTCTGTGCTGGCACATTGCCCACGCTACTCTGGTTCTTCAGTACTCTTGGCTTGATCAATCCATTGGAGCCAGTTTCCCCGGTTGCTGCTTCCCGGCCAGCAAGGGAGATAGGTCACATTGAGAGGACGGGGCAGTGGAGCAGATCAAGCCTTTCTCCATCCTATAGTCCAAACCCAGCCCTACATCCCTGACATCAGCCTGCCACCAATCCAGCACAGAGCTTGCCAGCGACATATCCGGAGCCCAGATACCACAATGATGAGTGTGCTAGAGGTAGATTACATTAGAGAGTAAAACCCTAGGAAAATGGCGAGTCAACCAGGTGGTGCACGTACTGAATCTGGGAATTACAGTGGTTAGCATTCTATGAGTTAAGCTAATGATCACCAATGAGGTTAGTATGTTACACTAATTGTAGGATACAAAATTCAGGCCAAGACCCAAATTCTGAACAGCTCTAACTTGGTTGTTTGGTAGGGTTGTTTGGATCTGGGGTTATGATTCAGCGCCCAGGATGGAGACAATGTCCTGCTGCAAAATCCAGACCTGAGTTTGGATTTTGAACAGCCACAATATTCAGGGGTGTTTGCTGATCTCTGCTGTATCTTGGTCAAAAGAATGAGCGATTCTGGTAAATAAAATGTGACCGTTTCACAATAATTGTCATTAACTTTTTCCCCTCCCCCATTTTTCAATGAGTTGGTCAAAAGTTTTCAAATTTCAACCCTCCCAGTAGGGGGGTGGGTGAGGAAATGTTCTCGGAACATTATCCTCTTGTAACCAATTGTAGTTATCAGCAACCAAATGACAGTTTCAATTGCCCAGTGCTGCTACAGCACGTTGCATTGTCAAGGTGTGGGTCTTTTGGAGGCATATAGTGTGGTAAACTTTTTCTCTGCTTGGCTAGACAAAAGATTATGAGAGGAACAGAGTGTGCTACAGCTTCATCAGATTTCTAAGCTGCTTAAAAACATGCCTGAACGTGAAGGGGTGGTGAACTAGGCATTCCGGACATCAAGTTCCAGGGAAGAAGAAACCGCGGCAGAACAACCGGAGTTTGCCTGAGTATAGGAAGCCAGTGAAAATGCCATGCTGCTGTAACTGAGAGAGATTAAACTGTTTCAAAAACTAGGTGATGCTGTCATAGCTCCCGACTGTCCCTCATTTGTGACCCAGATTTTGTCCCCACACCTGGCAGCATCTCACTTTTATTATGCTAAAACATTTGCATCAGGAAGGGAAAAAAGGCTTCCAGACAATGCTATTTATACTGTTAGTCTGACCTCTTTTAAATGTATTGGGTCTAATCCAGATTTTGTTGCTGGTGGTGTTAACTCTATTGGATTCAGTGAAGTTACTTCTGACATACACCCAGTAAATGAGGTCAGATTGAGACCTAGTGACATTCTTTCTTACGGTTCTTATTATGGAAGGTTTGTCCCTTCATCTGTTTCATATTTGCTGGGTCTCCGATGACTTAGAGGGTTCAATTTTGTCTTGGGAAACAGTTGGCTTAGAGCTCAGAAAATTAGATTCATTTTATTTTCAGGAGTGAATGTGTCTTTGGATAAGAATCTTAGAGGTAAAAACCAGCTTGTTCATTTAGATATAGAAACCGTTTACATAGGGGTCTGTCCAGAGAGTTCCTGGAGAGGGGGGCGGAGGGATACTCCATGGACCTTTCAACTCTGGAAAATCTGCTAGAAGTATAAAGTCGTAATGGGCTGGCCAGGTCTTGCCTGGGTCTGCCTCTGGTTTAGACAGCCTGGGGTAGAGCTAGAGTTCAGATATAATGGTGTCAACATCCTGAATGAGGGAGGCAACCTAGTGACAGAGGATGTGGAAAAAGCTAATGTACTTAATGCTTGTTTTGCCTCTGTCTTCACAAACAAGGTCAGCTCCCAGACTACTGCACTGGGCAGCACAGTATGGGGAGGAGGTGACCAGCCCTTTGTGGAGAAAGAAGTGGTTCAGAACTATTTAGAAAATCTAGACAAGCACAAGTCCATGGTGATTGCAGAGCCATTGGCCATTATCTCTGAAAACTCATGGCAATCGGGGGAGGTCCTGGATGACTGGAAAAAGGCTAATGGATTAATTTGCCATTAATAATTACTGATGATATTTAGACATGGGATTGCTCCAGGAAGTGTACCTTACCTTTGGCAGTAAGCGTTTGCAGGACTAAGCCATATATATTGGGCCAAAAGAAATCTCATGAGGTTCAACAAGGACAAGTGCAGAGTCCTGCACTTAGGACGGACGAATCCCATGCACTGCTACAGACTAGAGACTGAATGGCTAGGCAGCAGTTCTGCAGAAAAGGACCTTCTCATTACAGTGGATGAGAAGCTGGATATGAGTCAACAGTGTGCCCTTGTTGCCAAGAAGGCTAACAGCATTTTGGGCTGTATAAGTAGGGGCATTTCCAGCAGATCAAGGGACGTGATCATTCCCTTCTATTCGGCATTGGTGAGGCCTCATCTGGAGTACTGTGTCCAGTTTTGGGCCCCACACTACAAGAAAGATGTGGAAAAATTGGAAAGAGTCCAGTGGAGGACAACAAAAATGATTAGGGGGCTGGAGCACATGACTTATGAGGAGAGGCTGAGGGAACTGGGCTTATTTAGTCTGCAGATGAGAAGCCTGAGGGGGGATTTGATAACTGCTTTCACCTACTTGAAAGGGGATTCCAAAAAGGATGGATCTAGACTGTTCTCAGTGGTACCAGATGACAGAACAAGGAATAATGGTCTCAAGTTGCAGTGAGGGAGATTTAGGTTGAATATTAGGAAAAACTTTTTCACTAGGAGGGTGGTGAAGCACCGGAATGGGTTACCTAAGGAGGTGGGAGAATCTTCTTCCTTTGAGGTTTTTAAGGTCAGGCTTGGCAAAGCCCTGGCTGGGATGTTTTAGTTGGGGATTGGTCCTGCTTTGAGCAGGGGGTTGGACTAGATAACTCCTGAGGTCCCTTCCAACCCGGATATTCTATGATTCATCTGCTGTACTTACAAGATTTCTGCTCAGATCTGACGAGCTCTCATGAGATCAGCCATACTCACGAGATTTCCACTAGCTTGAGTTGGAAAATAAGCTTCTGGTTTGGGATTTTACTTCAGACAAATAGGGTGTCTTTGGCTGCAGAAATTCAAATCCACCCCCTTTCTTCCCACTCTCTGAAACTGTGTGGGGAAGAGGAAGTGGGCTGGATTTGGGTTCTCGTTTGGACCCATTGGCAGTTTAAATCCTGCCCCAGGCTGAAGTGACAGCAACTCATCACTATGTGATGTATGTTCCTTGGGAACCTTCTTAAAGTGAATAGATGGGATCGGTCCACTTCCGAAGGGGTATCCTGCATCAAAATAAACACAACAGGCGATTCTACAAAGGTTACCCAAAACAGTGCAGCAGCACAAAGATAAACTGGGGTCCTTCAGCCATTACTAGCAAATGTTTTAGTATTTTGTATATAATATATACACCTACATATAGATGTGGGTATGCGTTCACTCATGCACACCTCTCCCCCCGTCCACACACACACATACAGAAGAGGTATCTATATCACGGATACCACAGCTCTCAGCAACTGTCCTTTGTAGGCTCACAGAGAGATTCGGGATTGAATGGACAGGATCAACCACTTCTCGCACGGATCAGCACGTAGATGAGCCAGTGAGGGAGGAAGGCTGCATTGCCACTTTCCTTGTTCTCTCTGGTCTCTGCACAAACCCAGGACTTCATGGACCCTGTAAATGTTAATCCAGCATCTTTTGCCAGCATTTAATTCACAGGAAAAATATTAAGAGATGAAATTGAGCTCTGCTTCTTAAAGTGAATCATAGAACAAAACCGTGCGACTGATGGGACCTCACGGAGCAGTCTGGGAAGAATCTTGCTGTTGAGGTTGGATACTGAACCACTTTCCCAGCAGGTGCCTCTTCTGACTTGCTCTTGACCCTGACAAACAGGGCTGCTCACCTCGCCCCAATGTTGTGTTTGAATGGCTGGCTGCATTTTACCGTTCCCACAAGAGCATTTGGGCATGTTCATTAGCAAACGCACCGGTGGTCTGAGTAAACAGACACGGCCACCCATTCTGAGAATAAAACAATGCTAGCGAGACTGAGCAGCAAAGAGCTTTTACTCTCATCATCTTCAGGGCTCTTAAAGGGAACGTGCACATTTGAGCAAAGGATCCTTTCACAGAGCTGGTTAAAAATGCCTATTATTTTGCAGAGGAAATTTCAAAAATGTTGTGTTTGTTTAGTTTTCATCAGAATTGCCCATGGAATGGTATTAGAGCTTTCAACAACAAAGCTGAAATTTTTCAGCATTTGTAAATTGTTTGCTTTAAAAGATGTTGGGATTTGGTAAATGATTTTCAGTTTTTGGGTTGCCACATTTTTGGAAGGTTTTTTCATAAACATTGCCTTTTTTCTATGAATTTTTTTATTTTTCACAAAAAAATATTTCGACAACATTCTGACCCATTCTGATCCTTCTCCTGGACATCACCTCCCTCCCCTTCATAATGAAACGAGATCAGATGCTACTTCGCCTAATCTCTGATTTGTGACCATTCCAAAAAGAATACTTCATAGAAGGTCTTTTGGTTAAGGCATGGAACTGGGTTTCACCTGAGAGACCTTGTGCAAATGACTTAATCTCTTTATGCCTCAGTTTCTATATATGTAACAATCTGTCTATCTGCCTGAGGGGTTTATAGTGCTGCCTATCACCGTGCAACAGCGAAGTCTCTCATGACTTCCTGGTGTCCCTGTCAGTTCTCCCTTGAGTCAAAACTTTACTTGAGTTGGGGTTTTAGATTTTATTCATTTCCTTTTTTTTGTGTGGTTGGTAGCAGTTTTGAGGTAGAAGAGGGGCTGAGTGTTGTGAGTATCATTCTTACAGTGGAAAGGATCACAGCTCTGATCCTCTGCCAACATCTGTGGAATTGGTGGCTGATTCTTACTTTGAGTGATCACTGGGGTGTCATAAAAATCAACAAAAGCTGTAATTTTTGTAGGTCCCATATCAACTTTGCAGGGCACCCATATTACCCCTTTTCAAAGCCTGTACAAATGGTTCGGCTTTGTTTATGTTGGGAGCTACAAGACTTCCACCCTTCATTTATGTAATTACTCAGTGCTGCAGGAACTGATGGGGAAAAGAAACACGTGTTTGGAATGTGAAGGCCAAGAGCGAACAATAACAAACTAGTTATGCGGGCTCCATCACATTTTGAACCTACCTACTTAGAATGTCCTTTTAATTAATGGTTTTAATTCCATCTTAAATGATTCACGCAAATTGTGCAAAGCAGAGCTTCTACCTGAAACAACGTTAACCTGTTACTGGCTTGGGCTGTCAGTTTGCCAGATCACAAAATTGGCCAGCACTTGGAGTAGTGGCCTTCAAAGAAATCCCTGTTAGTGGATGAAGTTGTATTAATAATTCAGTAGATGAGTGTGTGTGTGTTAGTCACTGCTGCTGGAGGTGTCGTCTTTCCAATAAAACACAAAGTCAAGGTCTTGACCAACTCTGTTCATCAAGGTACCGATAATACTTTTGAAAGAGAGAAGAGAGCCTTGATATCCTAGCCAAATGGCAGCTCACTTAAATCCCTTCTAGTTACCTAATTTATCCCTTCTGTTTCTGAACAGAAGTGCGGGTGGTATTGCTGAGGACAGGCAAAAGCTGAAAGAAAGGATGGTGCACTAGTTAGTGCTCTCCCTAGGCTGCGGGAGACACAGGTTCACCTCCTACTCTCCCATAGTTATTTGCTGTGATCCTGGGCAAGTCACAGCATACAACGGGCTAATAGCACTTCCCTGCCTCACGGGGGAGTTGTGAGGAGAACACATTAAAGACTGAGAGGGCCTTAGAAACTGTGGTGATGGGGGCCAAGCAAGTACCTTAGCTAAATGATGCTGCACATCTGCAAATGTGTGTGTGTGTATATATATATATATATATATATGGCTTAGTCCTGCAAATGCTTACTGCCAAAGGTAAGGCACACTTCCTGGAGCAATCCCATGTCTAAATATAATCAGTAATTATTAATGGCAAATTTGTTAGGCAAATGGAGAGGTGTTTATTGCTGGGATGATGTTGCATATTAAAATAGTCCTATACCATGGGGCAAGAACAATTAGCTCTCAACTGTTCTCTCTTTGAGACAGGGACCGTCTTTTGTTCTGTATCTGTACAGCACCTTGCACCATAGGGTCCTGGCCCCATGCACTACCACAATTCAAACGAAATAATAATAATATCACAGAGCACCAAAAAGTCATTGTCCATAGGGAATCCTCGTGGAATGGGGGTGTTTGTAGTGAGGGTTCCTCAGGGATCAGTCCTAGGTTAGAAGCTTTTCAACATTTTTATCCATGATCTGGACATAAATGTAACATTGCTGCTGAAAAAAAATGTGCAGAGTGGTAAATACTGAGGAGCATGGGGCAGTCATGGAGTAATCTAGATTGCTCGGTAAACTGGGTCCATTCAGACCAAATGCTTTTTAATACAGCCAAATACAAAGTTATACATCTCAGAAGCAGGACTGCAGGCCAGATCTACAGAAAGGGGAACCATCTCTTGGACAGGACTTAGGGGTCAGAGTGGACAAGCAACTCACCTGAATTCCCAGTGCCATGGTGTGGCAAACGAATGCAATTCTTGGATGTACAAATGGGAGTAGGGGTAGGAAGTGGGAGGTGACTTCACCTCTATATCTGCCATTGCTGGAATCCTGCGTCCAGTTCCGAGACCCACATTTTGAAAAGGATGTTGAAAAATTGGAGCCGGTGTGGAAATGAGCTACAAAAATTGTTCCAGGGCTTGAGAAAAAATCTGACAGTGAAAAACTTAAAAAACTTCAATCTGTTTAGCTCATCAAAAAGAGGACTGAGAGGAAACTTGATGACCAGGGACAAGCACCTTTACAGGGAGCAAACTCCAGGTACTAATGGACTTTGTAATCTAGTAAAGACAGGCAGCACAAGAACAATTAGCTGGAAGTTCAATCCAAACAAATCCACATTAGAAGTAAGGCACACGTTTAACCATGCAGGTGATTAACCATCGGAATAAACTCCCATGGGAAATGGCAGAGTTCCCATCTCTTAAAGTCTTCATATCCAGACTGGAGGCCTTTTTGTAAGCGATGGCTTAGCTAAATACAAGTTACTGGGCTTAACACGGAGGTAACTGGGTGAAATTTAATGGCCTGTGATATACAGGAGATGAGATTAGATGCTCTAATGGTCTCGTCTCATTTTAAACTCTGAATCTCTGAACCATTGTTCCGCGTAACTAGCGTAACCAGCCACTGTTCAAGGTGGCTCTAAAAACTCCTTTACAATATTAGCTGTTCTTTTGTTTCCTCTCATCCCAACTCTCACAGGAAACATTTCAAAGTCATCCTTACGCTATACTCTTTTGCTGAAATTTGCATTCCCCCAACCCCAGATCCAAGAATTCATTCTGACATCTGTCAAAAACACAGGAATGTAAATTTTAACAAAAAGCAGAAACAGCCCTGCACCTCCATCCTCACTTCCCAATTAGAGAGGGAAAAACTTTTATAAAACTGCTGGGGTTTTTGGTACCAGATTTTTCTCTATTGCGTAGCCAAGATAACTAGAAGGCCAGCATACAACATCAGCCCTGCGCCTCCTGACACAGGAAGGGGGTGAGCTGAAGAGTGCTCTGATGAGTGACTTTAGTAGCCTTGTAACAAACAAAATGTCAATAGATTCTCACCGCATCCTTGTGTGAAGTTTGTATGTAGATGTTATTATCTAATAAGCACATAAGAAAGGCCGTACTGGGTCAGACCAAAGATCCATCTAGCTCAGTATCCTGTCTACCGAGAGTGGCCAATGCCAGGTGCCCTGGAGTGAGTGAACCTAACAGGTAAAGATCAAGTGATCTCTCTCCTGCCATCCATCACCCCCCTCTGACAAACAGAGGCTAGGGACACCATTCCTTACCCAGCCTGGCTAATAGCCATTAATGGACTTAATCTCCAGGAATTTATCTAGTTCTCTTTTAAACCCTGTTATGGTCCTAGCCTTCACAGCCTCCTCAGGCAAGGAGTTCCACAGGTTGACTGTGCGCTGTGTGAAGAAGAACTTCCTTTTATTTGTTTTAAACCTGCTGCCCACTAATTTTATTGGGTGGCCCCTAGTTCTTCTATTATGGGAACAAGTAAATAACTTTTCCTTATTCACTTTCTCCACACCACTCATAATTTTATATACCTCTATCACATCCCCACTTAGTCTCCTCTTTTCCAAGCTAAAAAGTCCTAGCCTCTTTAATCTCTCCTCATATGGGACCCGTTCCAATCCCCTAATCATTTTAGTTGCATCTCTAGTTAACAATCTTAACTCTGTCCTTTAGTGATGACATGCAGCAACTATACAATCATGAACAAGGCATTTTAGTGGTTTTGGACCCAGATTAGATTAAACGGATTTTAAAAACATATGAGACATTTTTCGTATTTTCTCCCTTGTCTCATACCTGCAGGGCAGAGTGAAAGTTGTTCTGTGCCTTAACTATGCAGTCCTACAATTCTATGATTTCTTACCTTAATGTATCTGAATTTCTTTTACCTGTAACCTTTCACTGAATTTCCTTTATATTCTCATGCACTGGCAGAGTGCTATGACATCTGGATTGCAAACAGGGCAGGGAAAGGTTTTGGATTGCCCATTTTCAATGGATTTTTTTTAAAAAATCAAAATCTTACAGCAGCATTTCTGTGTCTAGAAAGCCTTGTTTGAACCTACCCTAAAGCTTGGGGTTAAAATAGGCCTGACAATTTCTGTTTAAAAGTATCTGGAGTTAAGGAAGTAGAGCCTTAACTGGTGTAATTGTCATTCCTCCATGGAGGTCAGTGGATTTGCTGCGTTCCACGGAGCTAGGACAATTTAACACCAGCTGAGTATTTGACCCATTATTTTTGAAGGAGGACCTAACTATAACCTGCTTTGTTGTTTTTCCTCCGGCCTGAACATACTGCAGCTCTGAGGTGAACTAATAGGTTAACATCAACAGAGTCCTTCCCCCATGCTAAATGCATTACAGCATCAGGAAATTACAAGGTGCTGTGACCTAGACTCCCTGGTGTGCAGAATATGAAGCTGGACTTACACTAGATCACTCCCTTGCAAAATACAGGCAGGCAGGGAGGGTCTTTTTACTGTTATCATCTCCCCGGCACTAGCCTCGGCGAACTCCCATGCTGGGGATAGGCTGGCGTCTGTGCCTGTGTCCATAATACTGATATTTCTATAGGAATTTTACAGCTTCCAGCCCAGAATGGAGGCCGGCAGGAAGGGTGCCTAGGTCCCGCTATTCTTTGACCTTTACTAGCACAAATAATCACAAGGAAAATAAAGTAACTGATTCGGAGGACAGAGATACCGCTAGTTCAGTGCCTTTTCCACTACTCCATGCTGCCTCCCAGTTCAGGGCCGGTGAAAAGTCTGCACTTGATGTCCCTGGATAATGAAACCTTCATCATCTAAAGGGCAGGAACAGCCCCTGTAGCTCGCCCAGCATGCCCTAGGCCTGTCTTGGGGAGAGTGGTGACTGTGCCCATTTTGTCCTTGGCCCTGATAGGTTTTGCCTGCAGAGGGACCCGTCAGGGCCAGCTGGGATGGGGTAGTTTTCAGTTCTGGCAGGGGAATGTTGTTCATTTCTTATACCAGTGGCATCTTGACAGAACAAGGAGTGATGGTCTCAAGCTGCAGTGGGGAAGGTCTAGGTTGGATATTAGGAAACACTCGGAGGGTGGTGAAGCACTGGAATGGGTTTCCTAGGGAGGTGGTGGAATCTCCTTCCTTAGAGGTTTTTAAGGTCAGGCTTGACAAAGCCCTGGCTGGAATGATTTAGTTGGGGTTGGTCCTGTATCATTGGGAGATGCCAGAGAAAAAGAGTTACAAGTAAATCAATGTAAATCAGCAGCAGCATGACTGGACACGTGCCACTAAATCACATAATGTGACCTAACATCCTCCAGAACCTAAGCCACATCCATCTGGCTGCCTTGACGTGAAAGCAGAGTGACTGAGCGTAGACGCGGCGATGTTCTTTACAGCGTGTTCCTTATGTAACCACATTGGACATACACACAGTGCCTTTCAACTCGGAGTACACGAGAACCTGTTGCAAATTAGGGGCCAAATCTGGCAACCTTTTATTTAGTCCTTTATCAGGCAAAACTCTTTTCCAGGAGTTATACACAGGAATAGTTTTATCCATCACTTAAATGCAGGCTAAGTACCGAATCATTTGGGTTGGAAGGGATTGTATTAGATACAGGCAGAGGGATCTGATGATCCAAAGATTCCAGAGGAATTGTTCCTGAAGGAGACCAGAGGAAAAGGCAGGGGTAGTAGTGGCGGATATCTCAGTACTCTTAGAAATGAAGGTAGCATTGTGCAGTCATGACCCTCAGATCTTCTATGGGAATTATGGGCAAGGCAGAAGGCAACATATGGCCGGAAGACAAGCTCCTAGCAATGTTCATGTTCAAGCTGTGTTCAGGTGGATTATATGGATGCCAGGCAGACTGCAGGGCCTGAAAGTGAAAGCTGAAGGAATTAAGAAATAAACTAAATACTATCTGGAGTGCAGGTAGATCCTTGGAAGTGTGGTTTGTGCTACATACAATCAGGGTGGGGTGCAGGGATAGTTTAGAAAAGCCGAGCCTGATTACCCTACCAGCTGCCTGTGCACACCTCTGGCTGAAGTAACTGGTAGCTGCATGCGTGCAGTGAAAGTCATTAAAGACAAACGCAAAGTCCTGCATTTAGGAAGGAAAAATCAAATGCACAACTGCAAAATGGGAACTACCTGCCTAGGTGGTCGAACTGCTGGGAAAAAAAAAGGATGTGGGTGTTCAAGTGGATCACAGACTGAAGGAGCCCAAAATGTGATGCAATTGCAAAAAGAGCTAATGTCCTGCTGGGGTGAATTAACAGGAGTGTTGTATGTAAGACACAGGAGGAAATTGTCCCATTTCACTCAACACTGGTGAGGCCTCAGCTGGAGTACTGTGTCCAGTTCTGGGTGCCACACTTTAGGAAAGGTGTGGACAAATTGGAGAGCGCAGAGGAGAGCAATAAAAGCTTTAGAAACCTAATCTAGGAAGAAAGATTAAACAAACTGCGCATGTTTAGTCTTGAGAAAAGAAGACAGAGGGAGGACCTGGTAACAGTCTCCAAATACGTTAAGGGCTGTTTTCAAGAGGACAGTGATTAATTGTTCTCCATGTCCATTGAAGGTAGGAGAAGTGAGGCTTATTCTGCAGCAAGGGAGATGTATGTTAGACATGTGAGGAAGAACTTTCTAACTCTAAGGATAGTTAAGCTCTGGAACAGGCTTCCAAGGGAGGTTGCAGAATCCCCGTCATTGGAGGTTTTGAAAAAACAGGCTGGACAAACACCTGTCAGGGATCGTCTAGGTTTATATGGTCCTGCTCAGCGCAAGAGGCTAAGCTAGAAGACTTCTTGAGGTATCTTCCAGGTACATTTCCATGATTCGATGGACTGATGAGATGACCAGGCCCCAGAATTTATGTCTGAAAAGCTAATGCAAAAGGCAGGCTTTGGGGATTTGAGAATGATGGGAAATCTTATCGCTATGGGGGACTCTGCAGATTCAATAGGCTACGAAAAAGTAAAATGGGCACCTGACAAGGCTGATGGAGGAATTTAAACTAATGGAATGAAGGGATTGTTGGCAAATACAGGGATCCCTGAGACAGGCGGCAGCTAACCTAAATGGGTAAGGAGTAAATAATGTAACCTAAGCTTTTGAGGTGGGGACCATGTTTTTGTAGAGCACCTACCCCGATAAGATCTTGGTCCATAAACCGGGCTTTTATTTCATGTAGTCATACAAATAAGTAAATAATAAAAACACATAAAAGAGAGAAAGAGCAACCCCAGGAAACAGAAATACTGTCTCAGACGCAATGGTAAGGAGATTACACTGGCGATGCTATAGCTATAGTGGTGGAAAGTAAATAGAAGAAACAGCACAAAGAAAATAAGGGAACTAGAAATATCTGGATGCAGAGAGGATCTTAGTGATGCATTTTTCAACCACGCGTGGTGCAGACGAAACAGGATACCCACAGTGGGCTACATATGGAGAAACACAGACCATTTTGCTGACACTGAATTGAGGGAACAGGATGAAATGTAACGAGCAGACTTACCCATATGGAAGTGGGCCAGCAAAGGAGGAAGTCTGGGACTGGTTACAGAACCACTGTGATTCAAAATCAAGAAGAATCCTAGAAGTTACGCTTTTTGCAAAATGCTTGATCCCAGAGAACAACAGAGAAGAAGATAAACAGAAGCCAAATAAGTTTCTGATATGAAAAGAAAAGTAGCAAAAAAAATTTCACTGACAGTTGTGACAAGATGGCCAATGTTAGTATGGTGGGTTCTGCGCTTTTCTTCGCTGGGGGAGAAGGTGCTCCCCTTTGCCCCTGTTCTTGGCCCGGTAAGGTGGTAAAGGAGGAAAATGGGGGAGGGGTCTGGGTTTGCTCCTCACTCTGAGACCCAGCCCTTCTCAACTCCTGCAGGTTCTTACCCACTTCCCCCTTGGGCGAGGTACCTTCAGTGCTTCAATGCCGGGGGAAGGAGTCTCGCTCCCCTGCTGGGACAGGGTCTCCCTTACGTTGGTTCTCTCATCTTTTGAGTCTCACAGCACATCTCCACACTTCAGTCCTTCCTCCTTCCCTGGTGACTGCCTGAAGCAGGGGGTTTTATTGGATTCCTGATAGGGTTTTAATTGACTGCAGGTGCTCTAATTAACCTGTAGTCACCCTCCCTAGTCCACAGGGAACTATGTCTTCATTAGCCTAGTGCTTATAGGGTACCCTCCCTCTCCCACTCTCCCACTGCTTCCTGGCTCTCCCATATCACATAGCAAATGGGCTTTAACTACAAACCACCAGCGCAATTAAAGACCCCACACGCTGCAGGGAGACAGGAAACAGGGCAGGCCTCTCATAGAGTATTTGAAAGAGGGGAACCTCAAAAGGGGCTGATCTGGTTCAGGATGTGGCTGGAGATGAAGTGGGTTAGGCAGAGAGCATTTGAGCAGGAGTATCCTTATGGGTTATATTCTCAATTAGTGCTGTAACAAAGAGAGGACAATATCCAGGAACAGCAGCAAACTTTGAACGAACCTGGGGAATGATGAGAAAAAAAAAATCCCTGAAACTATTGAGTAAGAATCATGCATACGTAAGGGTACGTCTACACTACTTGCAGGATTGGTGGGCGGTGATCGATCTATCGGGGATCGATTTATCGTGTCTAGTGGAGACTCAATAAATCGATCCCCGAACGCGCTCCTGTCGACTCCTGTACTCTATCTTGGCGAGAGGCGGAAGCGGAATCAATGGGGGAGTGGCAGTGGTCGACTCGCCACCATGTGGACGGCCACATAAGTCTACCTAAGATACGTAGACTTCAGCTATGCTATTCGCTAGGTTGACCTCCCCAGTGTAGACCGGGCCTAAAATAAATAAATAAATGTGCAATTTATATTAAAAAAGATTTCTAGGTATCCCACCAAACTACATCCCTCCCAAAAGCTGACCTTCTCTCTCCAGGCCAGCTCATTACACCAGACCTGCGCCGTATTTACAGACAACCTTTCAATGCAGTAAATACTGGTTTGAAAGTCCAAGGTATTAGAAGAAGATATTGAAGCTTCTTGGCTTCTCTTTGGCCCCCACTCCCTGCGAGAACTCCAGGCCTGAATTTGAGCTCCCATGGACTGCTTTGACTCAGATCAGAAAGGTAGTCATGTTAGTCTGGATTTGTAGGAGCGACAATGAGTCCTGTGGCACCTTAAAGACTAACAAAAGTATTGAAGCATAAGCTTTTGTGGGCTAATACCCACTTCATCAGCTGCATGCAGTGGAAGTATCCAGAGGCAGGTATAAATAAATAGGCAAGAACCAGGTTAGAGATAACGAGGTTAGTTCAATCAGGCTGAACCAGCTTGTTATCTCTAATCAGGGAGGATGAGGTCCTTCAGCTGCCAGAAGAGGACCTCATCCTTACCCTCCTTTTGTAGTTGGTGAGCCATTCACAGTCTTTGTTTAATCCTGAGCTGCTGGTGTCAAATTTGCAAATGAACTGGAGCTCAGCAGTTTCTCTTTGAAGTCTGGTCTTCCTCACTGATCATTTTTTAATTAAGATTGGGTGTTTTTCTAAAGGATCTGCACTAGGAATTATTTTGGGGCAGGTCTCTGGCCTGTGCTATACATCAGGTCAGACTAGATCATCATGATGGTCCCCTCTGGCCTTGGAATCTGTGACTCTATGCCCATCAGTGTAAGTGAGAGGGGAATATAACCCTCTGAGTCTTGACATTTATCAGAGCCAGATTGTTCTGAAAAAATCTGCTTAATTCAGGCTCTATCATAAGCTTTCCAGTACTTCTTGGTTTTGCCCTTGGCCAGAAATACCACGAGAAGCGCTTCTTTCCCCATTGTGCTAGTAGTTCTGCTTCAGGATCACTAGAGGAAGAGAAGAGTCAACGGGAAATGAAATTCAAAAAAATTAAATTAAGCTAGTTTGAACCTCCAAAAAGATTCACTTCTAGTTTCTGGTGAAGTGTTTTCGTCTACATGGCTTGCTCAACCTTGGCAGTGTTGGTATGTCTGGCAGAGGCGCTAGTGGGGAGAATTGCTACCCAGGTATCTAGCAAGATTTTTTTAAAAAATCAAAATGTTTTATGTATTGCCCCATGGCTGATGCTCTGTGGAATCCAACTGAAAAAGATCTGGCATTGGTGCCATGTAAACACTGATGAAAAGTAAAAAATGGGGGGAAATGACATAAATCTTCACAAGAATGTGTCTTTTCTTTTAACTGAACTTGGAAATTGCACTGGAGTTGGGCAAAGGTAGCACAGGACATAAATTATGAGTCAAAGGTAGCCCCATTTTCTGTTGCCTGTGAACTGATTGTTAGTTTTATTAATTTGCTCGTGGTTCAGTATGATTTAATGAATGTTTTACAGAAAATAATGGGCTACCAGTGAACTAGTCCTCAGGATCATTGTTTCCAGTACGAATCACTTATAATTCACTCAGTTCTATGCAATAGGCCATCTCAGTCACATGGTATTGCTTCTTCTGCCTCATTGGATGACTGAAACATCTTATGCACAGAAAGTGGCCTGGATTATTCACTTATGCAATGAACAATCTCCTGAGTGTTCACTAGCACTATTACTTGTGATATTTTCCCTGACTGTGAATTCTTGTGAGCAGAAAACACCTCATGCCTAGTTTTACTGGGAGCAAGAAAAAGGCTGTGAATACTGCTAAGAGGAATGTGTCTTCCCTGACTGAATGAATGTTCATGACTTTTTTTAGTTTTAGTGTTTGCCTGGCTCTGCATAGCTCTCCATAGCATTTCCAGTGTTCTCCCATTAACTGACAGCACTCCCCTTCACAGTCTGTATGGCCTCAGAAGTTGAATATCTCAGCTGAGTCCCTTTGCCAAGTGTGAAACCTATTCACTGTACTTACAAGTGTTAATCTAACATTTCACACACACTGAAATGACCACCACCAGCCAGATGAAGAGCCAGAGGATGAGATGAAGGTCTCACCATGAAGAGTCTCTTACTTCTGAGTTAGTCCCAGAGGCAAAGAGAACCAAAGATCTAACAATTTACAGAAAGCACCTCAACTTCTCCTAGCTGCTTGAAAAGTCACCTGCTAGCCTGGATTATAATGTAATATTCCACTGGACTGTAAGGTTTAGTAAATGCCATAAACATCTGTGGTGCCGTGAGACCAATGAATAGTAAGTGGAAGCAATTTCTCATCTAATGAGATCCGTCACGTCCCATCACTGGTATAACAACACTGAATCAGTAAGACTGATTTCCAGCCAGTCTCCAGACTAATAGTCTCCTATGCTGAGTGGCTTCACAAATGGTCGGCGTTCCCGGCAAGTTGCTTGTAAGTGGCACATACCCAGGGGGCTGAGATCCAGTGAGAAACCTTCCTTTGTCAGTCCACTCCAGCCCAAATCCCTTTGCCATGGCACTGAAAGTGGGGATGGGGAAAGACACATGGAAAATATGTCCCGAGGTGACCCTTTATGTGTGCTTGAGGAGGGAATTATGGGAGCAATAGGTGGAGGTTTCCTTTTGCATAGAAGGTGAGGAGGAATGTGAGATATGCCCCAGCTAGGATCATGAGAAAGGAAAAGAGGTCCTGATTTCACAGGGATCTTACGCCCACCTCTGCCACAACGTGTAACTCCACTGGTTTCCATGGAGATACCCCCAATTTACACAGCTGTGAGCTCATAATGTGGTCCCGAGGAAGGAGTTCATACTGCACTCAGGGAGGTATCAGGCTGAGCAGCAAACATCACTCGAACTTTACAACCTCTCCTAGCTGGGCCTAGAGGAGCAGGATAGGCAGAACTGTTTGATCATGTGAAGTCATAGCAGGCAGAGAGGTCATGGCCAAACTCCCTCCTCTCCACTCTTGCAACACAATCCAACATCTTGCTGGAAGCGCACGGCTCTGCCTGGCCCTTTGTGCAAGCATCAGCAAGTTCAGCCTGGTGTGCAGATGGGAGATTTGTTTGCCGTTTTGCTAAGAACTTGGAGAGGCTCTTGTCTTCGCAGGAAACTTCAGCAGAGCTTGGAAAGTCCTTGAAGGGGGAGAGAACATGGGAAAAAAATAATCTCAGTGAAAGCCTTGACTAATTGACAGGCTGAAATGAGGATAAACCCGGACCCCGAACTGTGCCAAGGAAACAGTCTGCTCCAAGCAGCTCAAGCTAGTTCAGCCAACAGCATGCCTGTCTAGTTTGCTTTGCCTGCTTTACGCGTCCCTAATTAGCTTTATTCCCTTTGTTTCCTGTGCTAAAGGAATAGTCAGTGAGAAGAAAGGGCTTACAGGAGACAGCTTCGCTACTCACAGCAAGGAACAAAACACCAAGCACAAAGTTTGCCTCCCATTATATATCCCTGAAAAGGTAAAGGAGAAGGAAAAAACCATGCTGCAAATTAAATAAGCTGAGATTCTCCTGCAGCCTCTTAGTTTCCATAGTCCATTATGGCTATAAAAGCATCAGGACAGATTCATTAGGGTTGGTGATGCAGCCAGGGTGCCTGGAGCAGAAAGGGTTAACGTTGTTGCCTCTGTAAGGGCGTCTGACAGAGCAGGGGGAACAGGGACCCTGGAGGAGAGAAGGCTGCAGCCATTTCCCATCACTGCAGCCTTGGCCAGGGACGGATTTTCCAGCACCAGAGATCACAACACCAGAGACCGAGTCCATCCGCTCTGCTCTTATGGAAGAGGCAGATTCACCCAATAAAAACCCAGCAGAGGGTGCTGAGTCAAAGGTCTCTGGAGATGTTAGAGCCCAGCCACCAAACTCCTGAACTAGGGACAACGGAAGAGCGGAGAAGTCCGGCACCTAGTACTGGGGGGCCCTGGCCTCGAGGCAATCCCATAATCCGAGTGCTTAATAACAGAAGGGATCAGCCGTCCGCCTGGCTTGGTGCAACAGTGGCCAGTGCCAGATGCTTCAGAGGAAATATTAACTGGCCGGCCCATAGCTCAGCAGGTCATTAGAAAGGGAGATATGGACTGGATGGTCTCCAACTCCTCTGGCTTCCGTTGTGCCTCTAAGGCAGAGAGCTTGCACGGCTACCGGCTCTTCTTGTAGCCTGATGATGAGGACAGTGGGGAGCAGACACACGGCCCCCCCCCCCCCGACTGTGCAGGAGCGCTGTGCCCGGTGACACACCCCTTCCCTTCCCCATACCCTGGGTGCATCCAACTGCTTCCTCTCCAACCCTTCCTGCCCCTTCTGGGCACTAAGGCAGGAGCAGCCCTTGTGCGCTTCCAATTTCAATTACACTGGCCTTTATAGGGTCTGTCTATGCTGCACTGTAAACCACGGTCTCTAGGACATGGGCTTCTGGACGTGTTGTTTGAGCATCCCCACTGGGCTAACAACGGCCGGGCCTGGGTCTCACAGCTATTGAGCACGTCCATACTGCACTCCACATACTTTCTGGCTTGGCTCTGCATGCCCACACTGCAGGTCTTGGGCTCTGACCCACCCCTGAGCAGGGTTGCTTCCACACTTGAGTCAGACTGATTTGTGTGTGGATGGAAAGAGGGCTGGAGTTCAAACCTGAGTCCGAGCCCAGGCTTAGGGTGCAGTGTAGACTGTAGACATACCCAAGGAGACCACAGCAGTGCTAAGAGAGTCCTCTGCCCTCTCCATCTGCCTGCCTCATTCAACAGGCCTCCGTGACACATTGTGGTACAACCGGCCTTATTCGGTCAGCCCAATCTCTGCTTTTCTCTCTCTTCCATGTCCCCACCCCCCATGTTTGTTGTCTGGTAAAAACGAATGGTGCGATTTGGTTTTCTTAAAAAAAAAATCCATTTATTGAAAACATTGTTTCACACTTTATACAAGTTCCCCATGGAAAAGTCTGTTCCCCCTGTGCTGGGTCAGACCTGAATACATAAGAACTGATCTCTGCGGCTGACAGACCCAGCCTGGGCTGCTGACTTGCCAGCCAAGAGACTTCTTGGGCACTCACTGCTCATTGGCAACTCCCCTGGAAGTTGTAGGTGTGGGAGGGCGGCAGGATTGGGCCCAGCAATGACGTAAACCTGGAGCTGCCTGATGGGCTGGACTATTGCTGTGTTTCTTGGAGCAGAGGTGGCTGTCAGATCAACCCTAGCTTGCAACAATCAAATAACCACCAATGTGTCTTATATATTTCAACCCAGGGGCTGCTCCTATTCACACCAGGGTGTCTGGACATGTGCCAATGATCAGCCTGTACACAGAAGCCACCGGCTTCTTTCCTTTCACACCGAGTTTGTGTTTCAGACAGAACTGCCTTGGCCCTTTTGGGAACACGGGAATTGCCAGTTTCCATCAGAGCAGGTCCAGTGTCGCATCTCGGACAATGGCCAGCACCAACTGCTTCAGAGAAGATGAATGAAGCTGTTCCCATGAGTTGCTTTCCTCAGCTATGCCTGCTTGTAATGATCGATGGACATCAGGCTTCTGGCTCTCTCTTTGGTGAGCCTGGATTCAAAACGTTGGGAGTTGGGTTAGGGGCTGGTTCTGTCTAGAGGTAAAACTGGCAGTGTCCGGAGCAAGGTGTATGTCTGTGTGAGCTATCCCAGGGGAATCTCTCAGGGACTGGCCCTGGGCTCAGTCTGGCTCGACATATTTAGGAATGACTTAGAAGAAGAGGCAAATCACGTGCTAATTCATTGACAAGGGGGAGGGGGAAGATGCTAAGTCAGGGAGAGTTGCAAACAGCAGTGAGGTCAGAGAAATAACAGAAAGCAACCCAGAGAGCGATCCTGTGAATTAACTAACCTAGAATTTGCAAGTTAATCTAGCTGTAGAATAGTTGGCAGACAATTAAGGTGAAGGGAACAGAAAGCAGACTACTCAGAAAGCAGCCATGCTGAAAGAAGCCTACAGGTGATAGAGGACAGGAGCTTGGATTGGCATCTGCAGGGCACTGAAATCAGTACCATCGTGCACTGCCTCTGCAGATGCACTATGTCATAGATCGACGATGTGCTAATCCCTCTGTGTAACACCGGAGAGAACGTCCCTGGCATGCTGTGAATAATTCTTGCTCCCAGATCTGACAATTTGGGGAGGAGGGAAATTTAGAGAAGAAAATGTCAAAAAAGCCAAGGAGATGGATTCTGAGAAAAGAACATGCAACTCAACTCAGAGATGTCTAAGGAAGTGGGTGGTGGATTGGATATAAAAACTGGTAACTAATATTTGAAAGGAGCAAACTTCAACAAGTAGAGAAATTGTTTAAGGCAGTGTCCACTGACATACATGTGTGTGTGTGTGTGCGCACATCTGTATTAATGCGTAAGAGTAAGGGGTATAACTGAGCAAAGTCAGACTGAGGGTAAATAACATCAGAAAAAATGTGCAGTACATCTTTGGGGTTCACTAAGTTTTGTGATTCTATAATCTTTGATGTGCTGATCTGTATATACAAGAAAGAGGGATAAACTAGGAAACCATAGCAAAACCATAAGACCTTATTAGACCCTCTTAGAACAGGTACTGTGAGTCAGGTCTTTCCCATAAGTTGGGATATTTCTTCTATCACTTTGTATAGAAAAAAAATATATACACCACATTGGACTCCAGCTTAATGGGATCGAGGGCCTGAATTGTTACCATCGAATTGCTTTGTTTTTCTATATAAAGCACAAATATTTCTCTGAAACAAGTATCACTTTCCCTTTTTCTCCCAGTGAGCTGCAGGATCAAGATTAACACAAGCTTGGAGGCTGCACCTTTCCTATGAGAATATCTATGAACAAGGCTAGTCTTCCTCTTTGGGATGGCAGAGAAAGGAGGATTCATGTCCAGTAATGAAGAGGATTATAAAAATATACACATTTGCTGTAATAAAAGGAAGGCAGTATGCAGAAGGTCTGAACTGTGCTCCAATCTGGTCTCCACATCCTCTGTTTAATGAGCTTCGTCATCGACGCAAGTGGCTCCTCCCCCGTCTCGATTATACATAATCCTTTCCTGCCGAGGGGGCGCTCTTTGGGTAGGCACGGGTGGGTGGGTAGGAAGTTTCTCTTCGTGGACAGGAGCAGCAGAGGAAGGCGCCTCCCAGAATGGTGAGAGAAGCAGCTGCCCAGCCAATGAAAAGGGCCTGTCCAAATTCAAATCTGGGGAGAAATCATAAATAGCAATAAATATCAAAAAATCCTGGGAGCAGAGACAAAAAAGACCCCCAACAAACTCTGGCCAGAGAGCCAACCAACATGCAGCACAATCCTTGTTTAGTAGAGCAACATTGCCAGTTCTAAAAATATGGAGTCAGGCCCCCAGAATCATGGGATGGGCTTAAAAAATCATGCAATTTAAAAATAGAAAACACATTGAGCTCCTTTTCCTCGCCTTCCGGTTTCCTCGCCTGTCGGTCACACCTGGGTCCCAGTGTCAAGCCTTTCTTTGCTTCCACAAGGGCTAGAAACTTACTCTTTTTATAAAGAAAGTGAGAGGCAAGATTCTCACCTAATCATCTGCCTCCAGGAGCCTGGGCTTTAAGAAAAACACCAACTATCAGGAGACCTGAAACCGTGAGAGTTGGCAGCTCTGGGAACTAATATTGAGTCCCTAGGTCCCTCCTGGGTTTATAGGTACTCCCCCATGACTAGAACGTCTGTGAAAGTCACACTACAGTGATTTCATACATCATGGCTCAAACTGTCATCCATCCTCGATATTCTAGGGATGCCCTTTTGCTCCCCAATGGCTATTCAGGTAGAAATATTAATGAGGCAGTGTTCTAGTTAAAGTTCTACAGAGCAGGTAGGGGTTATATAATGACATGTGCTAAGCTGAAGTTTAAATAGAATCAAATAAATGAAAGAACACAGCAGATGCAAGTCAGCAACAAAATCTAGGAGCCATAAGTAGCAAAACCATATCTTACGGACAAGAACGAGGGTGTTTCATAGTAATGGTTCAAAACAGTTCTGCTTACAATGGAAATTCCCTTGTGCTTGGGACCATTATAATGTAGCAATTTTTTTAATAAAAAGAGATGAGATATTAAGGTCTTCCAAACAAGTGATCATAAATCTTTATATCACCCCAAACCATCCTGTAATTTACCTATGCCCAATATTTGATTAATCTTGTTAGGGCCCAGGGTGTGTTGTTTATTTAGCCCCCCTCTGATATCTCCCCTTTGAGTTACATTAATTCTAAAGCTGGTTGGAAAATGAGGGGGCGGGATCATGACACATGTTTCTTTTTTTTCTTGGATTTTGTTGTTGATGAAAATTTTCCAACTAGCTCTTACTGACACCTCTGTAAACAAAGATGCCATCGGTATGGGAGAGGTTACTGACCGCCCCCATATAAAAGCAATATGTTTATAGAATGACTTATCGTTGGTACCATGTGTGGAGCAATAAGTATGCTGCTCTTTGTTAGTGCCGTTCATCTGAGGATCTCAAAGTGTTTCCCAAACATTCATTTTTTAAGCTTCACAGCTACATTGGGTCATTTCTCCCATTTTACAGATGGACAAACTGGGTCACAGAGAGAGGATCCAAACCTTGCTCCAGGTCACAGAGCAAACCACTAATGGAGCTAGGAATAGAATGCCAGACTCTTATGTCACTGGCCTGTGCTCTAATCACTAGGCACTACTCCCTCTGAATTAGAAGCATTAACTGTGTTTGTACAGCACCCAGAACAGTAGAGTCCTGGCCCATGACTAGGGCATCTAGGCACTACAATACAACAAATAATAATAATTACTTGTCACAGTTAACTCACAAGAATGGCATACAGTCCAGTTCTGCAAGGCCTAACCAAAAGATAAAAGTAAAGAAGACAGTGTAATGACACTGACTTAAACTCTTCCTTCCTTTTTACCCACGCAATCCCCGTGAGGTCACTAACATGGCACTATTTACACCAGTGGTGTACTTGGCACAATGGCAAAATCTGTATCTGATTCTTTTTTCTCAAATGCTAACCAGCTCAAAACAGAGTTAAAAAAGTAAAACTACCAGTGTGGAGACGGGATTTTGTGGTGAAAATATAGGCATAAAATTGACCCTGACATATGATTTCAAAGTGCAATTTATCACAAAAGACTTTGTGAATGAATAATGTTTCATTGTTAACTCCGAATCACCAATCTTGCCTCTTCCGGTTCACCACCCATTTTTGGACATTTGTTTGGCACAGGAAAATAGATTAGAAGAATCCAGATCACCTCCTCTAGGCCCACAAAATACAGTGTGCAGCAAAGGAGCTTAAAACATCAATTTGCAAAACCTATGGACGCTCATTAGAAATAATTGGCAGCAGCGAGGTTATAAGCATCACAGAAATGCACATCAAAGGTGAAAAGCTTCTGTGTGGCATTGCTGGAACACTGAAAGAGTCATTCTCGAGACTCATTGTTCTGACGTTTATAACCTGCTGTGCTAGAAGCTGAGATGCTAATGCTGGCTCTGCCTCTCACCTGCTGTGCAACCATGGGCATGTCACTGTTCTTTGCCTCAGTTTCCCTATATGTAAAATGGAGTCATGCTACTGGCTCTACCTCATAAAGCACTGGGAGATCTACAGCCGACGAGCCTTGTGCAAGAGCCACACTGACTATATTTCTTCCATGGGAAAAATTGTAAAACCCCATAATTTTTAGCTTCATATCAAGGGACATGTCATTTTAATCATGATTAAAAGTTATTTTAAAATGAAAAAAAGGAATTAAAAATTATGAGAAAAGTGAAATCAATACTTCTTAAAAATGGCTTGAAGTCATTTAATGCTGTTTCACTATTTGTTCACGTACTGGGCTTGTGCCTGGCCTGCCCATGCTGCTAAATGGGTTCTGGCTAGATCCAGCTAGGTGAGAGGAGGACCCTGGCATGCAAAGGGGTTTGTGGTACAGCGAGAGATGAGAAATAGTGGTTTCAAACAGCTTAGAGAGCTGAACATCACTGCCCTGGGCCTGGACAGAGCCAAGTAACAAACATTCATGGAGGAAGCGTACTCAGTAGAAGGCTGGGTGGAGTGAGAGAGACCAAGGGCTCGGTTCGCCATTGAACCGTGGGTTGGCACGGATAGCTGTGCAGAGCGAGTGAACAGCACTACCATTCCACTGGGATAGCATTTCACCCCCACTTTGCACAGGTGTCAAAGTGCAAGGCAGTGAGCAGCTGGGCCCCACCCCCTTTCATGAGAGTTACATGCAGACAGGCACTCTAGGCCCTGCCCTTGCAACAGGATCTGCATGGGTGTCAGGATCCAGTCCCGCGGCTCCGGTTGCATTAGTCAGGTTTAACCCTTCTAACATGAGTCACAGGACCATCACCCAAGTGCCACAAGGTCTGGGGAACTACTGGGGCACCACTAATCACGAGAGCCCACTCTTGCTCCGCATGAAATCAATGGCACAATTCCTGTTGACTGAGATGGGTCAGGCTCTGCATTGCTACTCTCATTTGCAATAAGGGACAGTGTCATTAGGCAAGTCTGGCCATTACCTGGTGTTGACGGGGGTGAAAGGGTTGTAGAAGTCCTGAGCCACTCGGTGTCCGTACCAGGATGTGGCCACCAAGACAGCAAAACCTGCCAGTGAAATTCAGTCAATTAAATGTCTGGTTAGTCAATAGGGAAGCCTCCAGAGAGGTGACATGGTTGCAGCAAAGATTAGTACCTTGAGAAACTGCAATCCTGAGAGATGCTGAGCATCCCAAACTCAAAGCCAAATTGTGGTTTGAAGCCACAGCTCAGCACTGGACGGGAGATATGGGATGGGAGTGTCATGGATCCGCTCTGGTTAATTCAGCACCCTTGCACCGGGGATAGCTGCAGGTCCCTTAGGTGGCAAAAACCTGGCATCCCTGCACTCTTGGGACTTCCCAATCCACGGCACAGCATGCCAGGATACTAGAGAATGGGGCCAGCCCAACTAGTTCCTGTAATCCTTTGAAATTTTGGAAAAGGCCAGCCAAATGAATGACTGGCACTAGGCCATGCAATGTGTGTCTGCAGGTTCCAAAAGGTTAATAAGTGAAGGCAACAATTATTTCCAGACTTTCCAGCACAACTAACAGGTGAAATCACTTTATACCCTGCTCTCACCCCTAATACCTGATTGCAAAATAAATCCTATCCAGAAATGGGCACCGATAGGTATGTTTGGTCTTAGAAATGTTACCAACCTGCAACAAGGAAGATCACACCCCCAAAGACAGCCATCCTCATCTTCTTCACCTCATCATCCTCCAGGCATTTCATGCATTTCATGCCAGTCACAGCAACAAATATGGCAATGAGTCCCAGGAGTATGCCAGCCACCATCAGTGCCCGAGTAGCCTGCAGACTGCCTACAAGGACAAACGTAGCGTTGTGTTGGGTTAGAGTTACCATGAGGTTATCAGTGTGTTGAAAAGAACACAAGACACAAATTGAAACACAAAAGAACCCAAGGCACAAGTTGAAACACAAGTTATTTGGCTTAGTACAGAGGTAATGGTGAAGTTCTATGGCTTCTGTTAGGCACTGCTTTCTGGCCTTAAATTCTGTGAAGAACTGTCAGACATCAACTCGATCATATAAAGCGGTGGACACACAAAACTTCTTCTGAAGTCAATGACAGTTCAGAGCGCTCGGCTCCTTGCAGATTTGCTCTTCAACAACTTTTCTTCCCTAACCATTTTCCATTTCCATATTCCATTTAAAAAAGAATACATTTGCTAATTATCAAAGGAAATACGTTCGGTTTTAGGCTCCAATCTGGCACAACCTTTAAATGCATGTTTAACTGCAATCAGTAGGAAGGAATCTTTAGTATTCCGCACTTGTGAAAATCAGACCTCTAATTTAGATGTCTCAGAGCTTGCCTGTATGGTGTGGTCATTTTAAGTTTTGTCCAAACAGTTTTTCTCTGGAAAATCCAGTTTTGACACAACCAAATTTTTTCACGATACTGTGTTGATTTCAATATTATGTTTAGAAAAAAATTGAAAATGTTGCAATGCCCCATCTTGACATTTCTGGAATGAAAGGTTAGATATTTCAATTAGGAATTTATTTTATTTTCCATTTTTAAAGAGGGTCAACACTGAATTTTTCTAAATGAAAAAAATCCAAAACATTTTTTTCCAAAATTTTACTTTATGAAAAAAATTGAAATGTTGGCTTTTCACACCAGTTCAGAATGAAAATAATTAAAATCTCACAATTTTTCACAGGATGGTTACTCTGTTTTCCAACCAGCTCTACTTATAACACAATGTTTCTGCTCTCCAGAAATCAAGAAAATACTATTGTTGAAACACTGGATGATGCCTGTGTTTTAGAAAAAAAAAAGTCACACTTGCCTGAGTTCTTGCTAATACAGAATGAACCATTTTTTAACAGAATGAACCAAATTTTAATATCTGATTACA
Source organism: Dermatemys mawii (assembly GCA_007922305.1). Taxonomy (NCBI): domain Eukaryota; kingdom Metazoa; phylum Chordata; order Testudines; family Dermatemydidae; genus Dermatemys; species Dermatemys mawii. Next base: position 13,628,348 of record ML677401.1, read on the forward strand.
CACATTTATGTACAGGCACATACACCATCTCTTGTCTTATTTTATACCACTAGAGTCAATGGCTGCAGGACCAAATCTTATGTCTCTGTATCTAACCCTGCTGCTTCCCCGTTTCTGCGCTACGAAAACTGAGCATAAAGGATGCCCTGCAAATCTTTTTAATGCAATTTCCTTTTGTATTTGTGACTTTGCCAGTTTGATTTTCTGCATATGTCTACCTTGCTGGGAGCTGGATTTTCTTGAAATGAAAATAAGAATAATTAAGATTGTCCTAAGAAAAAGACTGTTTGCGGGGAGGGATAAAAGTAGATTGTGAATTAAGTCACATAGGATTCAGAAACCAGCCAAACCAAGTCTGAGGATCTCTGAGGTTGCATTTTCTTACCTAGTCTGTTCATTTATATTTTCTGGGTAGGCAACAGCTGTTCTGCTGCATTGCTATCCTGTATTTGTGTAATAATGCAGATATTACAGGAATCAAAATGCAAAGGCACTAGGTATAATACATTCCAGCATCTAAAGTGTTGGTCTATCTAGTCTAATCATCTAGGTTTTCCTCTGCATTCACAACCATGGGATCAGTGGCTGTAGTAAGAAAAATATATATAAAATATAAAGTCATTTCAGTTAAACATGTATAAAAATGACATAAAAATTAGTGGAATGGTAAATAATGATAGGGACAGGTCAGTCGTATTGACCTATCAGTATGAGATGGTAAGATGGGCTCATCTGCACAACAGATGATTGGTTTTAATATAGCCAAGTGCAAGGTATAGGAACAAAGAATATAGGTCACACTAGATGGGGAATGGTACCATGACACAGAGAAGAACATAAGGGTAGGTAACTAAATGAAAAAGGCTCCCAGTGTGATTCGGCAGCTAAGAGGCCAAATAAGATGCTTTGATGCATAAACAGGGGAATATCAAGTAGGAACATTGAGGAGATATTGCTTCTGTATTCAGCATTTGTGGGACCACTCTTGGAATACTGTGTCCAGTTCTGGTGTCTAGACTCAGAAAATGATGCTGAAAAATTGGAAAGTGTTCAGAAAAGAGCTAGAATAATGGTTTGAGATCTGGAAAACCTGTCTAACTGTGAGATGAATGAAGCTCACTCTGTTTGGTTTATCCAAGAGAAGGATAAGAGATGACTTGAACATGATCTACAAGTACTTACATGGGACAGAGATTTTGGAGAGTCGATGGCTCAAGGCATAATGAGATCTAAAACTTAGAAGCTGAATAAAAGCCACCTGCTATGCTGACACTTGTGAGAGGGAACAAGAATAGGGCCATTTATATAACCCACTGGTCAGTATGTGACACACTTCCTGTCCATCCCCCCACCCCCACCACGTAGAGCCTCGTTCTTCATCTCAGCTCTAGGGACTCATGCTCTTAGCTCTGGAAGTTCCTGGCTCAAACTATGGCATTGGCTAGGATGGCAGAAGACCCACATCTATTCCATGTAGATTCTTAAACCCCGCTCTTCACTGTAATATCTAAATCCTCCATAGCTCCATGCTGTTTCTGCAGCAGGAGGATTCTTTCCTAGCCCATCATAGCCCCTACAGGGCATGTGTCCAAATCTGGCTGATGGACTTTCCCATCAGGGAGCCCTTAGTCTGAACCTGGAGCCGTTGAAGATACACCACGAGCAGATCTATTGAGGAAGAAGATGCTATTGTGACACTGTTTATTTTTGGATTCTAGCTGCTCTTTTCCTCATCATTACACTGATCTCTGGGTCTTCCCCTTTGTCTTTTTATAGAGTCTTTGGAAGATTCCTTCCTTAAAAGCCAGAGACAGTTGGCCCCAAATAGCCCATCAGCAACACGGGCTCACTATAGTTGCACGAGGGCAGAAAGGCACCAATCTTTTAAGGCAAGTCAGGACCAGTCTCTATGTAAATGTTCAACTTCTTAATAGTGTAGGAGTAGTTTGTGCCTTGCAGTGAAAAAACAAACATACACAGCTCAGTGGGAACCGACACACCCTACCCAAGAAAAAAAAATGTCTCTGGTCTCTTGGGGGTTTTCATTTTCGGAGTGATAGGGCTTGGCTGGGTTCTCTGACTTTCCTTAAAAGGGAAAATCCCCATCAAAGCAGCACAGGGGGTTTTCACTGAGTTTCCTTTGTGTCATGATTGGTCATAGCTTGCATGCTAAGGGTACGAGTCTCCTCCAGGGTGATTTCAATGACATCAATGGAGTTTCATGGGTGTAAGTGAAATCAGAATCAGGCTTTAAATGGATATTATTATGTTACTAAACAAGCAGAAAAATTCATCATCAGGCTCAGTGATCAAACATGAGTGATTTCAAACCAAAAGAATATTTTGTAACATTGTTTCCATTGGTCACTTTTTTGTATTTGTCAAGTTATGTTGAATCATTTTTTTAAATTAATATTTGTCCATGGAATATAGCTTAGAAAAGACTGACACAAAAATCAGCTTGCATTAGGATACTCATTCTGCAGTAGTGTCCAAAAGCCCACATGTATTTCATGCTAAATTTTGCAACATGTCAGTAGCTTTGCAATGACCAATAGCTGAGCATATAAACTGTGATCTTCTTTGTACGTGAAGAAAAGCTGTTTGTCAGCTGTACTGTGCCCATATGTCACATATCATATGTCAGGTCTATTGTGCATAATTTAGGTTCATTCTGATTGTGAAAGAGATGACCCTAAAGGGAGAGAGGTTTTGAAAGCGATGAAAGAGTTTTGCAAGAGGTTGAGAACTGCGGGACGTAATCTAAATATTGAGCAACTAGGAGTAAAAGCCCAGTAACTTGGCAAAAGGGTAATAAATATAGGAAATAAGTTACAGGGGGAGGTATTTGACAGAGAGGAATTCAAATGACTTTAGAAGACACTGAAGGCAGTTTTAGTACTAACCACAGATATAGCATTTACTTCTGCAAACCTTAGCTGATTACTCTCATGAGATCCCTGCAGAATTTGTAAACAAGGATCACCATCCAAATTTCACAGATGGGGAAACAGAGAAATCACAAGATTTTCCAAAGCCACACAACAAATCAGTAACAGAACATGGGATTAGATGTCAGGGGCACCTGATACCTAGTCAGCAGTTTAGTCCCCGACACCACACAGAAAGAAGATACAGGCATTTAGTAAAGGAGGTGGCTGCTGGGACGAGGTTCAGGCTGAACGGACCCTTTCGTATTCCCAAAGAGTTTTCTATTTGTTATCAATGATCTGATAAATGAGGAAGGAACAGAGTGCTTTTACCTGGTCTCCACCTAAAGAGAACATTTGATAATGACACTTGTCCATGAATCTGACAGAGCTTCATAGGAAAAGCTGCTGGTAAGGGTCGGAGTTAAGGTTCACGTTGGAACCTTTAATGTGTTTGACTTTTCAGCATTTAGGGTTTTTGAACTAAAAACTTGCTATTTCTTAGCTTTTTCATTATTTTGTTCTGAACAGCATTACAATTTTAACTCTGTCCTAATGAACCATAGAATATCAGGGTTGGGAGGGACCTCAGGAGATCATCTAGTCCAACCCCCTGCTCAAAGCAGGACCAATCCCCAATTAAATCATCCAACATGTTTTTATCCCATATCCCTAAATGGGCCCCTCAAGGATTGAGCTCACAATCCTGGGTTTAGCAGGCCAATGCTCAAACCACTGAGCTATGTGAGAGAATAAAAATGAGGGTGGGTTGAGGTTTTTTTTGTTCATTTATTTGTGTTTGCCTTGGAATATCAATACTGTAGGGGTCTTTTCTCATACCCTCAGATCCCTCCTGCCAAAGTGCCCTGAGGTTATTTCATGGAGCTCCACCATGTGTCCAGGAAAAGGATTTCCTTTCTATTTCAATGCCCTCTCCCTCCACCAACAGGCAGAATCTTAACCACAAAGAAAGACCTTCAAGCCATTGTCTCCAGTTCTTTCCATGGAAAATTTCTCAGGTACACAGTCTGCTTGTTTCATTTTGCTCCACTGACTTGAAATGGTTAAACCATTTGTTCCCCGTCTCCTTTTCTGCAAATTCTGCTAATCTTAGCTGAGGTTCAACGTTGACTCCATGTGGACCATCTTCCTTGTGGCAAACCTGGGCAATTATCTAGCATCTTTGGATTTACTTACATGGGCCCGTCTGGTACCACAGCCTATTCATAGAGATTGCATTTATTTGTAGTTTAATGGAATCTCCCGAAACATTGAAAAAAAATCCAAAATTGCCTTGAATATTGTGAAGAGCAACAATATAAAGCAATAGATGATGTTGCGGGGAGTGAACTGGTTGGATACCAGATGGATCAGCATTAGATCTACTCTTATTTAGCATCTTCCCAATCTGGAAGGGGCAGTACCAGTAGTATTACCAATGGAGCTTCCAGATGTTAGTAAACTAGAAGCAATTGCTACTGTCAATGATACTGGAAAAACAGCACCAAGGGACTTGGCGAGGTTTGAAGCAGGGGCCGAAAACAACAAAATGACATTTCAGTTGGACAAAAAAAAGTACCGTGACCCGTGCGGTGGGATAGAATTCAAACACAGGTGCTCAGTGGGAGGGAATAACCGGGGCACCAGTAACAGCTGAAAGAGACGTGGTCTGATTGTGATGGCACCCACTTATCATTCAACTCCCCCCAACACACACTTCTGGTTCTGTCTCTCTGTCTGTCACTCTCTGTGACGGTGCCTGCCTCCCTTTTGCAGAGCACACTGATAGGGGTTAACTACCACACAGGTGTGTCCCTACCGTGTAACCAAGGTGATGGTTCAATACAGGATCATCTAAATCTGCACACACTTCAGAGGTCAGAGAACAGAGGCCAGTGACAGCCCGTGGCAATTGGTCTTTTAGGACTAGGGTGACCAGACAGCAAATGTGAAAAATGGGGACGGGCGTGGGGGATAATAGGAGCCTAGATAAGAAAAAGACCCAAAAATTGAGACTGTCCCAATAAAATCAGGACATCTGGTCACCCTATTTAGAACCAATGTTCTGTTCACTTGAGAAATAAGGGATTGTTTCTCCATCCCTTGTCCACGCAAATCGTTCCATTGAAGTCAGCGGAGGTGCAGCTGCTCAGAGCCTGTGAAAAACTTTTATTTAACAGCCCAGCTAAGGATTTAGGAGCCTAATCAGAGGTAACCTTGTTTGAAAACATTGACCTTCCCCAGCTGTCCACCAAGAACTGGACTGACACCAAACCACAGCCATCAGATGGTACCAATATTTGGTCCCTCCTGTCCATTGTTTACTCAAAAGTGAAGGGCTCTTCTTGCTGCTTAGTAATAACAAACCAGCTCTGCCAACATTTCCTAGTGATGGGTGATAGTGTAAGACTGGTAGTAGTAGTTAAGACTACTGCTGGAAAGCGTTACCTTTAAAATATTGTAACTTTGTGCAAATTCTAGAGGATTTAAAATGTGAAAGCAATGTCCTTTACAAAATATGCTAACTCTCTGCTTCAGGAAATTTGATTTTGACGAGGGTCGTAGATTTGGACATATGAACAAAATGATGCACAATTTCATCGAAGTCCTAGATAGGATTTTTCCATGGTTATCAGTGGCTGGCATAGATATAATCATATAAAGTTGTGTGATAGCAGAAAGGTTTCCCTGGAGTAAGTGTGGGATTTCTTTTATGTCTTCACATTTCAGCCTGGGTTTTGTTTATGCCACGTGTTAAATAAAAGCTATGTTAGGAAAGTGACTGGCGCTATTTTTGCAAACTCTGCAATTTTAAAGTATATTTTCTTTCGAGGTTCTGTGTGTACGCACACACATTTAGATTGTGTTGGTTCTCCACACAAGCAGATCCAATCCTTGGTGATCAGCTGATGTGTCTGCATATTTTTAGCTAGAATATTTTCCTTACAATAACTGGACATTTCCCTGCTACCAGGCCATACAAGACTTACCCAGCCCAGGGATGGCAGAGTGCAGGTGAAACTGACAAGTGCTATGCTGCTCCCTATTCCTATGAGAACAGTAACTACCCATGAGTCACAAAGAGCCTGTGAAGTGTGGGAAACATGTTGCTCAATCTACTCCAAAGAGCTCAGTCAGGAGTGTTCACTTCCCACCGGGGTTCTACAAAAGCCAGAGCTACCCACCAATGCCAAACCTTGAAGAATGATTCACTCAGTGAGGCCTCTCTTACCTGTCTGGCTGTTGTGCCATTGTACTCACGCTGGTGCCGATGAACTTTCTCCTTTCCTTCTATTAATGCCTTTCAAGGGATGCTCAGGAAAAACAACCCCCCAGCTTAAGTCTCTCTTTGTTACAAGATCAGGCTAAAGGGAGGATCCTCAGAGGCAAGCAGGTTAAAAAAAAGAGACAGATTTTATCTTATGCTGAATAAACATCTAGCGTGCGGCAAAACACTAAGAATGATTCACCCAGGTAAAAGGGATAGGTGCTGAACTCCAATCAAAAGGGTCTTTGATAAAGGACTCAGACTGGCAACTCAGGCCAATGAAATTCTCTGTCTCAGATCATACAAACTTTTGGTGGCAGAGTGGGAGCCTTACCCAGGCTGCCCCTCCGGATGTGGGTGCATACCCTGACAACTCCAGTCAGAAGAATACCACCTCTAGTAACGACAAGGTACCTAAATATCCAGGACACCTATTGTTTTGGGCTCCCCTTGCTGAAAAGGGATGATCAGTGATGGTGATTTTTGTTGTGACTACACTTTATCTCAGCCAAAAGGCCAAGAAGCGATGTGATGCAGACACCTGTCCGCTACCAACCACAAAGATCATCAGATGAAGAGATGTCCGATGTGAGCGACATCTGCTCGCACTCAACTGGGCCAAAACTGAGCGAGCGAGCCAGAAGTGAAAGGCTACACAAGCCTCTTACCAGCCATGGAGCCGGCCGTCCCTCCAATCCCTGAAAAGTTCATTTCTAAATGTGACATTGTGCTATTAAAAGTGCTCTAGAAAAGGGTGTGGAGGTCCTCTTGGCTTGGGGCTAGTTAGCGACTGAAAGGTAAAGGCTGGCGACTCCACAAGGTGCATTCAATATAGACAGGGATGAGAACAGTGATCAGCATGTGCTGCCTTACACTTGTGCCTGCTCTGAAGCAGGGGAGAAGGTAAGACTCGCCATTGTAATCGCTCAGTGACAGCAACAGAGAAAATCTCCCTCCTGAACCAGCCCAGCCACACCGCCCCTTTCATGAGGCCAAACACTCGCCTGGCTTGGTAGCGATTCAGGAGAGACATTTCCTCCATAAAACCTGGAAACTGTTCCCCACCCGCAGGCTTAAGAACACTGAGCGTGTGGCCTGTACAACCACATAGGAGATGGTTCCTATGGCAGGTTCTGCTGTCAAGCCAATGCCTTGTGACAGAGATTTCAATCCACTCTGCCGTAGCCACGTCTCCTACAGGCGGTCTCAGTGCTATTCCGTCTGGCTCTTCATCTTCTCAATGCCATGTGCAAATGTTAACCAGTTTCCACAGCAACCACGCTATCCCCATTTTACAGACAGGGGAAATGAGACACACCAGGGAAAATTAAGGCCGAACCACAGGAAGACATGAATCCCATTGAGCTTCACCTGTGTGTTCCAGATCTAAAGATAACAGAGAGGTGGGTGACTTGTCTAACTCCATCCAGCACGCTGGTGGCAGCAATAGGATTAGAACCTGGCTGCTTCTGCTACTAATCCTAGGCTCAGTCCTTCAGCTCCCCCGGTCAAGTATCATGGTGCAGCACTTGTGACCTGACAGTGGAAACACCCCCACCCCCAGGGAACAGCCTCAGCAAATATGCCAGGGATGCAGGAAGAGAGGAGTTCACACGGGTATAACGCTGCTGGGCCCGGAAAGCACCCAAGCCGGTGTTTGTTTTCTGGGATGGGGCGGGGAACCCAGGAACCCACCCAGCTTCGGCGATTAAGCAGCAGCCAAGTCTCCACTTGCCTGAAGTGCGACGCCTTTCCCAGCGGCAGCACCCCGCGGGGGGGTGAATGGCTTGGGACAGAAACGGTCCTGACAAGACCCGGGAGGAGAAGTGAGCGAGAGAGTGCATGGGTGGGGCCGAGAATTGGCAGGTGATGGTGCCATTGAGGCTCTGGGCTGATTCTCCCGGCTCTGACCCATGTGCAGAGCAGGGCTCACTCCGACGAAGGCGACAGGGCTACTTGAGAATAAAACTGCCCCAGGCGGGAGGCGGCTCCGGCCCTTGATTTGGAGACTGACCTCTTTGCAGCAGGCAAGCACTTCCCAGCTCACTAGGAATGGGGCCCGGCGACCCACGCGGGGTACGGGCTGGAACAGCTCGGGGGCTGCCCGGCGAAGTCCAATAGACCCTGCCGCGCTGCCAAGCTTATCTTCAGCCACAGGCTGGCCTGTGTGGGCAGGAGAGTAGAGCGTGTGCTCTCCCTTCTCCAGCAGAGAAAGCGCTGACAAAGAGAGTCCAGCACGGACTAACCGAGTGAAAGGGCCTGATGGCTCGATCCCGCTCTCCTCATTCAAGAGAAAATCCCAATGGTGTAAAGGACTCCGGGGGCCATGAGGAGTTTCCCTGCAGTAGGGCCCATAGGGCCCACCATTGTATGGTTATCGTGTGACCGAACAACACTGAGGGATCACCCCTGGGCCCCGGCACGGCAAAGCATCCGCATCCCTCACTGCCACAGAAGACCCATTGTTTGCAGAGCAGTCATCATCATGGAGTTACATATAACTGGGGCCAGATCCTGGGGTCATTACTCAGCTTGTAAGGAGTTATTAGTCAGGTGAAATTAAATCCTCCTGCAAAACCGATGGGTTAAATCCAGACTAGTTCCTTCAGGGAAATCTAATCTTTCTGTGAATCTAGAAAATCCCCAACCCCCCACTAGCCTTCCCCGGCTCCAGGGAGCTAAATCTAAAGGGCCAGAGGCCTCATTTATGCACCAATGAAGCCAAACATTGATTTGAAAACAGACACCGGCCCAAGGTTGGTGGGCAGCCGCGCCCCGATTCTCAACTGCCCCGCACCCAGGGGAGACATTAACACCTAGAATCATGTCCTGCACCCACTTTGCACATCAGACCAACAACACTTCTACCCACAATGCACAGCAGTAAACGACTGTATAATATGCACAGGATGGGTGGCTGAGGTCTCAGGGCAGGGGAAAGCACTATAAAAATTAATTTTCCCTCTGTTGATATTCACCCCTTCTTGTCAGCTGTTGAGAATAGGCCACATCCACCCTAATTAATTGGCCTCGTTAGCACTGACCCACCCCTCACTCAGTAAGGCAACTCCCATCTTTTCATAGGCTGTATATTTATACCTGCCTACTTTTTTTCACTCCATGCATCTGAAGAACTGGGTTTTCATCCACAAAAGCTTATGCCCAAATATATTTGTTAGTCTCTAAGGTGCCATAAGGACTCCTCGTTGTTTCTGATCTTGCTTGCAACAGAAGGTTTTCTATTGACTTCAACGGGAGCAGGATCTGGTCCTAAAAGAACGTGTTCTGTACAAACAATAAGAATCGCATCTGACTAATGACTTGGCTACTTTTTGTCTCCAGTTCACAGATGCGTGCGCTGCAGGCCTGGCCGTTTCTGTAGCAGATGCTGTTTTGGGGGACCAGACAGAGGAGCTCAGGTTACTGCAGTTTCCCCCCACCTCGCGTGAAAAGTTTAGGCTGGAAACATTTTGCATGAAGGGGGAAAGGTTGGAAAGTATCACAAAACCACAGGAAGCCATTTGTTATACAAACAGATCCACCCATCTCCAGCCATTCAAAGGGGCGGGGCTGCATTTCACCCTCTTTTCCAGACAAATCTCTCTCTCGCCCTCAGGCCTTAGGGAGGTAGAACTCAGCCTAAGATCTTCTTTATGCTACAAATTTAGTTCAGCCCGGCTACAGTCACTCAGGGGTATGAAAAATCCACACCCGAGGGCTGTAGCCATGCAGACCTAAGCCCTGGGGTAGATGGGGCTGCTAGGCCGATGGAAGATACTTCCATCCACCTGGCTACAGCCCCTCAGGGAGGCAGAGCTCCGAGAGTGATAGAAAACCCCTTCCCATTATGACAGCCTTCACAGGCTTGTCTACATTTAAAAAGTTAGAGCAACATAGCTAGGTCAGTCAGGGGTGTGAAAAACCACACCCCGACTGACACAGGTCAGCGCAGCTAACTCCCAGTGTAGACGTAGCTATGTCACAAGAGGCATGTTCCCCTTGAAGGAGCTGGCCTTGTTCAGGAGGCTAGTGTTCCTATATTGATGGGAAAACCCTTTCCATGAGTGTAGGCTGCATCTGTACTGCGGGGTTTCAGCGGCACCACTTCGGTGCCATAGCTATGGATCTGTAGCCCCTGTAGCATAGACAAGCCCCAAGTCAACAGGAGTTTTTCCTGCCAAATGGACCCTGGATCAGCCTGTATTTCATCAAGAGAGCTGTGGTCTACACTTAAAATTGAGTTTGATCTAGCTACATCACTCTGGGGGTAGTGAAACTGACAAAGCTCCAGCAGAGATTTGACTTCATTGAGAGTGGAGGGTGCTCAGCGCTTCCCAGGAGGGGCTCAGCACCCTGCTGACTCAGGCCCCAGTGGAGGGGTAAGGACACACACAAGGATGTGACCACAAGTGATTGCATCTGAAAGGATGAAGAAACTCTTTTCATCTGAACGTTCCCAGGGGATCACACCCCTCTCTGCCATCACATAAACTCAGGCTGTTTACTTAGAGAAATTTGTAACTCACACACAACGTTCTGTTCACGGTTAGAAGAATTTTAGGGTCAGAGTCTGATTTTCAGCCACGCGGGTGTAAATCCAGATTTACCGCTCTGAGGGACTCAGCCTTTAGTGTGTCTCCGAGCACGTTATCTTAGCTGCTTAGAGAATTGATAATATTGAACTGATGTAGGGAATTTTTAAAGCTCCTTTTCCTAGATTGCTATAAATAGGAAACTCCCTGCATGAAGAATACTATAAACAGCAGAAACACTTGGGCAGATTCCTCCAGAGCTTCAAATTCCTTCCTCCCCCACCTTGGCTCATCACTAATTCCGTCTTGCTGAATTTTTCTGTACTTTCCCCAGAAGCAGCTGTTTCCCAAAGCGCTGATCTCTCTGTTCTTGGCATGTTTCACTCACTGAGCTCACAAACCTCATTCATTAATTATTACTTGTCCACCTCCAGTTTCTGACTCTTTTGTCAAAGTCTGGGAGACAGGCCCACTTCTACCAGCCCCCTCTCCTGAGCTATGTGATTGCTTAGATCCAAAGGAACTGCTCACAGACACAGTTGCAACCAAGGTGTCCTGTAGAATCTGCAGAAAATGGGCGGTTTTGCCCCTCAGAATCAAACCAGAACTGGGTTTCTCATAAGCGGAAGGAATCAGCAATCCTGCACTCTTCACAGATTCATATTAGATACTTAAACACACATTTTTTTCCCCATCTTTTACAGATTGATCTTCCGGCAACTAACCCAAACTATGAAAAATTAAAATCCAAGTAGGAAAAGGAAGCGAATCACGGTGGCAAGTTCTCCCTTCACTTCCCTGTGTCTTCCAAAATAGATGAGTTAAAGCAGGATAAGACATGAGGTAAATTGAAAAAAGAACCTGCATGCATGGATGGAAGACAGCTTATACCGAAAAAAACTAGTTCTACTGGAAAAAAACCCTTTCCCATGTAGACAAGCCCTTAGCTGGAGAAACACGGTGAGTCTGACTGAAGCAACTCTGTATTTACTATTGTGTGAAAAGAGAGTCAGACTCATTGAGACATACAACTGTGTAGGGAAACACTCATCCGAACCTTCCCTTGCACCAGCTCAGTCTTATCTACCATAAGGACTCCTGGTTCTCTTTGCTGATACAGACTAACACGGCTGCCCCTCTGAAAGACAGGTGTGTGTCTCCTGGCAATGCTTCAAAGCCCTGGCCAGGGTGAAAACACAGAACCAACCGGCGTACGGACAGTGCAGTTCGCAACCTGGAGTTACTGTACTTACCCTCCAGTTTGAGCAGGGAGTCATACACCTTGCACTGCATCTGCCCCGTGCTCTGCATGACGCAGGACATCCACAGGCCCTCGTAGATCGCTTGAGCTGTCACAATGTTGTCCCCAGCGTAAGAGGACATTTTCCACTGGGGCAGGGCCGCGCTGATGATGATGCCGATCCAGCCTATGAAAGCAAGCACGAATCCCAGCAGCTGCAGACCCCCGCTGGCCATCTCTGCTTGCAAATCGCTTTCAAAGTCTCCAAAGGGTCCCTAGATAGTAAACTGAGCTGCAAGGACCCTTAATCCTGCTTCCCACCTAGTCAGAGTGGCAGCAATGGGAATATCCTACAAACAGGCCTTCCTTTCCTTCAGTTCTTTTATAATCCAGGAGCAAGAGCCATCAAGTGCTTCTGGCTGGAGGCACCTGAATGAAGGGCAGAGCGTGTCTGGATCTCAATTTAAAGTCCAGTTCTCTGGGCTCCCCCTAGTGGTTTCATCTGACTTCCCAGCTCGCAGGAAAAACTTCTCATTTCTCTGAAATTATTAAGAATTTAGGCGTGGTTTCCCTCCCTGTCGTGTGAACATGTGACTTTCATTGCTTATTTCAGGGGGAAAACAGGTGATTTCTCCAGCACCTTGCTCCCCTGTTAAATCAGCATATTTAATATGCATGTATTGATACAGCTCATGAGCCAATGGGTGCTGAATGTGGATGACAGATACTATTGGTTCACACTCTACCTTGTTTGCTACGCACCTGCGGTTTTTGGACACAGCAACAGCAGCAACTGAGAGGATGACTAATGCTGCTCAGAGCAATAAAACATCTAAGTAATCTCCTGGTGATACTGACTGCTGCTAGAGCACCTTCCATATAGAGTGACCAGACAGCAAGTGTGAAAAATCAGGATAGGGCAGGGGGTAATAGGAGCCTATATAAGAAAAAGACCCAAAAATTGGGACTGTCCCTATAGAATCGGGACATCTGTTCACCCTACTTCCATATGAGGATTTCAAAGCGCTTTGTAGGCATTGGTCAATTAAGGCACACCACTGTGGGGCGGGCATTGTTATCCACGTTTTAGAGATCAAGGTGGATTTACAGGCAGAAAAACTTAACATTGACTGTGGTTTGCAATGTGCACTAACAGTAACAGAATCTCATGAGGGCCTCACAAATGCACTCCAGAATGAGCCAGCAGGGGCTAGAAGAGTGAATGTAGCAGCCGAAAAAGACTGAGTTCTAGTCCCAGTCCTGACATTGACTCTCTGAGTAGCCTTGGGTCAGTCACTTTGCCTGCCCTTGCCTCAGTTTCCGCACCTTAGAAAGTGGGAGAATGATTCTGACCTGCCCTACGGGGTGAAGAGTAATTAGTTAATCATTTCATGGTGTTTTGAGAAGGGAAAGCTACTGAGCAGCCTTGTTATAAAGGCAAGACAGGTAGGTACCTCTATTGCTTGCATTAGAATTTAGGAGAGTAAAGTGACTCTGCTTCATAAGTTTCTTCCTTCCTATGAGCAATTCCTGTAATGCCCCTTGTATTCCTTTTTGATTAAAAGAAAGTTGTCCCTTAAATTTCCCTCTATGTGTGTTTCAGCCACGCCTCCTTCCTCCCTCTGCTACCACAGCAGGGGCTGAAAGTGGGGCATTGCTCAAAACAAAACTGCCTCGTCTTTACTGGGATTTTACCCCACATTAGTTACTTGTTCGCTCACTCGGGTGAAGAACACGCCTTTTCTCCTAATGCAGACACATCCTCTAGGAGCAGGTAGAGCGGCAGGTGAAAATGACCAGAAAAGCTGCCGTCAGGTCAGTTTCACTTGTCCCCGCTGTTCCTGATAGGGCTTGTCTCATCACTCTGCACCCCTTCCTGGCCAAGACCACCCTTCAGGTTCCTAGCCCATCTCTCCAACCTGAGCCGCCACCAAGGGTCCATCCAGAAGCTCAGGGCTGTAGGGGAGGACGGATCATGCTGGGCAGAGCAGCACTCCCTGCATTTGCAGCTCCCTCAACCCCTGTGCGGCTCCCCCGCCACTGGCATGCAATGAATTAGAGATGAAGTGGAGGTGGGGGCTGCTTCTGAGATATATTTGGAAACAATCTGGCGTGAGAATAAAAATCAAAGATACATGTGCCCAGAAGCCAGCCAGCCTGGCCAGCCAGCACTGATCAATCATCAACACAAACGTGCTTCCGAGAACCGAAACCTTTGGAGTCTAAGCTTTGGACTTCGCATTTCCTAAACAAAGGGCAGTGGGCCGATCCAGCTTTCCTCAGCTTGACGGATCTAAGTGGCTGTTCAGATTAACTGGCAGTTCTGTGAGCCTCACTGGGGCCTGAGGTTTGTGGCCTGGAAAATTTCCCTGGAGCTGGATATATGAAGGGGACATAGCTTGTGCTCTCAGGTGCGGTACCTCTCACCAGCAGTTCTCTACAGCTCTACAAAACAGATGATGCATAGTTGGTCCTAGTGTCTCATAAGACAAAGAAATTAAATAACTTGACAAACAGTGACAGATGTCAGTGGCAGAACCCAAGTCTCATGGCTCCCTCCCAGCTCTGTTTATCCACCTGACCACAACGCGCCTCCTGCCACAGAGCGCCCATTTGGAAACCGACTCATCTGGACCCAACGTTGGGTCACCCTTTACATCAGAACTGATCAAACCACAAGGAGCCAACATCACTGGGAGAATGTGAGGGGCAAAGATGAAAAAACAAGTTTGCTCCTTGCAGATTCATGGGAGAGTGTTGAATGTTCCGGCTGAGGCTGCCTTAATCCACTAGCAGCTGGACCGAGGGAGCGACCAGATGTCTGGAGTGAGACAAACAAGCGATAAGAGCTGCTGAAGGCACCGTGTGAACCGTGAGCCCAGTAGCATTGCTTTGACAGCTGGGTTGCTGCATTCTGATGACTGGCTGGATTTCATGTGCAAAAAAAGAATGATAAAGCTGCATGTGATTACCTAGCCAGAATTGCACAATTACAGGGGTTGGGGGTTTGGGGGGCGGGGTGGCATTCAGAGGGAGAAAAACAAGGGGACAGAGATAAAGCAAGTCTGGGTTGGTCTGAAAACACCTGCCACTGTTGGGTCAAAAGTGCTGGGCTGCTTCCCTTTCTGTTATGAAAATAAGCAAAACACCTTGAGGGTGTTGCTTAAGAGGAACAGCAAACAGCTCAAGACAGGGCCGGGGGAGAATAGGTGTCTTTTTAAAGAGTGCAAAGGACCCAGAGACCCGGCGTGTGAGTCTGCGACCCTGGACATGTTCTCTGGTAGGGAGGAGGAGGGGAGCTCCATGTGCTCGAGATTACAGGAGATTTGGGGGGGGGGGTGAGATGAATAGATGCATCCTATGCAGATCCCTAGGCCACTCCCTTCCCTGGATAGGGGATACTGGAGTGGCAGGGGCTATTGCTGCTGCTCTTGGATTTGGTGGAACTGGAATCCTTCCCTGCCTGGTACCGAGGCCCCCAGCACACAGTGCAGACACACAGGCTGCAGTAGAGAGGGATTTGATTCTGCACTCTAGGGGTGAAGTGACATTCGGACATTAGCTGTGTGGCTGGAAGCACTGAGCTGGGTCGCCTTTGATCTCAGGCCCCAAAGCCCCCACTGGCCCAAACCAGCCCTGCTCCACTGACAGCAGCAGAGTTATGCCATCTGGGGATTTGGTTGGAGGAGTGGAAGCTCCGAAGGCATCTTTAACAGGCTTCGTTCCTTTGGATGCTGGCCTGAGCAGAGAGGGCTTCAGGGCTCTGGAGGGGCAGTGGAGCTGTTGTGAGTAGGAAGAGCTTGGACTTCCTCGTAAGCCTCAAGGAAAGCAGGTGTGGATTCCTCCCTGCTCACACCAGGAGGGAACCTATCCCCAAGGTATGTAGGCCAGAAGCAGTGCACACCTGGGGCAGGGGTCATCGCTGGCATGCGTGGCCCTGGCAAAGACTGCAGGGTGTATCAAGAGACCAAGTCTCCCCAGGTTGTGAGTGCGGGTCACTTGCCAGGATTATGTGGTTGTATCTCATTGAATCACTCCCCTGCCATTGCGGGACCTTGGGCACTGGTGCACCTCCGTCCCTCCTCTGCTCTGCCTCTGGCACGTAATAGTCTAGTCTCCTCTGGTCTAATTGTGGTTGTTGGGTTTAGCGTGTGGGTGCTGGGTGGCATTGGTGGCCTGTGCTACACAAGAGGTCAGACAGGCTGATCTTATCCCCGGTCACCCTAAACTCTATGATTCACAGCACTGCAGTTTAATCGATGTGTCCCTACTCCAGGTTTCAGCCGCCGGTTGCTGTGTATGCAGAGCACATCTGTTTGAGCTTCGGTTACTATTGCTTCAGTCCTTATTCCCCTGGACTTTATGATGGATCCTATGGGATTAGAAGACGGGGGGCGATCCACCATCTACAACTGTCGGCATCTAATACAGAGGGACCAAGGAGTCATCCCGTCCCCTGGGACTCGTGTACAAACAAACCAGGGCAAGAGTAAACAAACTGAAGAGCTCCTCAGTGAGAAAGCCCCTCTAATAGTACACGTGGATGCTCCCCAAAAGAGAGCTAGATAAAGAGGGAATGACATCGAAAGAATTCGATACCTTCAGCAATTTTTCAGAAAGCCAGAACTCCCCAAGATTTCATCTAGGTATCTCCCCAGTGTCTGACAGAAGAGAGTATCACATTACTCGGTGACAATGCGAGACCACTCTCAGTTCTCCAGATGAGTCATAATCTCTTTTAAGTAAGTCTGGGCAGAGCAGTTGTGTAATATCATGGCCGCATAGTTTCTTCGAGTGTGGTTATGTTCGGAGGAGTGATTATAGTCAGATAACTTCTGACTCAACAGCCCTGCTGTCTGTGGGTCGTTAAGTCAGATCTGCTTAGTGTACTGATAAACACCAGATATTTCTCCTGTTAGGGCTTGTGGGAGAGCAGGAGGGATTCTTTTCTGCCCTGTGCATTTGTTAACAAAGGTCTAAGTGCGGAATTAATAGACTCAGAGATTATAAGGCCAGGAGTAACCACTGAGATCATACGAACTGACCTCATGTATCACACAGGCCAGAGACCTTCCCTGAATTAATTCTTGTTTGAATTAGAGCAGATCTAGAAAAATACACTATTTTCTCCAGAACTGATGTCAGGTTGGCATGCCTATAATTCCTTGGGTCAGTCTTTAGCTTGGTGAAAAGAGGCAGAAAGGACACTTGTTTTTATATTGCTCTATTTGTGTTTCTATTCTGTGCCCTTCACTTGGATTTCCAGACCCCAGATGGTATTTGTGGCCCTGGCAGTTTGCAAAAGCATCTTTCAACTTGAAACAGGGGACCAGGCTGGCAATGAGTGAAAGTGTATTAGGAGCAGATACTTTTCACTTACACCTTCTATTTATTGACCACTTTGGGTATGTCTACACTGAGATAATAAACCTGTGGTGCCGAGGCTCAGAGCCCAGTCAGCTGACTTGGATTCCCAGGCTGCAGAGCTGTAAAATGGCAGTGTGGACATTTGGTTCCCCCGCCCCCCGATACAGTCTCAGAGTCTGTCTACACTGCAGTTAACCACCCACAGCTGGCCCGTGTCAACTGGCTTCAGCTAACAGGACTCAGGCTGTGCGTCTATTTCATTGCAGTGTAGATGGTGAGGACCAGGCAGGACCCTATGTCGGGGGAGAGTCCCAGAGGACTGGATGTAGGAGAGCAGTAGGACTGGTCAGAGCTCCACTATGAAACTGGAGAAAAGCCTGTTGAGAGTCTTTGGGTTACGTTTAGAGGCGATAGCAACAAGGGTGATGTCGTGGTGGGCATCTGCTACAGACCACCAGACCAGGAGGATGAGGTAGACGAGGCTTTCTTCAGACAACTAACAGAAGTTTCCAGATCACAGGCCCTGGTTCTCAGGGGGGACATCAACCACCCTGACATCTGTTGGAAGAGCAATTCAGCAGTGCACAGACTATCCGAGAAGTTTTTGGAAAGTCTTGGGGACAACTTCCTGGTGCAAGTGCTGAAGGAACCAAATAGGCACCGTGTTCCTCTTCTCTTGCTGCTCACAAACCGGGAAGAATGGTAGGGGAGGTAGAAGTGGGCAGCAACCTGGCAGCAGTGACCATGAGATGGTCGAGTTCAGGATCCTGACACAGGGAAGAAAGGAGAGCAGCAGAATACGGACCCTGGACTTCAGAAAAGCAGACTCTGACTCCCTCAGGGAACTAGTGGGCAGGATCCCCTGGGAGGCTAATAGGAGGAGGGAAAGGAGTCCAGGAGAGCTGGCTGTAGTTTAAAGAATCCTTATTGAGGACGCAGAAACAAACCATCCTGAGGTGCAGAAAGAATAGCAAACATGGCAGGGGACCGACTTGGATTAACTGAGAAATCTTCAGTGAGCTTAAAACTCAGAAAGGAAGCTGACAAGAAGAGGAAACTTGGACAGATGACTAGGGAGAAGCATGCAGGCTTGTAATCAGCCTGAGCGTGAATGTCTTCACAGCCCAAGTCCTGCAAGCTCAGGTTAGCAGACCCAAGCCAGCCACAGTCATACCAGGGGTCTTGACTGCAGTATAGACGCATCTTCTAAGGGCAGACCAGTTCCCTGGTTAGAGCCAGGCTATTTGCAGGTAATGTGGAAAGAGAGGACGAGTAAGGAGCTAAGGAGATCAGAGTTCCTGAGAGGAGCCAGTGGTCTGATTCTCTGCTCCATTAGATCAGCTGTATGCCAGCGTACAAGGTGTTACACAAGCACAAACCTGTTGTAACAGAGCAAAGAATCAGTTGAACCCGGACTTTTGTAAGGCGCTGGTGGCTGGTGGTTTGGAGTCAATGTTGCAATTGAGGGTTCTCTGCGAGGATAACTTAGCTCATTGTTCACCTAGCCTAGTCACAGGAGTGCTTAGAATAACATTCCCGCTCCCCTGCAGGCTGCTTTTCCATTCTTCCTCTGCTGCTCATTCAGGAAAATTATCTCCAAGTCTTTGCTCATTTTTTGTTGGGTTTTTTTTAGCACCCATGCCTCATTCTGGGGGTGATGCAGCTGTTTGTCCTTGGCCAGCTGTTATGAGGTGGGGGCGGGGGGCTGAGAGGTCCCTGCAAATCTTCTCTGGGGATGAGGAAAGGCTAGTCTGAGAATAAAGCCATTCTGGGGTTAAATAAGAGTGCAAAGACACTAGACCAGAGTGCGGATGTTATATTAGATCCTAGGACAAGTGAGTCCCCGTAAAACAGAGTTTTCATGCCTTATTTCTTAAAAGCACGGCAGCTCAAAGTTTAACTCTTTGTCAACAGAACAGCATTTAATGCACATCAACCCTGTGTAACTTTTTAAAATGTGATCTGCTCCCTAGCAGCTCCGTGTTCTTGGGGAACCAGGGTGCAGTCCCACCCTGTCTGACTCATGAAAGGGCAGACTCTGCTTGAACCAAATCTGCATCAGAAGAAAGACTTACAAAAGCAATGAAAAGACCATGGGAGACACACCTCAACCTCTGGGCTAAGGAGGACAGGATTAAGGAAATGCCCCTAGCCTCGTTTGCACCAAAGAAGGGGCAAGGAGGCATCTCCGTTAGCACACAGCGTGGAGAACAGAGATTCCAAGGCAAGAACCGCACTGAACTCTGGGACTGGAAAAGCAGGGAAGCAGTGCATGATGGGTGATCTCTGCTCTGGATGTTAGTGAACCCACCCTGCACACCCCCAGCTCAGTGGTTACCTGATCAATTCTAATAATAAATCCTTTATTAGTGTCCAAAATAGCAAAGCTCCCTAACTGCATTGTGAGCTCCCTGGAAGGAACACTGCCCATAGCCAGGAATGAGCAGATCCCCTGTCTAGCCTGAACAAAACAACTCTGGCATTCTCCCTTGTTTACACATCAACAAATCTAGTGTTTTCCCTTGAACCATTGTTGTTCCTCTACAAAAACCCCTACCCAGGCTCCAGTAAGTGTTCTGATACCTCCAAAATCTGCATCACTTCCATTGGGACTTCGTCTCCTCCTGACTGATGTTGGAGGCGCTGCCTGTCTCCAACACTCCAGATCTTCAGCTACCACCACCACCTGGGACCCCCGATCGATTCAAGCTTCATGGAGTGGTGAGAACCCAGCTCTCTCTCTCAGTAGAGCCTTCTGACCCTGACTGTTGCAATCAGTGATAGTTTTCTAACCCTGACTTTTATAATGAAGTTTAAGTTCGATTGTGTATGTGTTCATTTTTTTAACATTAGTTTTAATAAAGTTTTAAATCTGTTCTTATCACTGTTTTTTTGTTTGTTTGTTTGGCTCCCCTATGGTTATTACCTGGCAATAAATAACTTTCATGATTAAGCTGGTTGCTTCTCTCTGTCTCTCTCTCTTGTGGGTGTTTTTTAGCTGCCCCATTCGTTCTGCAGCAACGCTCCTCGTACCTAAGCTAAAACATCCCTGCAGCGCCTCAAAATCCTGTGGGATTTTCTCATCAAGTGGGTTACTACCAGAACAATTCTAACATAAAAGTCGGAATAGGAACATGCTGAACCAGGGACATATGAAGGTGACAGCTCGGAGGTGCTGTTTAGGGTGACCAGATGTCCCAATTTCATATGGACAGTCCCGATTTTTGGGTCTTTTTCTTATATAAGCTCCTTTTAGCCCCCACCTCATCCCAATTTTTCACACTTGCTGTCTGGTCACCCTAGTGCTGTTTGACCTGGTCTGCTGAGTCCAGAGGCATATAAGGGGCCAGCTTGGGAGTGCTGAGTAACCCGGTCCTTTCAAACACACTGTTAATGTGTGTGTGTGTGTGTGTGTGTGTGTGTGTGTGTTCGTCTAATTCTGGAGCTGGAAGAACCCAGCCCTGGGGAACATAGGTATCTGAAGGAGAGCGCCATTGGGAGGGAACTTGCAGCAGGGAGAAGTAGAGCTCCATATGAAAACATAAGTGACATAAGCGGTACATAGATAGAAGTACAGAGCCTCCCCCCTCACAGAAAAGTAATCCTAATAAATGAGCATACCCCAAAGTAATGGGCAAAGCTGGTAACAGATCTTGGGAAAGATCTATTGAGAGTGTAGAATGATTCTTTACCTGCTGCTTAGAAGGCCATAAAATGATTCTTTCTGAAGACCGGGCTGGGGAATGTCCCTGCACACACAGAGAATTCATTGTCTATTTTAGAACTTAAGACCAGCCACACTGGGTCAGACCAAATGTTCATCTAACCCAGTATCCTGTCTTTTGACAATGCCAATGCCAGGTGCCCCAGAGGGAATGAACAGAACAGGGAATCGTCAAGTAAGCCATCCCTTGTCGCCCATTCCCAGCTTCTGGCAAACAGAGGCTAGAGACACCATCCCTGCCCATCCTGGCTAATAGCCATTGATGGAACTATCCTCCATGAACTTATCTAGTTCTTTTTTGAACCCTGTTATAGTCTTGGCCTTCACAACATCCTCTGGCAAGGAGTTCCACAGGTTGACTGTGCATTGTGTGAAAAAATACTTCCTTTTGTTTGTTTTAAATCTGCTGCCTAGTAATTTCGTTTGTTATCCCCTAGTTCTTATGTTATGAGGAGTAAATAACATTTCCTTATCTACTTTCTCCACACCAGTCATGATTTTATAGACCTCTTATCATATCCCCCCTTAGTCGTCTCTTTCACCGGTGACTCACGTCATCAGCTCCCTGGGACAACATGGTTCACCAAGATTCAGACTTGCTCAAGGTGGTTCAGCTGTGGAATGAGCTTCCTGGGATAGCAGGCTGAAAACCAGACCCCCTAAACGGCACTCTGTACAACATTCCTCTTTGACCAGGCGTTTCTGCCATAAATCAGATGGATGGGGGAGGGAAAATGGGATAAGGGTCAGAATGGATGATTTAGTTGAGGATTGGTCCTGCTCCGAGCAGGGGGTTGGACTAGATACCGCCTGAGATCCCTTCCAAACCTGAAGAAAATGAGGAATACTTGTAGCAACTTAGAGACTAACCAGTTTATTTCAGCATAAGCCTTCGTGGGCTATAGCTCGCTTCATCGGATGCATAGAATGGAACAAACAGAAGTAAGATGCATTTATATACATAGAAAATTTAAAAAAAGTTGTAAATTACCATACCAATTCTAAGAGGCTGTTAAATTTGGATGGGCCATTATAAGCAGGAGAAAAAAAACCTTTTATAGTGAAAATTTACACTGTTTCTTATCAATGTCTGACAGTTGATTAGAATCCGTAAAAGAGACTAAACTAGGAAAATGCAATCAATTAGTATAATGACAAAGCCACTCAATGTCCCTGTTTAATCCTTGGTTGACAGTGTCCAATTTGAAAATTAATTCCAATTCATCAGCTTCTTGTTGGAGTCTGTTTTGGAAGTTTTTCTGTTTTAAAATTAACACCTTTAAGTCTTTAATAGAATGGCCAGTGAGACTGAAGTGTTCTCCTACTGGTATATCCAATATCCAACCCTGATATCCTATGATCCTAAGAAATAAGCAAGCAAGTAGGAAGGAAGAGAACAGAAGACTCATTAAAACCTAATCAAAGCTAATCACCCTGGGAAGTGGTTAGCTACTATGGGAACTATAGAAAACCCTCTGATAGACCAGACAGATGACTAGATAATCAAGAAAGTGAAGCATTGCAAATGCAAGTATATTAATGACATTGCTGCACTCATCTGGCACACCAGTCCTCTGACCAAAGAGCTGGATCAAGAAGATGAGATGAGCACAAAGGGCAGATTTTCAACAAACTCAGGGCTGGATTTCCCAGTGCTCTGTGCCCACCATCAATAAAAGACCCAATTTCAGAAATGCCGAACACTCAGCAGCTCCCATTGCAACACTGAAAACTGGATTTTCAATAAAGCTCAAGACTCAGTGTGCTGAGGTCTTTAGAAAAATGTGGCCCTGTGAACAAGGCTGCAGCTGTGTGTGCATGTGTGTGTTGGGGGGAGTACAGAAATGTGCTTCCCGGCCTTTTTTACACACCCTTAATCGCTATGGCTGGGAGAGTGCATTGGCAACGTAGCATCGTATTTTGTTGCCCAAAGGCTTGCTCAAAACTCCAGCTGTTGACAATGTTAGCTAGCTGGGCATGGGCCCAGACCCTGTAGGCGTTTCCCATCTGCTTTTGACTCAGAGGCTCACTTGTCTTAGCCTCCTGTGTGTGAAAGTGCTTTGGGTGAACTGGGGAATGTCATGAATCTGCCACGCCCCAAACTGCCAGCTGAGATTTTGCTGGGGTCAGTAACCTCCAGGCAGAGAGATTTTTCCTGTGTGGTGTATTGCACACAGGAGGGATTGTGTTTTGCAAGGAAAGATTAACTGCTCGCTACGCTATCAACAATAATTTTATCTCCCCAATGCAAACAAGGACACACTCTCTGGACAGTAGAGGATTCTGGGTAGTGTAGTCCAACAGGTAGTTTCTGAACTAAGAAGTATTGTACGCCCGGCTCATGGGACAGCTCATGGTGTCCGACACCATCAGGTGATCCAGAGACATCTACACCGAACACATCACAGGACACCGCCAGCATCAGGTCGAGTAACTGATAACCCCAACCAGGGAAATGCCCCACTTCCTCCCTTCCCTGACAAACTGAAGGATGCATCCCACCCATGTATGTACTGTCTACACCACCCCTGACTTGGACTGTTAATCCATTCCATGGGTGGTGTACCTGACCCATTTATCCACTGACTCCAATCTGGATCTGTGCTGGTTAGGTGATAGGTATGTACCTCGTTAACCTTGTGACTGTTACTTACAATCTCCCATGACCCAAGTCCGACCCCAGATGGACAGAACCTTCCTTCTCAACTTGTGTCAATTGGATTTTAAACATTCACTTTAATACAATGTTTAGAATGATCGTGAGAGGAGCAGTTAGCACAGTCGGGCAGGGGAGGCTAGACCATCGGAAATAAACCACATACTTGCATCACAGTTAATATGACTAGGTGCTCTGCGGTCAGCTCTAGTAGCCAGGCCATGGACTGATGGGGTGGATGCGGGGTAGAGTCAGGTTTCTCCTCTGTCCCCTACATCAGTCTTCCAGCATGTTGCTGGAGTGATTGCAGGACACTTGCACTGTCTGTACTAGGGGTGGCCAAACTGATGCTTACGAGCCACTCGTGGCTTTTACAGTTAAAACGCTGCTTGTGGAGCTCCCCACACCCTCCCATTCGCCACCCCACGGGAAGGGGAGCTCGGGCTTCTGCCCTGCAGCAGGAGGGTGGGGCTAGGGGCTTCTGCCCAGAGCGGGGGGGGTCGGGGTCACTTTTGCTGAACCCCCAATCCCCGGAAGGCACCTTCTGCAGGGCTGAAGCCCCTAGCCCCACCACCCTTCCGCAGGGCAAAAGCCCTGGCAGTTCGCCTGGCTCTTGAACTTCTGAAGATGATCGTATCTGGCTTGGAGGGTCAGTAAGTGCGGCCACCTCTGGTCCACGCTGTATCTATTTGGTGGCGAGAGAGTTTTGATCAAAGGACATTTTGTCCTGCACATTCCCCTTTTGAACTCCCACAGATCTTACAGTCTATGGAGACGGTCGATTCAGCCGCAAAGCCACAAAGGAGGTTTTTGCAATGCTGGGGGAGTAGCCGAAGCCCCAGGGATCTGTCAAAGCTTGTTCACTTGACTGAGAGGCCAAAAGCATTTCCCCCCGCCCCCAACAAGGAAGGGCGTGGGTGGGTGAAACTGGAGGAAGGTACAAGTTGTTCTGACTCAGACCCAACAAGGCAATAATTCCTCCAGGGCAGAGTCAAAATGTGAGGACCGCGGAGGACCTCATGGGACAGTAATGCCCACACCAGGACCGAGGGCTTCCTTTAGTTGGACAACACAAGGTGTGTTTGCCTGAGCACTCTGCTGTCTGTTTTCCTTTCTCACCGGAGACGTGAGCACACAACGCCGTCGATCATTCAGCAGAGCCGATGCCCATTACAGGTTATGCTGGGGATAGGCCCCTGCCTGCAGATGTGTGACAATAACAATTAGTATTAGATGTTGGGGTTCGGGTTAGGGGATATTAACTAGGGAAGGGGAGCAAGGACCAGCTTCTGCTTATCTCTCTGCCTCTTCAACTGCAAGAAACTGATCCCAGTTTGCACAGAGGCCCATCCCTGCCAATATGCCCTGGGGGAAATTCCTTGCAGATCCCACACCAGTGGTGTTCCCTCTTTCACTCCGTATGTCCTTACTGAGGCAGAGCTCTGTTGATTTTGGACATGGATAATCATTCCACTTGATTTGCAGTTCCTTTTTTGCTGCCTGAGATTTGCCGTGTTTATTGGGGTGCAACTGGATTGCAGTGTATTCACCCAGTAGCAGAAGGAAGCTGTGTGAGCTAGTGGCTACTGCTACGCACTGAGCTGCTAGACTCCTGGGTTCTGTTCCTGACTCTGCCTTTGACATGCAGGGTCACCTCAGGCAAATTGCTCTAGTGACCTGTGCCATGATTTCCCCATACGGGGAATAACATCCCTACTTGCCTGCTTTTGCAACGTGTGAGGAGGGGGCATCTGAATAGGAGTGGGCCCCTCTTTAGTGAGGACCAGGGGTCCCCTAGAATCCTGTAAACAGGCTCGTTCGTGAACACCCCAAACTCTTGGAAAGTTGGGATTTGGATCCGAATCTAAGTCTGTCTGGGAACCACTGCCAAGTTTGATTGCTAGCCCGTTTAGCACACCTTCTGCCCTGTGAATCACAGCATCGACTGTTTTCCTGCAGTCTGGACAGTGACCACCCAGCAACTTGACAATGGTGCTCAAAGATCTGATGCTGATTGAATATCCACCACCACTGTGTTGTGAACGCCAGCTGAGGTCTCGTTACCAGACTGCGCATTTCTAAATGCTTCAGACCCCTTCTTGATAGCTTCCATGCAAGATATCACCCTCTCTCTCTCTCTCTCTCTCAAGATCACACACACACTCTCATTCACTCTCTCTCTCGCTCTAATGGTTCCTGCTTAGGCTAAGTGGCTTTCAGTAACTTCCCCGCAGCAGGCAGAGTGCACACACTGCAAATCATCTTCACCATGTGCACTTCATGACCACACTTTGCCCCTTGGGAATCCCCCCGTGGCTTTTACTGTGGTTACTGCTAATGAAACAATATCCCAGTGGTTCTGGGCCACTGGTGAGAAGAGGGGGTTGTGTCAGAACACGTTAGTATGTCAACAACTCACAGGTCTTCAGTGCAAGGGGAGAAGGCTTCACTTTGATTGATGAGATGCCATGGCAGGGTGTGGTTAACCCAGCTACTGGCTCCCGTGCCCATGCAAGCCAGACATGTATGGATGGCAGTGTGCAGTCTTGGTGACTTCTTCCTGGAAAATCCAGAAGTCGCATATACTCCGTATGTCAGGGATTTTATCACTCCCAGACAAGGAGTGCTGTCTTGGGGTTACAGCCAGGGGACTGCGAGTCAGGACTTGTAGGTTTGATTCACAGTGCTATCACATATTTGATGTGCAGGCAGTGCCTCAGTTTCCTCATCTGTAAAATGGGGATAATGATACATTGGTAGGGTTACCTACGTCACAGGTGAGGGGTTAATTCATTGTTAAGAATAAAATGTACACTTCAGTAAAGTTTCAGAGTCACAGCCGTGTTAGTCTGTATCAGCAAAAACAACGAGGAGTCCTTGTGGCACCTTAGAAACTAACAAATTAATTTGGGCATAAGCTTTCATAGGCTAAAACCCACTTCATCAGATGCATGGAGTGAAAAATACAGTAAGCAGAATATATATTATAGCACATGAAAAGATATAAGGGTTTGCAAAGTCTTCTGAGATTCTCAAAAGACTAAGTTCAAGTTCTTATTTATTATTATTGTATTTAGTACTACGCCTCTCAGAGTGTCTGGAAAAAATCTACCCTAAAAGAATATTCATAAGAACATAAGAACGGCCATATTGGATCAGACCAAAGGTTCATCTAGCCTAGTATCCTGTCTTCCAACAGTGGCCAGTGCCAGGTGCCCCAGAAGGAATGAACAGAACAGGGAATCACCAAGTGAACCTTTCTCTGTCGCTCATTCCCAGCTTCTGGCAAACAGAGGCTAGGGACACCATCCCTGCCCATCCTGGCTAATAGCCATTGATGGACCTGTCCTCCATGAATGTATCTAGTTCTTTTTTGAACCCTGTTATCATCTTGACCTTCACAACATCCTCTGGCAAGGAGTTCCACAGGCTGACTGTGCATTGTGTGAAAAAAATACTTCCTTCTGTTAGTTTTAAACCTGTTGCCTATTAATTTCATTTGGTGAACTCTTGTTCTTGTGTTATGAGAAGGAGTAAATAACACGTCCTTAGCTACTTTCTCCAGACCAGTCATGATTTTATAGACCTCCGTTATATCCCCCCCGTAGTCGTCTCTTTTCCAAGCTGAAAAGTCCCAGTCTTATTAATCTCTCCCCATACAGCATCTGTTCTATATTCCTAATAATTTTTGTTGCCCTTTTCTGAACCTTTTCCCATTCCAATATATTTCTTCTGAGATGGGGCAACCATCTGCATGCAGTATTCAAGATGTGGGCATACCATGGATTTATCGAGAGCCAATATGATATTTTCTGTTTTATTATTTATCCCTTTCTTAATGATTCCCAGCATTCTGTTCACTTTTTTGACTGCCGCTGCACATTGAGTGGATGTTCAGAGAACTCCACAATGACTCCAAGATCTCTTTCGTGAGTGGTAACAGCTAATCCCATGAGTGTCACACACACACACACTGGCATGGCAATCCTTGCCTTTTTACAATCCTTTTAAAGCCAACCATTGTTTCAAAGATGCCTATTTTCCTCCTTCCTGCTATTGTCTTTATCCCTCTCGAGATGTCCCGGGGCCCTGTTAATGAAATGCAGGCCTCACCAGGCATTGTTTACTTCTCTTTATCATTGATAAATTATCCCTGCAGGCATGCATGTGCCTGGTTCGATGGCTGTCTATTCATGCAGGCGTGTACAGCTCTCTCGGTGTGTGGGCATGCATTTCTGCATGCGTGTTTGTGTGTTCCTACACGGACCGTTTGTCTTTCCAGTTAAAGTCCTGGAGTTAGGAAAAGGTAAAGGCTGCGGACAGGCCTTCATAGGCAGAGCCATACTGAAAACACAGATGTGATTGTGCTGCGAAGGTCACATCCAGAACCAGTTCCTCAGTTCCAGCTCCAGCAGCATCCATATCCCGCTTCCTTGGATCTTAGCCAGCTAAGCGTCACACTTGGCTATGCATTGGTACAGAATTACCTGGGCGGGCGATGATCTCTGGTGGCTAGTCAGAGCCCAGAAGTCCTTGCTGATGGTATTAGAACTTACTGCAGCTTTCGACACTGTTGATGCAGCTGCAAGGCTTGGAAGGGAAGCGGCCTTCGAGTGGGGATCTGCTCCTTCCTGAAGGATGTGATGGTGGATGCCGCCCCTTCCCCCAGGCTCTCTGACCCATAAGCCACACATTCATAGATCCTAAAGCCGGAAGGGACCATCGTGACTGAGTGTGACCTCCAGCAAAGCTCAGTCCTCTGGTTCCACTTGTTCAGTTTCTACGAGAAACCCCCAGGGAGATTGTGAGTCACTAGAGGAGAAAGTGTCAGTGATACGCTTCTGTGAGAAACCCCGGGGGAGTTTGAGTGAATCAATACAGGTGAGAGTGCCAGCAGTATGCTCACGAAGATGCTTATTCAGCCTTGGCTCTGCTGGAGTTCTAGAGTGTGTTGCTTAGAACATGCTAATTAGGTAGCACATTCGGAGTGCACACTACTCGGATTGTAAAAGCATTGGGGCGGGGCCATCCTTTTGCTCTGTTTGTACAGTGCCTAGCACAATGGGGTTATGGTCCAGGACTAGGACTCCTCGGGGAAACACAAGTAGTAAATAATTATAATCAATTTGCCTGTGCCAAAAAAATCTTTTATCCTACTCGCGACAAACCCAAGTGGACCCACAATCTCAGGAACCAACTCACTGCTCTTGGGCTTTGCCTTTGCCTCAGTAATTAAAAATGCCTTCTGTTCTCTGCCCTTGGTCTCCCCCTCTGTCTACACACAGTTTTTGTGCCCCTTTAAGGATATTGGGTGAGAAAGCAGGACAGTTAAAGCAGCACAAGCCCTGCGTGGATGCAATTATATCAGTATGGCTATAAAACCATCCCCCCAGTCAAAAGAGGTAAATCGGTACCACTGACTCTGCATCGTTATTACCTACAGGTTTGAGGGCTGGGCTTTTTCTGGATCTTGGCAGCTGTTCAGAAGCTTTGGTTAGCGTTCACCTCTAGAGTGGGGCAGGCCAGCAAGACAATCACATTTATGCTCCCCAGCCTGCCTGGGCTGCCCGGTTCTCTTCTGGGTGATAGCGGAAGTGCAGCTTGCTCTCTGCAAAGCCATAAGTGGCCAAAGGCCAAGTGACTTCCTGTCTCTCTCTGACCTGACACCCCAGCTCAGCTCATCAGCAGGGCTTCAGATATCTGTCTCCAGGGCAGGGCTTTCTCACCAGTGCCCTGCCCCACTCTAGAATTCACTCATTCCAAAAATGTGTGTCTGCCTGCCCCGGGCCACATCAGAATGGACTGCAAGACATACATCTCTTTGTTCAAGCCTCCAGGAATGATGGGTTCTTCCTTGGGAATCTCTAGCATTTAGCCTGCTGGACTGGTCTTACTCGGACTCGGGTTCTATCCTGCATAGTGGGACCAGATGTCCCGATTTTATAGGGACTGTCCTGATATTTGGGGATTTTTCTTAGATAGGGTCCTATTACCTCCCAGCTCCTGTTCCAATTTTTCACTCTTGCTTCTGGTCACCCTAATCCTGCAAAACTAGGATTCTGAAAGTGCAGGGAGTGTATTTTATTTGTTTTACAGTCATCAGGGCCCGGTCCCCCATTGTGCTGGGCACTGTATGGCCAAGCAACAAAGACACTCCCTGCCCCAGAGAGCTGACAAGCTACATGACAGACAGGACACCAGAGGAGGATGAAAGAGATGCACAGAGTCAGGGAGAGGGAGGAGGTCACACAGTGAACAGAGTCGAGCAGAGGTTGCAGCTCATTGGCTGCCAACTCCTACGAGCTCTCGAACCAAACGGAAGTGCAGGTGGGAAACAATCAAGTCACCTCATTGAAAGCATTGTTACTGCTGATTCTGTGGTTACTGTCATCCTGGGCTTTACTGCAGCTTCGGCCTTGTAAACCCCAGCACAGATTCTCAGCTGCAGAAAGGCGGCCAGAGGGGGAAGTCCCTGTTGGTGAGTGTGGGGAAGGAGGCCGGGCGGGGGCAGATGGGAAAGATGCTATTAGTGGTTCCTCTGGGTGGCTCCTGGGATTCCTTTGGTGCAATTCAAAGCTTCTGCCCCTCGGTGAGAAATCCAAGGAAGGGGGCAGCAAAACCATGCCTGCCTTCCTACAGGGCAATGCCAGCTGGTTACCCCTCCCTTTGCCAGTTCAATGGGCTACGGCCCAGCTGGACTGTACACATATGAGGAACTCTTCATGTCGTCTGCTGGGTGGGCTTATGGCAGGAGATGGGACACTTCCTTGACTGGAGTATCAATCTAATTCCTTCTGGCAGCAGAGTGTCCATAGAGCCCCTCCTGGATACTGAAAACATCCAGCTGCTGCAGGCTCCGGAGGGACCAGTTATGCGGCTCAGGTTGCCAGCTCCAGGGCATCTTGGAGCCCTAGGGCTGTGTGCAAACAGGCAGCGCGTGGCTACTTCCCTGTGATGGCTCACGGGTGGGCAAGCATGAACATTTGCCTCTGGGGAAAGGTCACTTGCCAGCACATCCTGGCAGATGGTGTAGAGGCCGGGGAGGGGATGGTGTCACACAGAATCCCACAAGGTAGGGCATGGGGCAAAATAAAGAAGGCTGCAGTCGGGAGCACCCCGAGAGCCGGGGTCACACTTGGCGAGGCACACATTTCCCCAGGGATCTTCCTGGTGCTAACACCTAAACCCATATCCACACGCACAGCCCAGACACAGCTCTCAACACCTGAGCCATCTGTGACCCTCGGAGGTCCCAGACCCATTGCCTGACAAGCATCTATTCTGGCTCTGCCTTTTCCTAGGGGACAGTGAATGGAATTATAGGTGTTTGCAGGGAAGACCTGCGAGATTTGCCAAAGGAGCTTTTCTGTGTCATCCTAGAGCCTTTTCTGTTGTGAATGATAATAACAATGCCACAAAAGAGGAATGTTTTAATGGTGAACTTTGAGCAGCTTTGATAATAGTACAGAATTGCTGCCACCTTCAGGTCAGAGTTTAGATGACAGGCAGGAACGGGCTCAGAAGGGAAATGGTACAGACCCCATCATTCCGGGAGATTGAAAACAGCTCCGGAGAAAATTACTCAAGACCGTATCAAGGGAATAATCTTGCACTGGCAGAGGGATGGCTGGGGTAGCCTTTCCAATCACTAATGTATTTAAAACACATGCTGGGTTTAAATCCTATCCCTTCTAAATGGCCAGCAAGGATGTAGATTGTGGTGTCAGCAATATTATGGCGCTAAAGGTATCTCCGGTCCTGGGTCAATTCTTGTGTCCTGTGGTTTCTAATGGGACCCATTGGCTTAAGGGATGATGTTAAATAGAGGTTCAGATCCAACATCACCAGCTCTGGTGATTTTACCGGGATAGTTGGTATTTTCCCTAAAGCATGAGCTGCTGGAATCAGGTTATTTCAGCAGAATCTCAGCTTTCATTTAAAAGAAAAGGTAACTTTCTAGGCCTCCTGACTGTGGAGAAGAGCTTGAAAACATGAGCCCTAAATGCTGCAGCACCTAAAAGTAAATTTAAAGAACCCCTCGTCTGTTCACTTTTGAGTCTCATGTTCTGTAAATCAGTCTCGTGATTTTGGGCAGTGGTTTATGATCCTTAAATGTTTAACATTGGCAACACTATAGATCATTAGGTTTTTTTTATGGTATGTCCCATACCTAATAAAGCCCAGGTGACCATTTCCAGACCTAATTGTGAGTGTTCTGCTCCCTTGAGTAACATGGTGGCAAGTGAGGAACCTTGAACAAGCAGATCTCTTCTCTTCGTTGTCTGTTCAGGCGTGTGAGATTAAAAAGGGCTTGTCTACACTGTGGCACAATTCAGACAGGACCTGAATTTCGAATGAAGAGGATGAGCAAACAAAAGAGCTTTTAGAAGAATTTGCAATCTCCAGCTCCAGATCTGAGTTCACCCCGGTAGGGGTGTTCTGTTCACAGCGGGAGTGATGCGCCTTGGGTTGGCTGGGCCTTTGCCTCCTAAACATTTCTTCCCCTTTAAAAGTAACAGAGCTTTCCATACTGAATCAGATCACCTGTGCATCTAGTCTAGCATCCTGCCTTCAGCAGAGACCAAGGGGGTACCTGATTATTCAAAGGAAGGTAAAACCTTGCCTGTTTTGTAAGTGTACCTATCAATTGCCTAGTGCTCTAACATGGACAGAAGGGAGGGAGGGGGAGGCATGAATTCATTCCTAAGCTCTAGCAATTAAAAAAAAACCTTCTGTCCTGAAACTTACATTTTGATTCTTCTTCTACCACTTCCCTGACTCATAGACAAGCTGCAGATTGTACCAACCCTGACCATCACTCCAAGGGAGCTGTGGACTCTTTAATTGCCTGGGTGCACTTTCTACATAACTTGAGTGGTTTTTGCCCAGCCATAGCGAGTTTTATCTGAACAAATCCGATTGGCTGCAAGGGCTCGGTTGCTTCGGATGACTTCCCAGGCCCTCCTCCTCCGGTTGCAGCCGGTGTGTAGTGTTCTCACAGCAACATTAAGCTTTGTACAGTTGAGCATTAGTGCTTGTGAAAGAAAAGGGCCATTGAAAGACAGGAGCAGTGATCTGAGGCCCAGAGGCTCCCTGGGAGGTGGCGTTCTTTGTTTCCCGGACGTGCTGAGCACTTGTTGGGATGAGGTATCTTCTCCAATATGTTGCGTGTTTCTTCGCCTTTTTCTCTGCTGGGTTTCTGATAGCAGCCACCTGGACAGACTGCTGGATGGTGAACGCTGACGACTCACTGGAGGTAAGGTTGAGATGAGAGTGACCCACGCACTGCAAAGGGGACATTCCTTTGGAAACCAAAGGGGACAGTCAGGCTCCTTGGGAACGGGCAACTTAATGCCACATCATGAGACCCCAGCAGATCAGCTTTTGGGAGGCTAAGACCCCTCTGGGGTGATGGGAATATGGTACAGCCCGCTCAGAGACAACATTATAGGGATATAGGGAACTTCCATTGATAACGAAAGGCAGGAAATAGTTTAATGAGCCAGTGGTAAACGGAAGGGAATGGATTTCTCCAAGTGTCACTGCAGGCTGATTTTTCTGTTTACCCGTCTGTAAGAAAACAAGCTGCCAGGTTGCTCAGGAATCCTACAGACTGAGCCTGCCAAGAAAATGGAGAAAGCGCAGGCATTAGGTCCCTGGTAGCTCCTGCTAGCATCATTGTTCTGCTGTCTCTCACACTTTCCCCCTGTTATCTTGGGTGAAAAGAAGCTAATGACTTTGGAGAGTGGTGTTCGCTCTAGCAAATTCCTTACTGCGACAATCGTCTCAGCCCAGAATCTGTTCTCAGCATCAGTGATGTGAACGCAGAATAACCCCATTGGCTTTAACAGCCTTACTCTGGATTTGCACCAGTGTAAGAGAGCACAATTTGGCCCTACATTTCCAGGCCCCATGGATACCCTGGGTTGGTTGTTTTCTCCTCGCTTTGTGAATTCTCTAGATCAGATTCTGTAGAATAAAGAATCCAAAGTGTGTCCCTCTGATCTACATGGCTTTCTGAGGAGATGCACCTGCGGGGCTAGCAGAACTTCAGGGGGAATGCAGAGACTGGCTTTTAGTTTGGAGCCTCAGAAATCTCCCCGTTGACATTTACACAGATTGGCAGTCTAGCAAAACAGCCACAGAAGTAACTCGTGAGTATTGAGGCAGCAGAGAGACCTCCCTGCTTCCCACCATGCAGTCCCAACCAGTCCCCTGACCCACAAATGGTCACCACTTTCACAAGTCCACTGCGTCACACGGCTGTATTATTGCTACCTTTGAAACCCCCAGAAAGGTCAAAACCCTGCTGTCTATTTAAAGGTAGAAAGGCTGCAGTTTTTTAGAAAGTGTGTTCTCTAGAAAAGTCTGGGCTTTACACAATCAGGGTGAAATTCACTCCCGGGCGATCTTACAGACAGACTTTCTATCTACCGCTTACTTGCTAATGCATGACATCAGAGGGGTTACACTGGCTGGGCACCACTGATGCAGAGATCAGAATCTGCAAAAGCGACAAAGAGTCTTGTAGCACCTTATAGACTAACAGATCTTAGATCTCATCTGAAGTGGGTCTTAGCCCACGAAAGCTCATGATCCCTAAGATCTGTTAGTCTATAAGGTGCTACAAGACTCTTTGTCGCTTTTGCAGATCCAGACTAACATGGCTACCCCTCTGATACTAGATCAGAACCTGGCATTCAACTGTCACAGCAGTAAGCATGATATTAGGGTCCACCCAGCACAGTGAAAGGGTCACAACAACAACAGGCGAAAGCCGGCTTTCCCCTGACAAGACAAACCCTAATAGTCTCAAGGCCTAGGTACTATGTTGATTGGTGCTCATGGGTATATACTGTAGAAAGAAACGAAATGATAATGTTCAGCGTGTCTAAGTATTAAGCTCAGATACATTTAAGGACTGATCCCCAGCAGGTGTAAATGGATGTAGTCCACCTATACCCATTCAAGAGTTGGCCCTGGATTTTCAATCTATTGTTTTAGCTCTTTTTAAAATGTATTGCAGGCAGATGTGAGAAATCTGAAGTTATTGGCAGCTTTTTCTCTCCTTGCCTGTAGCAGCAGATGGCTTGAATTCGAGGAGCTTGGAAAGTTTAAAAGCCAACAGGGAGACACCAGACTCTAGCTGTTTACAGGAAAGCACCTAAATATCTTGACTGCATCATAACTATATTGGGCCTCATTATTCATTTTTTCACAGAACTGAATTCATTCTGAATAAAACAATTCTCATGAAGAATCCAGCCTATGAGCAAAAGGCTTTTTAACCTTGCCTTCACCCTCCAACTGGGTTTCACCTAAATGCTCCATTAACATGGAGCTGAGTTAATAGTAGCCACAATTCTCACGTATCTGCCTGGAGCGTGAATACCAAACCACACAGCAAAGTGCCCCCAGCGTTAATACCTGATAGAACGAGCATCTTAATTCCCCTAATGAGCTCATTGCCTCTCTAAATATGGGCATGCAGGTAAATGATCAATGGCTTGGGAGCCTGAAAATTGGCATTGCTCCTGATTTCAGCTGGCGACAAAGAATAGTTCAATCAGCTTTCAGTTTACAGGGGGAGGAGCTGCATTTTCAGTCAGAATCCTTGAGCACTTTTTATTCAGCGCTGTTAGCTTGAGCTGGAGTTAGGTTGCCTTCATTGTAAGCATCACTACACACGTTGCTGGGTTGGGGTAGCAATGCCTTAGGGCAGGGTTTCCCAAACTGGGTACGCGTACCACTGCGGGGACGTCAGCTTGATATTCCTCCATTCACTTCACAACCATCTTTTAAGAAAGTGGAACATGAATCGATGACGTTTGGGAGCTGCTGGACTAGCGGCTCAGTTCAGCTGGGATAAGTTTGAACAGGTCTCTGAACTTTCATGGGCCTGGAAACTGCTTCAGCGGGACATCATCCCTCTCTGGTTTCAGCCAGGTTAGAAATTATTGTTAATATTTGTATTGTATTCTATGGAGTTTCTTCTACCATATTCATCACCGTCGTATCTGAGAGCCTTCCAGCCAAGCATTCCATGACATCTGTAGTGTGTTTGGTGTCTCATACTCTCCTTAGGGGGGAAACTGTGTGTAGCGCAGTGTTTTGTGTTGTCATTTTTAAAATGCTCCCTAGCTCTAGAGACACACATGGCTCTCTGTTTATGGTAGAGAAGACATGTCAGAAATGCACCTGACAGGTGGAACTGAAGGTGGTGAGGTTTAGATCCTGGGAAAGTCATTCCACAGTCTTGGCCCCGGCTCTCAAGGAAGCTCTGTCTTGCTGCCCCGATGAGGTTTATTCTTATAGTAGAAATTTCCATTGTGCCAGGGGAGCAGAGTTGTTGACACATAACCAGGGCCCCATTCTGCTAGGCACTGTGCAAACATACAAGTTGAACACAGCCTTTGCCCGGCAGACAGAGACATTTGGTTGCCATTCCCTTTACTAATCAGGGAGGTGCTCAGAGGCTGTTGTGCTGACAGCCGTGTCAGTACCCAGATAAATACAATCTAACTAACAATCTGAAAAGACCAACAACACAGGAGAGGTGAGGAGAGGACAATTCAGTGAAAAAGGTTAACAGAGTTATCCCAGCATAAAACTGGAGCAGCCCAAGGATAAAATAGGCCCGTTACAATAGAGTGCCGTTAGCCCCATGCTCTCCTCAACCAAACCAGGCTCCTTCCGCACTGGCACTGCAGCAGAGGTGAATCTGAGGAAGAGCTCTGAGTGGGGAGTGGCCGTACAGGTACAGTCAGGGATGGCAGGGCAGCGGTAAGAGGCACCATAGAAGCCTCTCTCATGTTGTTTTGGCCTTGCCATTGCTGTCTGAATGAATTCAGGGCCAGGAGGGCGGGGTGACAGTCAAAACACACCAAGACACACAAAACATTGACTGGGCTCTCTTGGGCTAGCAAAAGGCTCGGTTCAGATTTCAGGCCCAGGGTAGAGTTTTGCACATAGAGGAGTGTATTGTCCATGGAAGCTGGTGAGTCCTGAAGACCTGCAGGGCTCTAGATTTGGAGTAGAGATCAATCTGAAATCCTTCATTTTGAAGGCAACACTAAACTTGGGGTGGGGGGTCTCTGATTGTGGATGGTAACTGGTCTCAGGATGAGTTGGCTGACTGGCAGCCTCGGTCTCTGCTGTTCTCTGCCTGTGGCACACAACAGGTTAGCATCCAGAGGACTGACATACTTTAGTTTAACACAAGTTATTGGCCTATGATCTAATGGTCCCTTCTGGCCTTAAGCTTTCTGGCGCTCTGACACTAGATGGAATATTGAATGGAATGTGTCTAGGTGTAAAGCATTGCTCTTGAGTATCAATATACCCCTTCTAGGGTAGCCTAAATGGTCATGGCTTAGCTAATGTGCTAGAGGGAAAGGACCGGTTGAACGGACAGAACCAACATTTAAATTCTCAGTCCAGTGTGCAATAGTAATGACAACTAGTAAGGTATTGTCTTACGCCAAGAGGGGTAGGTTATATACCCAGCCATAGATGTATAGATTATTCCCCTTCAGTATAGCGTGCTCTCATTTCCCCTGGCTCAGGAGAGTACAAGTTGTGTAACATGTGTAACATTAACTGGGTTGGTAACAGTTATTGTCTGACTACATTTAAGGCTCATATTTGGTGCGTGCTGCCATCCAAAAAAGTAGATTTGTTTCATCAGTCAAACAAGAGTCACTGCTCCTCTTTCCTGCGGGGTTACTCTTTTGTTAAACTAGGCTGGGATTTCTCTGGCAGCAGTAATGCAGATCTGAGTCCAAGGATAGCACAAATGTTAGCCCCGCTCCCTGCGATATGTACGAGCAATGCCAAGAACACACAAGAGGTGCTTAATTCCTGTTGGCATATTTACAGGGCTAACAAATATCTTCCATGTTAGATTGACTTATGGGGGGTTGGGTGGGAAGGCTCAGGGGACTGGGAATCTGGGGGCGTGGGGACATGAAAGGTGAATGACCTCAACCCCAATTATCGTTCCAGGGCAAAAAGACAAGCTGGGGAAGCTTTCATTGCTGCTGGCCGCCTTGTCCATGCACTCAGGAGAGAACCTCAGTCCCTGGGGGTGTCAGTCCAGCAGCTGTCACTCCCACTAGGTTCACTTTGAAACAGGAAACCCAATGCACAAGCCAGGAGATTTTTCTCCCCTACCAAATTCCTGGTGGCTGGAGGTAAAATTGTATGGAGCAGAATCATCTTAATTTAAAATAATGTTCACTCCGAACCAAGTTATACAATGACTTTTCCAATGAGTTGCAGGCCTGGTGGTAACCACAAGCCTGGGGCCCAATTCTGGAAATGGCAAAACTCTTATTGTCATTAACTATTTGTAAGACCATTGCACCCAGGCGTCCCAGGCACAGACCAGGCCCCTGCTGTGCTAGGTGCTGTACAAACAGTCCCTGCCCCAAAGATCTTACAATCTAAGCATAAGAGAAGAGACAACAGGTGGCTACAGACAGGGGAGCACAAGAAAACAATGAGACAGTCCGGGTCAGTATGATAGGCAGTGGTCTAGCAATTGCTCAGGGATGAAGACCAGCTCCTGTGGAAGTCAATGGGAGCTTTGCCATGGACTTCACTGAGCTAAAATGTCACTTGTGCTCCCTCCTCTGGCTCCTGCTGTTTCGTCTGGAGATGCTAACTCGCTGCTTCTTTCCTTCTAGGTGAGTACACAGTGCCGTGGCCTGTGGTGGGAATGCGTCACCAACGTGTTCGATGGGATTCAAACCTGTGACGAGTACGACTCTATATTTGCCGAGCACCCCTGTATGTATGCTTCAGATTTTGATCACAAACCATGGAGGTAGAGAACACGGAATCATAGAACAATAGGGTTAGAAGAGTCCACAAGGTCATCTAACCCCAGCAGCAGTGCAGAAGTAAGGGTGCCATGGTATACGGGGCGTTGTTACTTTTGAGGGGAGGGGTGTCACAGCCTGAAATATTTTCAAAGGGGATCCCAGCAAAAAAAGTTTCAGAACCGCTGATCTAGTGCAGCATTTGTTACAGACGGCTATCCAGCCTCCACTGGAAAACCTCCCGTGAAGGAGCTTCAAACACTCCCCTTTCCAAGGACGGATTTTGTGTGGCAGGCTCCACAGGAAATTTTTATCCTATTACAAGGTGTAAAGCTGGTTTGATACTCTTAGAAACCTGAAGACATATGGCTTGTCTTCACTGCAAAGTTAATGAATTATAACTCGAGTGCTGCCCCTAATTCCAGGCCTGTCCACACACAAGAACCCTTAACTTGAGTGTGATGGTGCTTTTAACTCGAGCCAGTTGTCCCGTCCATGAGCCTAGCTAACATCTCAGTGAGTACAACTCATTAGCCACTAACACAACTGCTCAGTAGTGTGAGTGCAGGCTCGTATCCCTCAAATGCTGCTAGTCCTCCAAAGCCTTCCCACAATTCCCATGTGTGCCTGAAAGGACAGACAAGTTCTCCCACAATTCACTGGGAAAGAATTCATAGAGTGGCTCAGCTTATGGCAGAAGCCTGGGCTACAGCCCCAGAAACCTTTGTGCCAGCTCCAGTGTGGACACAAGCAGCTCAAGCAGGACAGTATGGCTGCTCTCGCTTGAGTTAAGTTAACTAAAGAACCATTTATTCATTTGGCAGTGAAGACAGACCCTTAGGTGGGGCATGGGCCGTGCGTGCACCTTGCACTGGCCATCTGCACAGGGTCAGCGTCACTGTCTCTGTCTGTCAGGAGAACCTCCATGGAATGCACCATGGTCTGGGGTGCTTAGGACAAGACAACACCCGCTCTCATGTTTCTCGCTGCTTCCACATCCCACTAAAGAGGCCTCAGTAAAGGCCCGCCCACGGTGCCTGCTCCCATCCACTGGATGGGTTGTTAACCTTCCCCAGTTGGTCTTTAGGGGGCCATTTGCTTCTCTGCCTACGTTCTCTGGTCTCACACTGCTGCTATTGCTGGGTTGCCCCGCTAGCCAGTGGGCAGACAAGTGAGCCTCTTAGGATCACAGGCCTGGAAGGGACCTCAAGAGGTCACCAAGCCCAGTCCTCTACTCCGTGGCCAAGACTCAGCACAAAACCCCTGTACAGAAAAGCACATAAGCACTTCCCATGAACTTCAGTATTGCTGAACGGCGAGTGATCTAGGCACCTGCTTAAATGCTCTGCTGACATGGGGCCCCTGTGAGACCACTGCTGGCACTGATCTGCCAATCAGGCAGAATGAGATATTCTGAGAACCCTGAACCGAACTCATCTCATCTCCATGCCTGCGGAGTCAAGAATCCTGCTTTGGTCCTGCTTTGAGCAGGAGCCTGGACTAGATACCTCCTGAGGTCTCTTCCAACTCTTATTTTCTATGATACTATGACCTGGCTGTACCCAACCCCTGGGTCAGTTTAGACAGCCAGGGCCCTGATTCAACAAAACTGTTAAGCACATGCTTGAATCCTATTGTTCAAGGGCCTTAAACAATAAGGCCTGATCCCAAGGCTACTGAAGTCAGTGGGAATCTGTTTGTTGCTTTCAATGGGCTTTGGAATTCAGCTTTGGCCATTAGCGAGGCTCATGCACCCGGTCTTCTCCACTGAATCATAGAACATCAGGGTTGGAAGTGACTGCAGGAGATCGTCTAGCCCAACCCCCTGCTTAAAGTTTCACGCAATACCCCTGGCAGGAGAGATTCTGCTATGCCAGGTGCTTTGATTTCAGTGGGCGCGTCTGGTGAAGACTCTCTGTGACAATGGGAGCATGCTCTCCCCTCAGCAGAAGGACTCCACTTCTCCGACAGGCAGAAGCTGTGTCACCAGTATGGACAGAGCTTAGGTCGCTGTCACTCGTCACGCGGGGGGTGTCTTTTTCACACCCCTGAGTGACGTACGTTACCTCGACTCATGGTAGTGTAGGCCTGCCCCTAGCTCTTTAGCTTGTAGAGTTCTGGCTGTATCTCCTTGCTGCACGGCAACCCCTTCCCCTGTCCTGCAGTGAAGCTGGTGCTGACCAGAGCCATGATGATCTCAGCAGACCTCCTGGCGGGGTTTGGATTCGCTTTCCTGCTCCTGGGACTTGACTGTATCAAATTCCTCACGGACGAGCCCACCATCAAGCTGCGCATCTGTCTCTTGTCTGGAGTGATGTTGCTTATAGCAGGTATTTATCCAGGGTGGTCACGTGACCGTGGGTGAGCCAATTAAAAAGAAATAATTTAGTGCCAAGGAGTGAGAGTAGTTTAGTGGGGAGAGATACACGCTCTATGAGGGGAAACATGGTCCAGTGGTTAGGTTGTTAGCCAGCGAACCAAGTTCAATTCCCTACTATACCACTGACTTCCTTTGTGACCCTGGTCAAGTTACTTAGCCTCTCTGTGCTTCAGTTTCCCATCTGTAAAATAGGGATAATAGCACTGCCCTGCCTTAGCTCCACAACAGGTATTCTGAGGCTAATAACATTAGAGTGTGAGATTCTTAGATACTAGCATGGTGGGGTCCAGAGAAGTAACTGGGATAAATAGGTGCCAAGTTATAACATTGGTTCACTGTGGACAAAGTCACTTTATGTGTTTGGATTTGCACCAATATTAAAAAAGCTCTCCCAATTCCACTTTATCCACAGATATAAAGAATTTAATGCCAATCACGAGGAGGCTAATGAATACATGTGCTTGAAACTCGCTCAGAGATCCTCTTTTGTATGGCTTAGTGCATATTAGAACTAATCTAAAAGCCTTTTGTGACCATTTTGTTGGCAGTTTCCTTCAGGCGTGTGTCCAAATTAAAATTCGCCTGAAAAATGTTGAAATTCAAAACCTCCTGATCAGCTACAAGTTGATAAACAAGAAATGGGGGGCAGGGGAATTGCAGAGATATATTAAACCCCCCTCCCTCCCTCTACACCTGTAAGTAGAGGTTTCAAATTTTGAAAGATGTCAACCAGTGAGAGTGTCTATAACACTGCTCTACAGCCAAAATGCTTCTGAAATAAATGTAGTCAAACTTTACTAATTCTGCGTCACTGAGAACGAAAAATGATGCTTAAAATTGTTGATTGGCTCTAGCTTTCAAGATATGCTATTGGGTCAGTATATACAACCCTTGACATGGGAATGGCAGAGGATAAGTGAGTTATAAAGGGAAGGGATCTCAATTTAAACCAGAAATTACTAAAATACATCTTTGACTGGATCTATGAATAAATCTATGACTAAGTTTGGACAGTACTTGCTTTTTAGGCAAAACAATGAATGATGCAATCTGAAGCTGGTATTGCGTCAGCCATGATATGAATTGCATCATGTTATTCCTAGAAGTCATGGATGATGCAATCATAATAAAGCTTACATCACTCTGCTAAACAAATTGCCCTATATCAGCTCTAGAAATCATACAGTGTTGTGCTCTCTTATTTGTCAGTGCTTGATTTTGCAAAGGGACACATTTCTGTTTAGCCAAAGTGAGCAGAGATGCCTTGTGTGAACAGTGCAGATAACTTCTGCTATGTTTGTGGTGAAGTGACTTTTGCATCACAAAAGCGCAGTATAACCACTATGGTTAAGAAAGCCTATCACCTTTATTTTGGCTCCAAAATTGGAGACCAGGACAAGAGGTGGGCCCCACACATATGCTGCAACACTTGTGCAACAAATCTTCACCAGTGGTTGAACAGGAAAAGGAAATCTATGCCTTTTGCAGTGCCGATGATTTGGAGAGAGCCAACAGATCATACCAGCAATGGTTACTTCTGCATGGTGCCTCCAGTTGGGAAAGGTGTGTCAAAGAAGAAAAAGCGGACTGTGCATTATCCAAACATTCCATCAGCTATACGCCCAATACCCCACGGAGAAGGACTGCCGGTTCCTGATGCACCAGAATCATTCTCACTTGAGTCAGACGAGGAAGAGGAAGAGGATGAAACTTCTGGTCCTGAACCATCAATGTCACAGGACCCACATTTTCTCCCATCCTCCTCCTCTGAACCACACCTCATAACACAAGCTGAACTGAATGACCTTGTCAGGGATTTGGAACTACCCACGAGTAAGGCAGAGCTGTTGGGCTCCAGACTACAGCCGTGGAATCTCCTGGCAGGTGATGTTAGGGTTTCCATGTTCCGTGACCGTCAAAAGGATCTTGTCCCATTCTTCTTCATGGAAGGTGATCTTGTAGCCTGCAACAACATCGATGGTGTGATGGCAGCCCTCAACATCGTTCCCGATCCAGATGAGTGGAGACTCTTCACTGATTCATCGAAGACGAGTCTTAAAGCTGTTTTGCTGCATAATGGCAATGTTTTGCCATCAATTCCAGTTGGTCATGCAGTCCATATGAAGGAAACCTATGACAACATGAAACAACTTTTGAGGTGCATAAACTATGACCAACATCAGTGGCAGCTTTGTGGCGATTTGAAGGTTGTTGCTCTCTTGCTTGGTCTGCAGACTGGATACACAAAGTACTGCTGTTTTCTCTGCGAATGGGATAGTCGTGCAAGAGATTCCCACTACATCAAGAAAGATTGTCTACTCCGACAGTCATTGGAGCCTGAGAGGAAAAGTGTTCAGCATCCACCACTTTTGTTACCACCCTTACACATCAAGCTGGGTCTGATGAAGAACTTTGTCAAGGCCATTGACAAAACACAAGCAGCTTTCAAATACCTCCGTGGAAAATTTCCAAGGTTAAGTGAAGCTAAGATAAAGGAAGGTGTCTTTGTTGGTCCTCAGATTCGTGAACTTCTTCGAGATGATGCATTTGACCATGCACTGCGTGGCAAGGAAAAGACGGCATGGAAAGCCTTCCAGTCAGTGGCAATACATTTTCTCGGAAACAAGGCAGACAACTACAGGTTGTTGGTGGAAAACCTCCTCAAGGCATACAAAAGCCTTGGTTGCAACATGTCACTAAAGATACATTTTTTGCACTCTCATCTAGATTTTTTTTCCACCGAACTGCGGAGCAGTGAGCGACGAGCATGGCGAGCGATTTCACCAGGACATTGCAACAATGGAGAAACGCTATCAGGGCAAATGGAGCCCATCAATGCTTGCAGACTATTGCTGGACAGTGACAAGAGATGCTCCATTTAATGAATACAAGAGACAAGCCAAGAAGCGCCGAGTAGACACTGAATAGGACTAAACTATGTACATAATAGTTTTTTGCCTTTTGTTTCATAATACATTTTATTTATATAGCTCTTTTGCTGATTTTTAAAGTGTTACATAAACAGGTGAAATATTATCATGTAAAGCAACCATAAACACATGAAAAGACCTAGGTTTACAATTTATGATTAAAACTCTACTATCTACACAGTATACATAGACATAAAATGTAAAAACTTAAATATCTTAGAAACAGTAGCCAATCAGTTGTTTTAATTGTCATATTTGAATTCAGCACATCAAAATACATAATAAACATCACATTTTATCTCTGAAGCAGACGACTTCTAAAAAATTGCAGACCAGTGTAACACGTCTGAGAAAGCAAACCCATAGAGTATAAACTGCCCTTGAGGATACATGGGACATGCCAGATGAAGTCAGTAGGCACTAAGGGGAGCATTAGGAGATGGCAAAGTATACTCCAGGAATTGTATATTCACAGTAATCACCGTGACCTGTCTGACAGCTCTGTCCGGTGCTCTTCTCTCCTGCCCTGCAGGCTTCCCAGGTCTTTTCGGCTCACTATGGTACGCCCTTGGGGTGTACGGGGAGCGCA
The DNA here is from genome assembly GCA_007922305.1 of Dermatemys mawii. Taxonomy (NCBI): domain Eukaryota; kingdom Metazoa; phylum Chordata; order Testudines; family Dermatemydidae; genus Dermatemys; species Dermatemys mawii. The sequence goes on from ML677401.1 coordinate 13,672,786, forward strand.
CCTCCCTGGTTTTGCACAACGTGTTTCTGGGCATCCAGTATAAGTTTGGCTGGTCTTGCTGGCTTGGAATGGCTGGGTCCCTGGGCTGCTTCTTATCCGGGACTACGCTCACCTGCTGCATGTATCTCTTCCGAGGTAAGACCCAACGGCATCAACTAAACAGAGTACCGATAAGGATAATGATCTCTTGGGAGCTGTTACACATGCCCAGAGTGACAGACCGTTGTTTAGGGGGCATCTCTGGGGCAGAGAGGAGAGCTCAAGTCTGTGTGTCCATTAGACCCTTGAATTCACTGCTGAGAAAACCAGTGTGGCTTTGACTCCTGGGATGCGGATCCTTAGCTGTTCGAACAGGACCAAGATTCTTCATACATTTCCTATAGCTCTCCAGCAGCCTATCAGAGGTTATTACCTTAGGATCACTCCTGATCTGATGGCATTGGAGCATGTGATGTTCAGAGATCACTAAGTACTTCAAGTGCTCGCAAGAGCTCTGCTGTTGGTTCCTTACAACTGGCTGTGCAAAACAACAAGAGCTTCCCTGCACCCTGCCCAGGTGCTCTGTCTGGGAAGCTCAGCCCTTAAAGACCCAGTCCCCAATATCACAGAGCCTATATAAAAAGCTTCATCTCCTATCCAGCATCATCATGTGTGATGGTTAAGTGTGCATCAGTGTTTTGCGTGTAAAATGGGGATAGTAAACTATAGCTATCTTTGTAAAGTGCTTTGAGAACCTCAGATGGAAGATTAGGTCTAAGTGTGAAGTGCAATGTTATTATTGACCTGATTAACCAATTGGAAGCATCATCCCACTGTATTCTGCGGGCACTTTGCTGATGGACATGGCTGGGTCATTGCTCATCACATTTTCCTCTTTCTTTCCTTTCGCAACACAGATGTTGGCTCTGGGAGGTTCTACACCTCTCATTCCTTGAGGAAGATGTATTCCCCCACTGGAATGACCATGGCACACACATACTATCCATCGTCTCAGACAGCTACTGCCAAAATGTACGCAATGGACACCAGAGTGTGAGGAGATTAGCGCTTTGCGTTTATTTTGAACTGCTCATTCAGAGGCCTGGCCTCCAGCATTTGTGATCGGGCTGCTAAGTCGCGCCTCAGAGATACATGTAGAATGGCCGCTATGGGACTTGAAATAAAATCATCATTTTCAGCAACAAACCAAGAAAGCAGCTGCCAGGAAGGATCATGAATGCAGGACTCCCACGGGGCTGCGTTCTGAGGGGTGCTAAAGACCAGCTGGGTTCCATTCATCTGGCCGTTCAGCCTCCGTCGGAATTTGGCCCACTGACTTCACTGTGAGTTGAAAGAAATCAACTCTTTGCAGGAGTGGACACCTACATGCTGTATAAAGAAATCAAAACAATGGGAGGGGGGATCACAGAGCTAATCCGTGTGTGATAAGGTGCTGACAGACCGGCGGACTGAGAGACGGATGGGCCGCCAGGTCGACATCTGGAATCCATGTAGTCAGAACGTAGGCGTGTCATCTCCTTGAGAGCAACAACAGATCAGTACAGAAGAGAACAGGCTGTACTAACCTGCACCCTCCCCTGCTGTCTGTGCCTTAGGGCTCGCCCACAAATCACCAGCTGGAGAAAACACGGCACAAGCCGATGCATTCTGCCCTGCAAAATGCAAACCTCTTCACCAAATGTTGAGTAGCTGATCAGTCAACTCATTTGGGATTCTCTTTGCTCAGCTCTGGAAATCCTAATTCAGTACTTAACCATTCCCTTCCTGAGTCAGACATGGACAAACTGGGGGAGAATGCAGAACTGGCCTTGTCTCATGAAGAATGGATTGACTAGGAGCTGATATAACCGACTGTAAAATCCCTTTGATCGGAACCCCCTTTAAATCAAAACACTTTTCTTATCCAATTCAGAGCTATTTTATCGGGCATGAAATCTACAGCCCTTGTGTAAATCTTGGGTAGGCTAGAATGTAGGCCTTCTCTTCACTGGGGGGGAAAATGGTGTTTTTAACAAATTCGCTAACAGAAGTTAAAATCCCAGTGTAGACAGGGCAATTTTCAACACATTTGCTGGTAGCAGCAGGCTGTGGGTGGGAGTCTCAAGTTTAACTCACCCAGTTTAGCATGTGTTAAGTCTACACTCTTGTCTAGACAAGAGTTTTAGAACATGGTTTAGCATATGTTAACTAATGTGACAGCAATGCATTTTTCTCCCCATCTAGACAAGGTGCTAGGCACTTCCTATCACTATTGGAATGGCTCTCTTGGATTCAAGGGACATGATGAGTGTCCTTTAGGTGTATAAATGCAGGTGCTTTATGGGAAAATAAACATAATTTGTAAATAACCTCTTTGATTAGTTTAGTTCCTTCCCTATAAATAGATACTGATTTCCTACTGCAGCACGCCCAAGAAAATGGTCTTATAATATAACAATTAAATCTCTATTATGCATTTTTGTCAGTAATATTTCACCCTCTCGTTACTTTCCTCAGCCTCAGTTAATCATGTAAATAATATACTTTGTTGTGTCATTTTAGGATTAAACAATTTGCTGATGCAGAGGTATGTATATATTTTTAAATAAAGTGTTTTCCCCCTTCCCCCCATTTTCACGAGTTATTTGCACCGGGCTCTGGTGATTTTATTAGAATGAGGATTTGGATCCAGACAGCACAGTTTTACTTTAACAATTTAGAACTGCAATGAAACACACCCTGCAAAATCCATGTCATTTCCAGTCCCCTCCTGCAGGATTCTCCCATGATGGTGGGATAGGAGGAGGGGTGCTACATCATGATCTGTGTGATATAGATAACATCCATCCTGGAAATAAGGGGCAAAAGGCAGCAGCACAAATAGGAAGAGGTTTGATCCAGGAAGCTGAACAGTCGTGCTCTCTGATTGCTAACACTGGATTCCACTCATATCACTGCCACTTGCTTTTCAAGATCTAGGAGCCTTTGCAGTGAGTTTTAGATGCATCCATGTTTTTTTAACTTATTCTTAATGCTTCCAAATGGCAAATGCTTCTGAAAAGAAAATCCATACTGAAGGAGCATTCAGACAGGCTGCTTTCTTAATCGATGAGGCCCAAGAATGTGCAGAAGTATAGGCAAAAATGAGATTAGCTTGTATAACACAATGACTAAACAACAGGCCCTGGGCGCCCCACTTCTCTAAAGGGGAAATCAAAAGGCTTTTTACCTGACAAGATGACCAGGATATTGAGTTCTTCCTGCAGATCTTGACAGCATTTAATAATAGTGAACAAATATAGAATAATCAATAATACCGCTTAGCACCGGGAATGATTTTGTCTTCAAAGCTTTACAAGTATTAAGACATTCAACGTCTTAACAAGCAGGTGAGTTCTATTGTCCCCAATTTACAGAGGGGAAAGATGAGGCAGATGAGTTAAGTGACTAGTCCAAGGCTACAGAAAAAATCAGTGTCAGAACTGAAGACAGCACCTAGGTGTGCCTGGCTCTCAGTTTTATGTGCACATCAATGGACAACACCTCCCTTTTATAGAGTCAAAGCATTATTAAGAGATACTTGAGCCCCTGTGCTGTGTGGAGCCAGCTGACTTCAGCGGAGCTCTCTTTGGGTGGTGCAAGCATCTGATTGCCGGGGTCTCACGGCAGAATCACGGCCTTAATTTCGACAGAACGGAACCAAAGAAAAACATGTCTTAGCTTCTTTGCAGCACGCAGCTCAACAGACCTCCCGTAGGCCTAGAGCCTGCAGTGCTCTGCTCTGTCAATGGGAGCTGAGGGCACTTTTCCAAGAGTAGCCAAGATGCGTTTACAAGGTTGAGCCTTTGCTTGGATTAGTGTCTTCAGTTCATGTTGTGAAAAAGGTGGAAATCCTGCCATCTATGGCCCAGAGAAGAACAGCCACCTCGTCTGTCCTGCCAAATTGATTCCCCATCCTCTCCCTTGACACGAACAAATCGTTCCAGGCTATAATCCTGAGACTTCGGATTGAGCTGGAAAACAGATCAATGAGCGGTTCTGTTATTTCCTGTTTTTTTGCATGTTGCTTGTCATTCTTGATGGATTTGGAAAGTAAATGCAAAGTAATGCACACTGGAAAACATAATCCCAACTATACAGATAAAATGGGGGGGTCTGAATTATCTGTTACCACTCAAGAAAGAGATCTTGGAGTCATCATGGATAGTTCTCTGAAAACATCCACTCAATGTGCAGCGAGAGTCAAAAAAGCAAACTGAATTTTGGGAATCATTAAGAAAGGGGTAGATAATCAGACAGAAAATACCATATTGTCTCTAGATAAATCCATCATGCGCCCACCTTTTGAATACTGCATGCAAATATAGTCGCCCCATCTCAAAAAAGACATATTGGAATTGGAAAAGGTTCAGAAAAGGGCAACAAAAATGACTGTGGTATGGAACAGCTTCCGTATGAGGAGAGATTAATAAAACTGTAGGGTGACCAAAATGTCCCTATTTTACAGGGACAGTCCCGATTTTTGGGTCTTTTTCTTATATAGGCTCCTATTACTCCCTGCCCCCCATTCTGATTTTTCACATTTCATATTTGCTGTCTGGTCACCCTAATAAAACTGGGACTTTTCAGCTTGGAAAAGAGATGACTAAGTGAGGATATTATAGAGGTCTATAAAATCATGACTGGTGTGGAGAATGTAAATAAGGACATGTTATTTAGTCCTTCTCATAACACAAGATCTAGGAGTCAATAAATGAAATTACTAGGCATTAGATTTAAAACAAACAAAAGGAAGTATTTTTTCACACAACGCGCAGTGAACCTGTGGAACTCCTTGCCAGAGGATGTTGTGAAGGTCAAGACTATAACAGGGTTAAAAAAAAGAACTAGAGAAGTTCATGGAGGATAAGTTCAATGGCTACTAGCCGGGATGGGTGGGAATGGTGTCCCTAGTCTCTGTTTACTAAAAGCTGTGAATGAACCGACAGGGGATGGATCACTTGATGATTCCCTGTACTCCCTCTGGGGCACCTGGCATTGGCCACTGTCAGAAGACAGGACACTGGGGTGGATGGACCTTTGCTCTGACTCAATCTGGCCATTCTTATGTTCTTATTTTCTCTTTGGAAACATCCCCCAACATGTCCAGTCTGTATTCAGTTTTGCTCCATTTTGCATTTGATCAAAAAGGCCACTGTGGCTTTTCCATCCAATTTACTGTATTTATGACTTTATTGTTCAAGCCTTGAATGAAGTGATGAAGTGAAAGCCTTACGGTTCAGCCTTCCTCATTCTACTCCTTCACTGGCATCCTAATGGATCCCAGGCAATTAATCCTTCTACAGTTTAATCTTTATCCACTATCAAGACTTAGCGACAGAGGATCCCAGAGCCAAAATATTCACCCCCATATTGCTTTCTATGGTTTTTTCACAATTCCCATTTCATTGCATTGTTAATGTGCAGCATCAGTTATGTTAGTTGGAAGGCCGTTATGGAGTGCCAGCATAAGTTCTCAGCACTATTCCGTCTGAAAGACAGTGATTTTTCAGCTGATACTTTATAAAAAATGTCTCATCCTCCATTGTAACTCCTGGAAACAGAGCTCAGCCAAAAAGAAAGATCTTCATTGGGGACTGAGTGCTGCATAGGAACATAAGGCACAAAGCAAAGTGACTGTTCTCTGGAGAGACCACCTTGGGAACTCAATCCACCCATGGTACTCTGGGGCTGCTCGGAGGGACCTGGGACTGAGTGAAGGAGTACACCAGTGGAGCTGCTATTGGGTGGATCCACAAAGCTAAATACTTCCATGTAAGTAAGTAAGTAAGTAAGTAAGTAAGTGTAATAGTCATTCTTAGAAAAAAGTAACTGTCATTATCCCCATTTTTAGATGGGGACTGAGGAACCGGACAGTGACGTGACCAAAGTAACACATCATATCTGTGGCAGAGTGAGGAATAGACCCCCCCCAGGCATCCTGACTCTGAGCCCAGTGCCTTACTCCTAACCCCACACTGTTTCTTGTGGGGCACATGGAGATTCCAGCTATTACAACAAACCACTGGTCATGAGCAGTGTAGCTGTTCCACACCAACCTCACCGACGGAGGGGAAAGTTCCTTACGGCTCAGACCCTCTAGAATCCATGCCTTGGTGTACTTTTCTTGGGGACAAATGCTCAGCCCTCCCGCCATATTACGCTGGTGGAAGGTGATTGATTGACAACTCTGGAGAGGAAGGTCTTCTACATGTGCACTGCCCATGTACAGCATGGTGAGTGCCAATGATCACTTTCCCCATGCTTCAGTGGTCCAGTGGGAAATGAGCTCATCCTGGAGAGCATCCAGTTTGTAGGCTGCCAGTCTGAGTGGACATGTATCTGTGCATATGAGACGTTATATACCCAGGCCAGGCAGGGTAGAGGGTCAAAACTGATGTTACTACATTGAGTTTCCTTAGAAAGGCAAGGTGGGGGAGGGAATATATATTTCTATTGGACTCACTTTTTGATTGGTGAGAGAGACACGTTTTGGGCTACACAGAGTTCTTCTGCTGACCTGGGAAAGAAACTCCCGGCCTCAGAGCAAAATGCAAGTTTCCCTACTCATTTCCCAGACGTCACCAGCCTCCATTGGGTATTTGGCTCTGATGACCTTCCCCTTGTAGATAATCCAGTGAAGCAGAGAGCAGTGGCTCTTGTGGGCTGGGAATTTCAGATCAGTGAGCTAGACAAGGGGAGCAAGGTGTCATGGCCCCAGGCCTTCCTCACTCTCCCATGAACAAAAACACGCCAAACAACCGCAATGAGCCTTTTAGCGGATGGACCTTCCCTGCGACTCAAGCTGCTCATGGCACCCCCATAATGTTAAAGCAGCTGCCTGGAGGTATTGTGGTCACATATGTCATCTCCCAACCATGAATACATCACAGCCTTTTTCCTCTGATTCCCTTTGTCTTGTTTTCTTTATCCCGTAGCATTGTGGGGGTTATTACTGCAGATCAAGGGTGCCACTGAACACAACTGGGTTAAACCATTTTATTTTTTAATAACAAAAGCATCAAAAAATGTGAAACAAATCAAATTTTGAACCCCCGCAATAACTCAGCAACCTTAAGCTGTTCTCTGTGGCAAGCTCCATTTTGATGTAGCCAAAAAGCCCCTCAGTCACTATCGGTGCATCCGACGAAGTGGGTATTCACCCACGAAAGCTTATGCTCTAATACATCTGTTAGTCTATAAGGTGCCACAGGACTCTGTCGCTTTTGCAGATCCAGACTAGCATGGCTAATCCTCTGATACTCAATCACTATTGATAGTCTGTATTGCCTTCTGCTGGAAATTGGAGAGAAGAATTACAATCTGTGAAATGTTTATTTCAGCATAAGCTTTCGTGGGCTATAGCCCACTTCACCGGATGCTATAGCCCACGAAAGCTTATGCTGAAATAAACTGGTTAGTCTCTAAGGTGCTACAAAGTCTTCACATCTTATTTACGGATACAGACTAATACGGCTGCTAATCTTAAATCTGTGAAATGAACGTGGATTACTGAATCTTGTGAACGAGGTTCCAAAATGAAGGTGTATAGTGAAAAACTGACCTCTCCTTGCTCGTTAGCCTCTCCAGTAATATGACTAGAAGGTGACATTCAATGAAATTAAAAGCAGCAACATATTAAGAGCCAAGTAAATATTAATAAATCGATAATGCTTTATGCAGAATAAAATGCAGACCATCGATGGAGTTCACTCCGTTCCATTAATTATAAACGATTGTTATTTCTAAGCCAAAACCAGAATCTGGGATCTCAGCAGTGGAGAGTTTGGGAAGTCATCTGACCTAGAAGGTGGCGGACTCAGAGGCTGGTTCCCTTCCTGGCCTTTGGAGCTGGGCCGGCACACCGAACTGCCGTGCTCTGCACCATTCCTCTACTGTAGTGGAGATGGTCACAATATTAACACAGAAATCAAGAGTATTTACATCAGCTGAAAATGACTAAAGCAACATTTCAATTTGGTTCCGGCTGAACATTCCATGGTTCATGCTTTTCTTCTACTGCCTTTAAAGCTGCTGCATTTTGCGCTGTCTGTATCTTTTAAACCATGCTACGCGTTTCACGGGAGGCAAACAGTCCCTTACTTACGTGGGGCATATTTATATCACACTGCACCGGATAACAGTGGAACTCTAATGCTACGTGGTGCCATGTTGTCTTGGGGCCAAATGACTTAAGCAAACCCATCTCTTTACAACTTGAGAAGCCACCACCTAGTCCTATCTTAGCCTTTGCTCCTGAAAGGCAGTGAGCTGTAGGCACATGGGAGGAATTAGGATATTCAATAGGCTAAATGTTCAGGTTGCACCAAAAATGCTGGGTACAGACAGACCTAAATTCTGGAGGAGCCTGAAATTCAGCTCCAGATCTTCAGCCCGCAGGGCAGGTGAAAACTGACTCTCTGTAGTGTAGTCCTTTGGTATATGAAGGAAAAGTGGGCATGATTCTATTTGCATTTTGTTTTCCCTTTTAATTTAAAAATAAAATACTTCCTCTGTCTTTTTTTCAGCCTCAGGGTTGATTCTGTTCTCACACTGGTGTAGATGTGGAGTAACACGGGAGGTATGAGTCAGGCCCCTAGTGTTTGCCTGCCTTCATAATATCCTCGTAGGATGGAGGCGCTCCAGTGCCCCTGGTGCTGACGCGCAGGGCGGGAGAAGGACACAGCTCTGGGGTTGGAGAGTGGACATGGGCTCCGGAAAAGGCACATGGAGAAACTTCACTTACTGGGAAGAGAAAAATGGAGCTTTTCTTGATAACCATACGCCAGTCTTCAGTGAAACCACACATGATGGGAGACTGGGGTGACTGTGGATGCGTGGAGGAGGGGGGATGATGACGACATGAGAGCTACATTAGTTTGAGATATTGAAGTATCACATGGTTCCAGTCACTTAAAAGAAAATTGCAAGAGAAATCTGCCATGTACATGCAGTAGCTGCATCTCAAGGCTCTGGGACCAGCTAACTATACACGGGGGTCTGGGGAGCTCTGAATTCAATCTGCCAGCACTAGAGGAGCCAAGAGTTTGATTTGGTGTGATTTCCCCAGAGAGTCTAGTGTTTCCTCGGACCCCCTGACCCAGAAAGCTATCAGGCTTTCCTCTTGGATTGTCAGGGCTCACACACTCAGTCTGATGGGACATCCTTGGGGTTTCTTCTGAGGGGCGCTCATTTAAGATCTGATCTAATGACTATTGAAGCTAAGGGAGAGACTTCCAGACACTCTAAGTCTAGAGACCAGCCCTGGATGCACTGGGGGAGGGACTGAGCCCAATTAATCCAGTGCCTATGTTCCATTGTGACAATGTTCCAATGAATATGAGGCCTAATGATGATTTTAAATGCCCCATGAGATGAACAACTCTCCAGGAAGGAAGCCCAGGGCAGTAACCCTCATCTTGGTGGGAGGCAAAATCACAGCATCACTTTACCTGCCGAGTCAGTGAACTATGGCCCTGCCACTGAGTTTGGGTTGGACCCTACAGGAGCAGGTTTAGCAAAGATCTAGATGGAAACTAACCCCCAAGAAAATCGTAGTCACTGAGTGCAAAGACGGTGAGCGTGCGCCGGGAGGGGAAGCTGTTCCGTCGTTTCAGCCAGCACTGCAGGCAGAAGAGGATCCCGCAGGACACGATCGTGGCCAGAAAGAACAAGATCAGTAACCTAAGCCAGAGACATAGACATGGAACAATCCACAGCAGGTGGCAACTGCGAATAGTTTCAGAAATGAGAGGCAAGAGGGCAGGTTTTGGGTGAGTGAGAAGGTTTGATTTGCAAAAGAGAAGAGACCTGCTAACTAGGAGAAGGGCAAAGTTGGTCCAATTATTGAACTTCTCTTGCACAAAAAACTTCAAAACATTGTTTGCAAATTTTTTTGTGGGCAGGGGCAGGTTTTTTTTACCAGAGTTGCACAGACTGTTGCAGGCAATGGTCGAAGTCCCATCAATTGCTCCTGTGCTTTGGATCGTAGAATCATGGAAAACTGAGGTTGGAAGAGACCTCAGGCAGTCACCTAGTCCAACCCTCTGCTCAAAGCAGGACCAACCCAACTAAATCATCCCAGCCAGGGCTTTGTCAAGCCTGACCTTAAAAACCTCTAAGGATGGAGATTATACCACCTCCCTAGGGAACCCATTCCAGTGCTTCACCACCCTCCTAGGGAAATATTGTTTCCTAATATCCAACCTAGACCTCCCCCACTGCAACTTGAGACCACTGCTCTGCTGGACTCTTTCCAATGTATTCACATCCTTCTGTAGTGGGAGGGCCAAAACTGGACACAATACTCCAGAGGATCAGGTCCTCCCGGCTGGCTGGCTTTTTCTGAAAATTCAGAATTTCTGCAAAAACACTTTTCATGAAGAATTTTGACTTTTTTCCATTAAAAATATTCATCTGATCAGCTCTGTTGTCTGCAAACAGTGAAGGAGATGCGGAGAAATGATCCAGTCAGGGCAGGACGCAAAATAATGGGCTTGAGCACAGAAAATGCAGGTGCAATGTGAGGAGAAGTGTTCCTTACTATCCTTACTATCAATTGCCCTCTCCATATCTGTTAGAGCTGGGTGATATTTTTCAAATAGTTTATTTGCTGAAAAATGCAGTTTCATGGCAAATTAGGGAAATACAATCAGTCAAATAAAAAATAAAAAAAATTAGAAAACGTCAAAGTGGTACATTTCTACATATTCAGAATGAAACCTGGCAACTTTTTGTTTCAAAATGGTGTTTTATTTAGAAATTTAGGGAGAATTGTTTATTTTTTTAAAGGGGGAAAATGCCCAAACACATAAAAAACCCCACAAAACAAAACAAACCCCAAATCTCACAGAACCAAAAACATTTTAATTTTGGTTCTACGCCCAATTAAATTATTTTTGCAGTAAAATTGCAGTAAAAAAATGGTTTGGTCCATTATTTGCTCAGCTTCCCTGTCTATATATCGGTATGGACTTTTTCACCAATTCTGTCTTTAGAATGGATCAGTACTTACCAGACACACCAGGCACTGGGGCTCTCCTCATTGTAATTAACACATCTAGCAATTAAAGAAACAGACAACATGTTGGGACAGGAATGGACCCAGTGACATGAAATCGGATGAAGGGCTGTCCTTAACTTGAGTGGAGGAAGAACCAGCACCATTAACAAATTGATAATAGCACAACATTTAATTAACGGGATGTGTTTAAATGCAAATGTGTATCACTGTTTTCCTTCAAATATATTGTACATCACAATCATTCTTTCTATGTTAACAAACAACAAAATTATACATCATCATAAGAAACAGCTGGGTATCTTCCCTTTGTATCGCTCTCTTTCTGAAGAAAAATTAAGCTCAAACAGCCATTGTTAGCATGCTTGCTATCCCTTTCTTTATTAGTGGAATGAACATGTTACCCTTGATTAGAGCATCTAGAGTATTTTGTGTTTTCCTTACTTTGCATTGTCTGTAACATTCCAAATCCAAAATAAAAACCAGTGAGAATGTGGAGAGTGAGTACTTACGCTTCATCAGGTTCACACTTCGGATCAGAGTCTGCTAACTGAAACACACATGTAAACCAGTCACGGCAAGTACAATATCTTATGAATAGAATCCTTTTATATTTGAATGGAAAAGCACCTACAGACAAATTCAGGGTCTGATCTTGTGACTATTACTTGTTGGAGCAGTCCCATTGATTTTGAGTGCCTAACGAATGAACACCAACAGCCTTGATAAAGGTTCTTGAACTGGGCCCATAGTTTTTCTGTTAATGGCCCGAGTCAGCTCCTGGGGAAGTCAGCAGAAAGTCTCCCATCTAGTTTGATCAGATCCTTAGTTTTCTACTAACAGCTGGGAGAAAGACATCCTGTTAAGATGTTTTGTGTTAATGGGTGAAATATGTTTTTGCTAAGTGACATGTCAAAGTCTAAAAGCAAAGAGATACAAACAAGTATAAACAGAAATGTTTACAACACTGGCATTGATTTGTTACTCAAAATTGGTTGCTGAACAGTTTCTGCAAATAATTGAGGTTGAGTGGCTCCTTTGCAAGACGTTCATTGTGAAGGTTCAATATTTGTAATTTGAGTAATTTTGGAATGTTTTTGTCCCATGACTGGAGGAATGTGCACCTCTTAGAATCAGGTCTTTGGTGTGAAACTTTGCAACTATGAATCTGAACATTGCTTTGGGGGAACATTTTATAACATTCACTTAAATCTGGCAAACATTCTTGCCATTAACTGCATTTTCCAGCTTGTATGTGGAAAGTGAACAAAACAGTTGATAAACAAAAGCTGAATCAAATATCCATTAACAAATGAATATCAGTGGAAATTTTTGGACATATTTTCCCAGCTGTGTTGCAGAAAACTTTAAATCAAATATCAAATTGCAGTTAAAAAATGGTACAGTATAAATAAAATGTGACAAATTAGATTTAGGTCATAGATAAAAAGTTATGTATAATTTGCAGATAATTACTATACTTTGTATTTCTTTTTGCATGTGTTTGACAGACATAAATTTGTGCCCTCCTTTGAGTCAAGACCGAAAATCTCTTTTGCATATAAGACAGATTTCTATTTGGACAGATCACATATCACAGTTCTAATTAGCAGGGATCAGTGAAAGAGCTATGTGTACAATACTAGCAACAGCAATAAATCATCTTACAAGTCTATATAATGGGCCCAATCCTGTCTGCATTGCCATTAACCTCGATGGGAGTAGAATCAGTCCCCAGGTATAACAAAAGTCTCTGTGTGTAACGAATCCTTCAGATAAAACATTATCTATGAAATGTTATGGATGATTTAAAATGAAATGGGAAAGTGAAAGAAACTGAGAATTCAAAATGCTCTTTTCCAGACGTGCCCTTTTCAAATTGCGCTTATCTGCCACGTCTCACATACATAGTGGGGCATCGTTTTCTAATTGTTTGCCTCACTTCTGCCAATTATGAGGAAAGCAGGTGAAAAAAACTAAGACCATTTATCACCAGGATAACGTGTGGCGGTGAGTGCTTTTTATGCTGAATGGAGACATGTAACTTATCTTTCACATTCTTTAAATGTCTCAAAGTGAAGCCATCACTCCCTATGTTACTGACACACATAAATACCTGAATAACACTGTAGATAGATAGATAAACTGTCTTCTGTGAAATCCTACCAATTCAGCTGAAAGTATGCACTTTCTAATTTCAACAGTCATATATTGAATAAAAGGATTCATATACTAGAAGAAAAATATCAATACGTTAGACGGAATTGGTTGTGAATATAAAATCCCGACTACTTGGCAGGTCTTTACAAATATCTTTAAAATGTTGTTATTGCCAAGTAACAAGTAACAAGTATTCTATTGCCAAGAATAAAACCATGCTCAAAAGAGCCCTAAAATCAATCAAAGTCTGGCCCCAGTAAAAGATTTTGTTACCTGGAATAATGTGAGACATAGGCCTCCAATTTCGGAGATCAGCCAGGTGAGACGTGGAGCTTTGGGTCTCCACATTGTTAACAACAGAAACCCTTGTAAAGCTCTGTTTATAGCTGCAGCTATATGATCACATATGATCTGGAACTTTTACACAGCCTGATAAATTGTCCTTTGAGCCATGGCATGCATTAACCAATAGCTCCTTATGACTCAGGAATAATAGCCAGGGAATGAATGCAGCTTTGCATGAACACACTCAAATAGCCAGGAGTCCTAAATGAATATTAATTTGAGGTCAGCACCTTGCAAATGTTCCGATCCTTTTGTGGCTTTCAAAAACTCCTGTTGCTAACACCTGGTTCCATATTAACACAACACTGTACATTTACCTGGACCTGCTGCAAACACGGGACTACATCCTGCAGGCCTAACTTGCAGGAAGAGTCCTTACATAAGTGATGCCCTTGACTTCAATGAGAGAGAGAGAGAGAGAGTAAGGATGGCTGGCTTACATCAACAGGGAAAAAGCATGCTTGCCTGACTCATGCAAGTACTTCCATCAGCTTCAGTGCATAAGCATAATAGAGTGAGTAGAATAGGGCACGGAGGGCTTATTTTTGGATACATATTCTTCTTTTTGTTTGTCTGCTTTGGGCTTTGGGGGTTTTATCCTTGTACCATTATTTTATCACACATGATCTCAGAAGGAGCATGCATTTACTGGCTGTATGATGTTTACTAAGCTGTTCTTCTGCTGTGAGAGTTAGAGGGAAAGCATTTCCTTTAGGGCTGGATCCAAAGCTCACTGAAGTAAACTGAAAGATGTCCATTGACTTCGAAGGGCTTTGGATTGTGCCATTGATCTTTAATTTCTAACAGTGAAAGAAGCACCAAGAATTTTTTCTTCAGCCTCCAGGGTTGTCATCCCCTTTCTCAGGGTGGATTTTGGCATAATTCCAAGTAGGAAGAGTTGATCCAATTTGCATAAAAGTAGAAACCAACCCAAATCTGTGCCCATCCCTCAAGACAAAACCGAACCTTGAGAGTCAAAAGTTTGGTTGATTGTTCTTCATTGTCATGGGACTGGCACCATCCTGCTCTGGTTTGAACATGACAGTGCCAAATTAAATAACAGGAGAAAGGATATTTCTGTGCTGTCTCCAGGAGGAGCAGAAGTGGGAAACACCATACAAATATCATAAGAAAACCATTTTTTGTGAGATTTCAAACTCTCTTTTCCAGATCATAGAAGTTTGGTGAATTCAGGCAATGTAAGAATTGCATACTTATTACAATAAACCTCCACCCAATCAGTGGTGCACTGAGTCAGGTGCTGTACATACACATAGCTAGAGACAGCACCTGCTTACAACCTAGACCGAGGAGACAGTCAGAGTATGCCCATTTTACTGATAGAGAACTGAGGCAGAGAGAAAGAGAGAGAGAGAGAGAGAGAGAGACTGACTAAGTAACTAACTCGAACTCACAGGGAGTCTGTAGCAAAGCTCAGAATCAAGCCCCCGTCAGCTGACTCTCAGGCCAAAACCTTAACCATAAACCCATCCTTCCTCCATACCAGGCCAGGCCAGGATCCAGTCTAGTCAGAGTCAGTAGCTTGTCTCTGACAGTGGCCAATGCTAGCTGCTTCAGAGGAAGACGTAAGACTCATTTCAGTGTACCTCATACATATGTGATGTTAAGATGGCTGAGTCTTCTTCAACCTGTTTCTACCTAGTCCAGGCAGCTGCTATCTTCAGATGACACAGCTCAGCGGCACATTCTCCCTTCTGGTATTGCAGGATCGATTAGCCATTTAGAGGGGCCTGCTGATCTGACCACTGCAGAATATAAATGCACACCAAATAACCACCGTTTATGCCCAGGGGAGAGTCATGGGACAGTAAATGCCTGGAGTTTGCAAGTTCCGTTAGACCCATGTTCTTGGGTATCCTTCTCTGGCCCTGACAAATGCCATCTTGCCCTGCTGGTATCCATTCAGAATGCTGCTGCAAAGATCGTTTTCCTTGCTTGTCTCTTTGCCCATGTCACCCCTCTCTTTGCATCCCTTCCCTTTCTCCCTCTTCTCTATCACATCAATCACGAGCTGCTTGTCTTCACATTTGGGGCCCTCCATAGTCTAGCCTCACCTTAACGATCCTCTCTCATTCAGCATCAAGTATTCACTCTCTCTCTCTCACTTCAGGCCAGCCCATGATCCCAGCCTCCATCACCTTCTGGTTCAATTTTCAAACAATCAACATCATGCTTTCTCCCATGCTCCCCCTCATGCTTGGGAGGAGCCCCCCATAAACATCCAAAGCTACCTCCTTATCCTCTTTCAAAACCCTCCCTAAAACTCGCTTTTGTCAGGATACCCACCAAAAACTTGACAGTAGTTAGACCACTGGCGTACTGAGACCGGAGCTGATCATGCCGACTGATGCTGGTTTATTGTTTCCTTGTGTTCCTCCATTTGTCTGTAGCCATCTGTTGTCTCTTGTCTTATAGTCAGACTAGGGCTCCTTGGCGCTACAGTAGAATAATAATAATAAAATCGAGCATAGTATATTGTGCATGTAAAGCTGTGTGTATGAAAGGCACCAATTTTTCGATTAATGTGCAGCACATAAATTCATAGAATCATAGAACTGGAAGGAACTTCGGGAGGTCATCTAATCCAGTCCAACCCAATCAGGCAGGACTAAGTATTATCTAGACCATTCCTGACAGGAGTTTGTCCAACCTGCTCTTAAAAATCCCCAATAATGGAGATTTCCACCACCTCCCCGGCAATTTATTCCAGTGCTTAACCACTCTGACAGGAAGTTTTTCCTAATGTCCAACCTAAACCTCCTTTGCTGCAATTTAAGCCCATTGCTTCTTGTCCGATCCTCAGAGATTAAGAAGAACAATTCTTCTCTCTCCTCCTTGTAACAACCTTTTATGTACTTGAAAACTGTTATCATGTCCCCTCTCAGTCTTCTCTTTTCCAGACTAAACAACCCCAATTTTTTCAATCTTCCCTCACAGATCATGTTTTCTGGACCTTTAATCATTTTTGTTGCTCTTCTCTGGACTTTCTCCAATTTGTTCACATCTTTCCTGAAATGTGGCACCTAGAACTGGACACAATACTCTAATAGGGGCCTAATCAATGTGGAGTAGAGCAGAAGAATTACTTCTTGTGCCTTGCTTAAAACACTCCTGCTAATACATCCCAGAATGATAATTGCTTTTTTTGCAACAGTGTTACACAGTTGATTCATGTTCAGCTTGTGGTCCACTCTGACCCCCAGATCCCTTTCCGCAACAATGTAACAATAATGTGAGCAAAAGGTATCTGGAAACCAAAGATCCATGTGGCTTTCCTATCAATAGGTAAATGTTGCTTAGATACCGAGGATAGATGCATAGACTTGTTATTTGCTAAAGCATAGCTGGAAAACTCTTTACACTTTAGCTTTGTTTGCAACAAAACAGCCAGCTCTGGTTTGTTTGACATTCATTACTAGATTGTCACTGAAGCTTACAGCCCGTGGCTGAAATGCACCATTAATTTCGGGCCTTGCCGATTTAACACAAAGGGTGTTGCTGGGAATGAGTTTTGCAATAATTTAAAGTTAAACATTATGCAGTGATGCCATCATGCGTGGTAACGATTGACAAAGCTATGGTAATAGTCAGGTGCACCTCTCGGGGTTATTTTTTTTTCAACCGAAGCGGTGTGCAGTTTCAATAACATTGGGCCCACAAAATCAGCCCAGCTTTGTTAATTATTATTAAAGCTTCATATGCGCCTGATTCGGATTCAGCTTCCTCCAAGTTTGGGCTGTTTGGATCTGGTTTGAGCCCATCTCTGCTTAAGGGCAAGCGTCTGCCCCGACACTCTCAGGCAGGGATGCAGAAGAGTCAGGTTGGGGATGGAGTCCTGGCAGGAATTCTAGTGGATTGAACCAGAGTTCCTTCTCGGGGCTTGTGGGGTGGGGATGCTGAAGTGGTAGTTCTGCCTTCTTCGTAACGGCAGTATCTCTCATACATTGGAGGGGACATATCTACCATGTCACAGAATGAATAAGCCAGTGCTCTTTGTTCAACTGTTTCTGTTCAGCTTTCTTAACTGACTTAATTGTCATATCCATTCCCGAGCTTTTCTTTAAAAAAATAAACCTAACCGCATTAAAATGTGTCCTCGGCATTGGTAGGAAAACCTTGTTACTTGTACAATTTCAACCGTCAAAGGAATCGTCCATCACTGAACTCATTTCAGATTTCTTCCTCTTGAAATTATTTCCCTGAAATTCCCTCCCTGCACTTCGGTAAAATACTGTTATCAAGAACTTCAGTGCAGAACACACAGAATTGCTTCAATTAAGAGCTGCTCAATGTATCATCCCTGCCACGTCTCTGTGAGCATAGTGAGATCCCTCACTGAAAAGTAAAAACTTTTTTCTGGGTTGATCTCCACCAATGCCCACCTTCCTACAGTCATAGGAGACTGACTGCATGGATACATCCATCTAATCCCAATGGATGATCACCACTCACTTCTCTAGATGAAGTTCCCTGTCAGGACATCCTAGTAAAGTGGTTCTCAAATTACGGCTCATGTTGTCAGTCTGCAGATCCTTTCCTGGTGCTTCTGTAACAGGGGACACATCACTCAATCCCTAAGCCACCCTGGACTGAGAGGTGAGAAGGTGAGGTGGGCCCACAAAAATCTCTCTCTTCTGCTTAAGGAGAGGTCCAGACACTGAAAAGCTGGAGACCGGCTGTTCTACAGAAAATTGCTTCCTGACCTCATTTGTTGATCAG
Organism: Dermatemys mawii; assembly: GCA_007922305.1. Lineage (NCBI taxonomy): Eukaryota > Metazoa > Chordata > Testudines > Dermatemydidae > Dermatemys > Dermatemys mawii. The sequence goes on from ML677401.1 coordinate 13,691,069, forward strand.
TTGAAACCTGTGAATCTAAGCAAAGGGTCCCTGTACCAGTAGTAAGGGATCTAGGGTCTGAAACAAAAAAATCAAGGCCAGCCTTATTCCAGAGAGATCACTGGAAAATGTGCAGTAAGATTTCCAGCATAAAGGCTCAATCCTGCAAATGCTGCTGGTAGGGGTCTTCCTACCATGAGCAAACCCATTGCAGTCAGTATTTTGCAGCATTGGGAGCTTAAACCCGTGGGTGTCCAGTGTTTTCTCGTCCTAGGGCTCCTCATGGAATCTCTCTTCTCTCTCCCTCCAAAAGCGCAACATGTGCCCAGTAAACCTTCAGCTCCAAGGGCTTTTACTGATGTCCAGGTTTTGTTTTCCTCTCTTCAGATCTGAATTGTGTCCCTCTCTGCACTTGGACTCTGAAGGCTGCCTTTGGTGGGCTGTGGCCTATTGTTAGAAAGGGGCCTTTTCCGACTGACATCAGTTCACTTCCATCAAAACAACAACCCACTGTCCCTAGACACCGAAAGTCGTTGGTAGGTGACAAGGTCACCACCTATGGGACAGCAAGAAATACTGTAACACCCAGGAGTACAGGGAGCCCCCAGTGCCTCCAATGGGCTAAGCCTACCACAGTTATGAAGTGTGTATGTTTTTCTATCTGGGCATTTTCAGAGCAGCATGACAGTCCGTTTTACTCCCATCCACCTCTCCCGGGAGTTTTCCTCTCCCATCCTGACTTCCCTGTTATCTCTTCTCCAGCCTCAGCTTCCACAGCCCCTTTCTCAGTGGCAGGGTAACCAACCCAAGAGTCTGCCCTGGACGCCATCTCAGATAACCCTGGCCTAAAACTGAACAACACAGCCCTGGGCCTACATGAGCAGTGAAGTGTGCGTGCAACCTGCTAGCACTGCATTCGTTACGGGCCATTCACTTTGTGAAGGAGCCCTGTCAGCGACTGCCAGGAAGTGACTGGGAAGTCAAAGATTCCAGTGCATCACCCACTTAGAGCAGGGTGAACAACTCTTCCATAGAGTGAAGAAAGCACTAAAGAGGTTCTCATGTATCATCACCATTATGAAGGTCTTGCAGGTCACATGAGGCCCTCTGTTAAACTTGGACAATTCCATTGTTCTCCGATTTTGCCCTCTTTGTCCCCTGGGCAGCCCCATTTCTGGCTCACACGCTCCATGTCAATGGCAGTAAGACAGGCAGAAAGCAGGGGTGAATCGTTCAAGCTCTTGTGTCTGGTTCATAGGAAAACAGAAGGAATTCTGTACATCAGGCAACATTAGCCATGTGCAAGGTGGATTTCTCCCTTGTACACTTTTTTTTTTTACAGCACAAGTGCTTAAAACTAACACAACAGCTGCTTTCAACAAATAGCCAGCTATGGAACGTTGGAATCTGTAATAGTTCACTTACGGGATGTGTAACATTTTAGTACCTCCAAAAGTCTCCCATGAGAGTTTGGAATGAATTGTCCAAAATACCAGTTTGCAGAGAAACATCTGGCAAACAGATGCTACGGTGACTGATGCCCTAAGCATAGATCAATTTGCATGAGATCCTTCTCACTGAATAGTTCAGAGGGGAATACAGCTTTTACAACAGCATCTTTCCAGTAACAGTCTATTGCATGTGTTTGTGAGTTTGGTAGGCTCTGGACTCTACTTTTGCAGGAGAAGGAGAATCTTTGGCTTTACAGTTTTGCATGTGGGCTGGGCTGTGAAATGTGATGCTAAGAGGCTAAAGGAGGGGAAACCCTTTTTTGTTTTTGGTCAAGCATCAAGAGGATAGGTCCATCAAAGGTTAGCAATTGAGGTGTGCAACAGGAAGCCGGCAGTTTACTTCTGGGGAGGGCATTGGATGGAGACTCAGGAAATCTGAGTTTAGTTCTCCGCTATGCCACTAACTTCCTGATCTTGGACAAGTTGGTCTCTCTGTGTAGCACATCCCCCACGGTAAAGTGGGAATAAGAACCCTTCCTTTCTCCCACTCTTTTTAAATCATCCATTCTCAAGGCAGGGACTGTCTCTCAATACATGTCTCTACAGGATTTAGCCCAATACGGCACCTCTTGGCATTACAGTAATGGAAAGAATTAGACCTAAAGCTCATGGAAATAAAGGCAGATTGAATGAAGGTGAACATTGAGGAGTGGGCCAGAAATACAATCCATTAATCAACTGAGAAAATTTGTCCCCTTGTGGGTTTTAAAGTGAAATAGCGGGTAACAGGTGCTAAAGGTCTGAAGCCTAAAACCATCTATTTATGCTCAGAAAAGGTCTTTTATTTTTAATCATTTTAAGTTGCAGTGGTATTTTTCTCTTTTCCCTGATCACCCTTCTTTTATTGTGTTGCAAAGAGCTGAGATATCCAGTTAAAAAATTAAATCGCTTTTGTATTTTAATCCTCTGTAATTCCCAGAGCTGCTGGATAGAAAATGGACAAGAGGAGAATAAATCACTTGCATTTCCTCCCATGGTTTTGAGTTACTGATAACGTCCTGGACTCGGCATGAGAGTTTTGGACTGAGGCATTAGAGTGAGGCTACCTGGCCCAGGCTGAAATGCATTTTCAAGTCAATTTCTTGGGCGGAATCATGTAGCAGGGAATGCTGCAATATCTCACCTCTGACAGTCCATTATCACCTGACACCAGGCACAGTGTATCAGAAGTCCCACAACTGCATCGCAATGGCACTACCAGTCTTTTGGCGCCCCCTGGAGGAACCAAAACCCCAAACCCTGCTGCCCTTCCCCGGCAGCCTAAAATTAGGAGGAAGCCCTGCTAAATCCGGCCTGGGGTTTTCAGGGTTATTTTCCAGCCAGGAGACAGAGGTTCTAGTGGGTACAGTTGAAATGGGCCGGGGTGGTCAGGGCACAGGGGTGTGTGGATAGGGGTCAGGGCAATCAGGAGACAGAGAGCAAGAAGGGTTGGGTAGGGGGTGGGATCCTGAGGAGGAGGTTAAGGGTGGGGTGGGGTCTCTGAAGGGGGCGGTCAGGGTGACAAGGACCGGGGGGAGGGGTTGGATGGGTCGGGTGTTCTGAAGGGGGCAGGAAGTGGGAGGGGGTTGGATAGGGATCGGGGCCAGGCTGTTTGGGGAGGCACAGCCTTCCCTACCTGGCCCTCCATACAGTTTTGCAATGCCGATGTGGCCCTCAGGCCAAAAAGTTTGCCCATCCCTGGATCACTTGATGATTCCCTCTTCTGTTCATTCCCTGGGGGGCACCTGGCATTGGCCACTGTCGGAGGACAGGATTCTGGGCTTGGTGGACCTTTGTTTTGACCCAATATGGCCATTCTTATGTTCTTATGAGCCCAAGCCAGTTGACCCTGCTGTGTGTGTTTTTTAATTGCAGTGTAGACGTACAGAAAATGGTGGCAGAATGGAATTAAACCCCAGGAGTTCTGATGCCCAGTCTCTACCCTAACCACTAGCACATGTTGCCTTGTGAAGGAAAACTTCATAGATGAGACTCCCTGGTGCCTGGAAATTACAACTGCTGGGAAGCTTAGCTCATGCACCCCCCCCCCCCCCCCCCACTCGGTATTTCTAAAGCCTCCCATCTGAGTTCTATTTGTTCCTTATTCAAGTAAGCCCTCAAACATAGCTACCAGGGGCCCGATCCTGCAATGCTGAGTTCCCATGGAAGACAAGGAGAACAGAGGCCACTTGGTATTTTTCAAAGTGAGGGCCCAATTATTTGGTTCTGGCCTGGGCGCATACCAAGGCAGGAGATCAGAGCCTGATCTGGCACCCATTGAAGTCAACAGCAGGTTCAGACCTCAGTCCCCTACTAGAACAGAGTGTGAACGTCTTTGAATTTACTGTTCCATCTCATCTGGTAATTAGTTATTTACATAAAACTTTGGAGCATTTTAATTAGTTGCACTAATTTAGAATTCACAGAAATTAAGCCATAAAAGTTTATTACATGCGACACTTATTCAAATGAAGCTTGAAATGGCACATGCTAATAGTCACAAATCTTCAGCTAATGCATGGGGAAATCTGGAGAGCAAAACGAGGCTTTGAATAATGCAGTTAAGTCATTGGCGCTCCTGCTACATCCATGCAAGGTTCAGATGTCTGACCTATGGGATGAAGAGCCTTTCAGACCCTAGGTCATCTCTTCCTGGCCACCCTGGGTTACAGTAACCAAAGGTTGGTGCCATCTGACACTGCTTTGGGGCCCTGTGTGAAGTGAGTTAGTGGACACAGGTCATTTCCTAGAAAAGCACCCTGGGACCATTAGGATAGCAGGCAAGGGTGTGGCCCAGAGCCTCAAAGATATTTAGACTGCTAACTTCCCCTACTGAGGATCTGGGCCCAAATGATCATGGAGACTGACCTAGCCAGAGGCTGGTTCTTTGAGGACTTGCCTAGGGGGCTCTTGCATTGGACTTTGTAGACGAGCTGGCTTAAGTACAGCCTAAGCTGTGCCTGTTCTTTGGGTAGACAGCGAAAGACAACTCTTCAGCCTCTCAACTTTGCCCTGTCAACGACACAACATTTAATTAAAGCGAAGCTGCAGGTGCGTGGCTACACTGATAACTCAGTAAATCCATCTGTATACGATAGGCAGCTTGTTACAGTGTCTAAATTACACCATCCCTATTAATCCCAAGAGAGAGAAAAAGCCCAGGAAGCTAGATAATAGAGCAGACGTTGTCATAAGATTTCATCTGCTGGGGAAAATTGCTTTCTATGTAAAATGCAGCATGTGGTGCCTCATGGGGGTAAAAGGCTTGGTTCCACAAATCCGGAAATACCCAAAACATACATTTGCTTGGAACTGATTTCTTTGGAAGAGAGGAAGAGAATACGACACAGCATCAGATCAAGCCCCGATAGTGTTATTCTTTCTGATCTACAGGCATGAGAAGAACAAGAATAAAAGGGACACTAAGATATGTATGGTACACTATCAACATAATTCACTGGTGCTGAATTAAAAGTGAGAGAAACCCTACTTTGTTCCAGGATGAAAAATCTGTTATATTCATGGATACACAGGAGACTCAGGAATATTTATGCATTATTATCTTAAAATATATAGAACCATCTGATAATAGAAATTATGGACTAAAAAGTGATTCATCCCATTAAAATCAATGGATGAATTTGGCTCAGTATTTTAATTTGATGCTAAAAAGGTGGCCCTTTTTTCAGACTGGTGGACTAAAACTCCTGAGAAATAGTATTTTAAAAGCACAACTAGGGTTTGAGTTGCAGAATTCCCAATGTAGGGTGTCATGCAGCTGTTCTCCCACACACAAATTGATTTGGAAATGTAGGTTCTTCTCCAGTGATAAGAGCAAGAAAGACCCCAAGAGATTGCAAAGAATGAAAGAGAAATTCAGGATGACTATCAGGAGCAGTTTCCAAACCATGAAGTTTATTAACCTGTGGAATAACCTCCCAGTGGAAGTGTCAGAAGCCCTGTGGCTGGAGTCACTGAGAAATGGAATAGACCATGCACTAGAGAACATTCTGTAGGTCTCAATCCCACACTAGCTGGGAACGTGGATGGACTAGCTTAGCTAATAGGTCTCTTCTAGCTCTAACTTCTTTAGCTTCCAGAGATAAGATTTAAGATCCTGATCTAAAGCCTGTTGAAGTCAGTGGGAGCTTTTCCATCAGGCTTTGGATCAGGCCCTATGGCTGTTGCTTCATATCCCTCTTTTTAGCTGGGATGGAAGCCATAGTGCATATTTCTTTGGAATCCATTGCTTGTGTCAAAATGAAGTGCAAAATTCCCCAGTGCAAGCACTTGTTTGATAACAACAGCAGAAAGGTAGGAAATGAAGCCTAAAGCCACTTCCACACCTCTGACAGAGTTCAGGGGAGTCAAATCCAGTAATCCAGCCACTTAAAACTCATTGAAATAAATGCTTTACATACAGTACACAAAAGGCCTGTGGAACGCATTGCCACATGAAATCATTGAACCAAGAAAGGATCAGGATTCAAAAAAAAAAGGATTGGACCTCTGTATGGAGAGTGAGAACATCCTGTACTATATACAAAACAAACAAGACTTTTGGAAAAGGTATAAACCTGTCTGCTTTGGGGCCACTCTTGGAGACAGGATGCTGGATTACGCTCCCATTCTTGGTTATTGCTATTTATTAAGTATTCTCCTCATTGATCCAGTTGCCTGTCACTACAAATTGAATGTTATAATTAATCAGAAAACAACTTGTTTGTTCAGATGCTGAAAGACGTGTGCCAAGCAGCTAAGAATGCAGAGCATATTCTGTAAATTCTTCTTAAAATTAATCTCCCTGCTGGAGTTCTTAATATTTTTAGAGCATCATTTATCAGTTTAATTTAACATTAGTTTAACTGCTAAACAACCATGACAAGAAACATACATCAAACACCTCTGAACATTAATACCTAAGCATCCAGTTGAGAAACATTTGAAATAACAAGCTGAGGTCTCTTTTCCCCCAGATATGTTGCAATCAGAGATGAAGAAATGCTTCCTGCAACACATAATAATGATGCTTTTCAGCAGAGTCTTGTAATTGGTGAAGAGAAACACAAAATAACAAAAGGTTTACTGAAACTGACCAAAAAATGAAACTCATTAGGTTATTATTCCAGCTTTACATCTCAATGGCATAACACTGCTTTGAGAAGGTGATGAATCAAGCATCCAAAGGCTTTGAATTTCATTGTGAAGGTTTCACAGTGTTCTATTGTTAGCCCCATTGTACAGATGTGTAAGTTGAGGCACAGAGAAATGATGTGACTTGCTGAAGATCACACAATAAATCAGTGAGGTAGCAGGAAATAGAGCCCAGCAGATGAGTACTGATCTATTATCCCCTGCTCTAACCACTATACATGTGCTGCCATCACATTGGAAAACTATTGACCTTGAAAGGAAAAAGATGGAATGGGTATTAATGTTGATGGGGGTCACTTCGACAAAATCTAAAGAGGTGTTTTGAAGATGCACCAACTAAATAAATAGTCATTGATGCAAAATATTATGAAACTTCCCTTTGCCCTCGTTCATCCTCCCAAGTCTTGGAAGATCATAACTGAAGACAGTACCGGACATGTCATTCCCCCAAGGCAAATTTTGCACTCAACCAGTAGTTCTGCCAATTTGCATGTCACAACCCTTCTCTGCAGCTATAATCTTGCAATGCCTGCCCTCTGGTCCACTTCTGTCCCCAAATTCCTCACTGCATCCTGAGCTGTAAAGGCACATAACCCCTGCGGCAGCTCCAGTACCTTGCAATAGATTGCCAGCGCACCCAGATGCAACAGGGCCTAATCCACCAAGCCTGCCAAAAGCTGAAAAACAATTAATTTCCAAACCTAGCAAGGGACTAAAGTGGTGTTAGCAACTGATGAAAAGCTGAGCCTCTAGATCTGGGACAATGAGAGACAGTCTCTGACTCTTAAAGTGACTTCTTCAACCAGTCTCTACCAGTAGTTTTCTTGGCTTTTTTGCAGGCGTCCACCTAACTTTAGTTCTGGGCTCGAATGCTGCAAATTTAATGCATCATCGCTCCCCCTGGTCTGGGAACATAAGACAATTGAAAGCATTTGCCTTAGCTCACTGTTATTATGCAACTGTGATTTAGCAGCTATGCTTGTACCCCGCATTCACTGCTTATTATAAAGCAATAAAAGAGTTCGCCCCTATTTCCCAGTAGCAGTCTGCCAGGTAAAGCCCTGAATAACATATAAAAATAGTGTGATTTGAAAAAAGAACAAGATCTCTACATTTCACTTGACTAATTTGAGTGGTTAATGGAAGGAGGATAGTAGATCTTTTGTGAATTCTTGCTTTGTATGTTATTAAATCTCGACCAGTTTGGTGGCAAAGCTGCAAGACTAGGGCACTGCTGATTTCACAGCAGAAATTGGTAAATGTGCAATAATTTATCTGCACAGAAAATTTTTCCTGCCCCACATGCAGAGAGGCTATTAAAATTAAAAACTCAATAATAATGGGGCATTTCAGCTATCCCCATATTGACTGGGAACATGTCACCCCAGGATGGGATGTAGAGAGAAAGTTTCTTAACACCTTAAATGACTGCTTCTCAGAGCAGCTAGTCCTGGAACCCACAAGAGGACAGGCTGCTCTTGATTTAGCCTTAAGTGGAGCACAGGGTCTGGTCCAAGAGGTGAATATAGCTGGACTGACGTGCTTTTCAAAATTAAGTGGCCCTTACAGTCTCAGCCCACAAATTTCAACCCACCCAGCATGGTACTTTTGATTCATGAAAATATTCTTGATTTAGGCTTTTTGCCTATTCGACCAGCTCTAATCATAAGCTGCACACACTGCCTGCTGTCTTCATCATTCAGCTGGCCAGGAAAGAGAAGATAATTACAGAACATTTGTTTGGTAATTGTCTAGTTCTATATTAGAATTTGTTTCTCATGCTAGTGAATGTGAATCCATTATGCCATTTACTAGGCTAGGAGTCAGGTTGAGGAACATTTTTAATCACAGACTATTTTGGTTTGTATGAGAAATAATTCCATAGTGCCGTTAATGAAGATGAGTTACTGGAAAAATCCCGCGGCTGAAAATAATGGAGTAGGTAGTTTAACAGTGTAAAAAGTTCCAGAAAGAGGCTCTCTTCTTCAATAGCACAGAGTGTTCTTCTCATTTATGAAGTGAATATTTGCAGACTTCCCCCACTCCCAAACACAGACATCTAACTGTTTAACAGTCTTAAAGGTTACTAGATGACATTAATTTTATCTCCCCCTGATTTACTTTCACTTGCTCAATGCAGAGCAGAGCTTGTATATAGACATTTGTGGTGCTAAGTTTAATATTTTTAAATTCACTTAAATGCAAACAAACTGTTTCTGCAGTTCCATCACAGATGTAGCAACCTGCATGGAATCTGGAGGGAGAAACACAGGTTGCAGGACAGAAAAATTTGGAAGAGAGCCCAGAAAGGCAATCTGGATGGACGTGGTGAGAATGCTAGCTGCAGTTGCAGCACCTTTATAAATGGTTGTAAATAAAGAGTCAGTTTAGTTTTAGAAACATGGAGTCCTTTTATGCTATTGCCCCAAACACGGTACACGAAACAACAGTGACTAGCACAACTCACTCATCCGCAGGGTCAGGAGCTGCTCTGCGGTATTCGAGTATCTGCTGCTCTGTGGACAAAAGCCATTCTATGAGAATGGAAACGGCTCTACTTGGGCTTAGCACAGAGTGAACGTGCCAGGATCATAGGGCTATGTGAGGACAGTCTTGCAATGTACTGTATATGGTGTCCTCCATCTCAAAATAATGTATTAATTGATGGTACAAACTACATGTGGTGAAATCTATATTATGTGGCCATCCGCTGGACCAGCAGAAATTGGTTGCTTGCGTGCAGTGGTCTTCTAAGAAAAGGGGAATAGGCAATGTGTTTTATAATACTTTGGGATGGTCTCTTAAGACAGGAGGTTGCCTACTCAGAATGAGCTTCTGTTGGCTGCACATAAGCACGTTAATTTGCTCATCACTGAAATGCAACCACCACAGCAATACAGAACTAGAGGTTAGGACGGGAAGGTCTCCATCGACGCCAGTGCTAAAGAAAGGACAGATGGCCTACAGATACAGATAGCTCAAGGGATCTGATTGGTCGTCTGCTTGTACCACCGACGGTTCTGGAAGCTGACATGAAAACTGCAGCCAGCAGCGTCAGCCCAAGTGTCCACGTCACAAAACCGACCATCGCCCCTGGCACTAGCTGGCAGCCTCGCATTCGCCCTCATCATGGAGAGAGACCAGTGATTTTCTGGTCCATGGAGAAAGAGCTCTTCCTCATGCCTCTGGGATGGCTCCTAAACATCATGGTTAAAGCCACGTTTGCAGGGTGGTGTTGAGGAATCTTGCCTTGATGCCCCCTGTATTGCATCTGGTCTGTGGATAAGCAAAGGACTTTGGTCTTCAGGGTTGTTAATTCAGGATCTCTCAACAGCCCCAGACTCAGGGAAATAAAATTAAGTTAAATGCAAAAACTATAAAAGTCCCTGGGATATTTGTTTTCTGAAACAGACTAAATTGTGAGTTTATTGTTTGTCTCATTTTGGCCAATTACACTTATCAGAAGCTTCTCTGCTACATTGTGAACCCCCTGAGGTCAGCTAACTTACAACCTGTCAGGCACATCTTTACTTCGCTGGGTGACAACTTGGAAACCTCATTGTCAGATGCTGTCGCCTCTTTATGTCTCTTAGTTGATGGCTCGCTGCCAGGAGCCAAGGAAAGGCACAGGCTAGAGTGAGTCTTGCCCTTGTAAGTTTCAGGGGCTCTGTTTTTCTGCCCAAGTTGTTTTCTCTCTGCAAATCCCTTTCTTTTGTGCTTTTCTATCCATCACATTTTTCTTGGATTTCCCTCTCTTCAGAGGGCTTTAATGCCCTTACTTAATTACACAGAAAAAGATGTATCTGGACATAGGTGCTGGAACAAAGGATGCTGGGGTTGCTGCCACACGCCCAGGCTCAAAGTGGTTTCCATCAGATACAGGGTTTACAGTTTGGTTCAATGGCTCCCAGCACCTCCACTATAAAAATGGTTCCCATTCTCCTGCTTCTGAAGATCCCCTTTCTAGTACAGGAGAGTTTCCTATAGAGTGTTCTATGCAATGGGGCTGCCAGCAATTCCACCCAATTCTCCTTCACTTAATATTGGTCTAGTAGATCAAGTTATACCCCCTTGGGCCATCATCCCAAGCAAACTTCCCTCAAAGGCCTTCCCTTGAAATACCTCGAGAAAGCAATTGTTTAATCTAGCCATGCATGGAGACTTCTTTGATCGTTCTTCATGTAAATTCAATACCTCCTCCAGTGACTTGTACTACTGTTTGTTGAATCCCAGCTCAAGTAGTCCAAGTTTTTGCAATTTTCTCCCCAAGTTTCAAAGGCCTTTGTCTCTGAGAGGCTGATGATGTTAGTGTAGCTTTGCAAATGTTTGCTTCCTCCTTTTTCCTTAACAGGCAAAGCAAATAGTCTTTGGGTTTTTCTGCTTCTTCATGATCAGGCTGGTAATGATGGGTCAACACATTTAGTGCTTGATCCAACGACCATTAAAGTCATTGGGAAGCCTCGGTGTTTAGTTTAGGGAATACTGGGGCTAACTTTGCAAGGGTGACTTGTTAGACCAAAGTCTTCCCTAATGTAAATCCACTGAGGTCAGTGGTGTTAAAGCAGAATGAAGCTGACCAGTCGCCTTTGTCTGATGGACCCTTTTGGGGGTTGATGGACAGCCATTCCTGAGAGAAAGGCTGGTCTTGTGGTTAGTCTAGGCCTCAAGAGAGCTGGTTTCAGATTCTGACTCTTGCCACCGGCTCCCCGTGCGACCTCAGGGAAAAAAAATAAATCTCTTTGTGTTCAGTTCTGCGGTAGCGTCAATGGCATTACGCTGGTTCACACTAGCTGAAGATCTGGCCTATTAACTTCAGTGGAGCTACTGATTTACACCAGTGGTGGCTCTAGTTGCTTACTGAAAATGTGATGACATATAACCCCGAGGTTCTAGATTTTCAGTTGTAATAACACTGTGATATTAATATCAGAGCCCTGCTAAACCCAAGCTGCCTAACACAAATAGTGGGTAAGGTTTTCTGCAGTCTGGGAGTTTGTTTCTTTAGCAGTGCAACCTTTTAAGGGTTCTCCGAAAGCAATCCTTAACTCACTTACACACAAACTGTGAGTCTAAAGGTTAACCGTTCCTTATCACTGCTGAAGGGAAATCAAAGACTTAAAAATCCTTAAAAGGATTTTTCTTTCATTTTTTTTAGGGAAAACAATGAACTGCTATTGATTATAATAACCCTCTGGGAGTGGCAAATAGAAATGTGTTCCTCTATTAAATGTATATATGTTTCCTCCATTACATGACCACACTCATTTGTTATTTGTTACTGTTACTGTATTGTTATTGTGCAGGATGGTGGTGTATAAAATCTGGGCCTGTAGTAGTTTTGTTCTTTAGAAAAAAGAGTATTGAAACACTTATTCTAAAACAAAACAAAACAAAAAAAACACAAAGAGCCTTACAATCAAATAAGAGAAGAAAAGTGGTATGTTATGTTTTGTGTCTACTAGCCATGTCAGTGTCCTTTAAATGGTGCCATTCTATTTAGGCAGTGTAGGCTGGCAGCTTTGCTAAGTGCTTTTCCTCCCTATGATGGACAGCTGAAAACTGTGGCCTAGTCACAATACAGTGGAGCAAGATGATTTGTGGAGGTCTTCAAACAACAATCCCAGGTTGCCACCCTATGGAATAGAATCTCACAATAGGAGACCTATTGACATCACTGAGCAGGCTTTTACATGTTCTAACTTTGGAGAGGTCTACACTCTGGTGCTACGTCAGCGCAGCTGACCAGAGGACAGCTAATGTGATGCCAATTTTTTTAAAAGGCTCCAGAGGCGATCCTGGCAATTATAGGCCGGTAAGCCTGACTTCAGTACCAGGCAAACTGGTTGAAACTATAGGAAAGAACAGAATTATCAGACACACAGATGAACACCATTTGTTGGGAAGAGTCCCAATGGTTTTTGTAAAGGGAAATCATGCCTCGCCAATTTACTACAATTCTTTGAGGGGGATCAATAAACATGTGGACATGGGTGATCCAGTGGATATAGTGTACTTAGATTTTCAGAAAGCTTTTGACAAGTTTCCTCACCAAAGGCTCTTAAGCAAAGTAAGCGGTCATGGGATAAGACTGAGGAAGACTGGTCCTCTCATGGATCAGTAACTGGTTAAAAGACAGGAAACAAAGGGTAGGAATAAACGGTCAGTTTTCAAAATGGATAGAGGTAAATAGAGGTGTTCCCTAGGGGTCTGTACTGGGCCCAGTCCTATTCAATATATTCATCAATGATCTGGAAGAAAGGGTAAACAGTAAGGTGGCAAAATTTGCAGATGATACAAAACTACTCAAGATAGTTAAGTCCAAAGCAGACTGCGAAGAGTCTACAAAGGGATCTCACAAAACTGGATGGCTGAGAGACAAAATGGCAGATGAAATTCAATGTTGATAAATGTAAAGTATTGCACATTGGAAAACATAATCCCAATCTGATGGGGTCTAAATTAGCTGTTACTACTCAGGAAAGAGCTCTTGGAGTCATTGTGGATAGTTCTCTGTAAACATTCACTCAATGTGCAGTGGCAGACAAAAAGGCTAAGAGAATGTTGGGAATCATTAGGAAAGTGATAAATAAAATGAAAAATATCAGATTGCCTCTAGATAAATCCATGGTATGCCCACATCTTAAATTCTGTGTGCAGATCTGGTCCCCCCATCTCAAAAAATGTGTATTGGAATTGGAAAAGGTTCAAAAAATTGCATCAAAAATTATTAGGGGTGTAGAACAGCTTTCATCTGAGGACAGATTAAGAAGACTTGATACTTTTCAGCTCAGAAAAGAGACAACTAAAGGGGGACACGATAAAAGGCCTATAAAATCATGACTGGTATAGAGAAAGTAAATAAGGAAGTGTTATTTACCCCTTCTCACAATACAAGAATTAGGGGTTCCCAAATGAAATTAATAGGCAGAAGGTTTAAAATGAACAAAAGGAAGTATTTCTTCACAAAATGGACAGTCAACCTGTGGAACTCCTTGCCAGAGGATGCTGTGAGGGCCAAGATTATAACAAGGTTTGGAAAAGAAATGAGGAAGTTCCTGAAGAATAGGTCCACCAATCGCTATTAGCCAGAATGAGCAGGGATGGAAAACCATGCTCTGAAGTGTCCCTAGCCACCCTCAGTTTGCCAGAAGCTGGGAATGGGCGATAGGGGATGAATCACTTAATGATTACCTGTTCTGTTCATTCCCTTTGGAGCAACTGGCATTGGCCAGTCAGAAGACAGGATCCTGGGCTAAATGGACCTTAGGTCTGACCCAGTACAGCCGTTCTTATATTCTTAAGATGGGTTTAATTGAAAGCTTCAGATCAGATAACACTTACAACATCTGGTTCATTTTGATTTCTGGTCTGGCTGGAAACAGAATGGGGATCAGTTTTCCATGTGCTATTTTGGCAGAAAAATGGAATTAAAATTGTTTATATTGATGGATTTCATTGAAAAGGTGAGTGTGGGTGGTCAGAATTATTGGTGGGCTCTGAAGATTTGATCCTTTAGATCTCAAATTTGAATGTGATCCAGATTTGTCTGAATGGATTTGTATAATGTGTGGGCAGCTAGGTGATACAATAGAGCAACCTGGAGGGTGGAGTCCAATTCCCTCTTGGGAGGTATTCACATAATCAAACCTACTATTCACAACTGGACAGGGAGCGGAGAAGTCATGATTACTTAGACCATGGAGATTTGCAGCAACTCTCCTCTTGCTCCTTGAGGACAAATAGAGATGGGCCCAAATGGAACCACAGGTCTGATCCTTCTCACTCTCAGTTTTCCAGGGGTCATGTTATGTCTTGTGTTGGAGTCAGAGTTAAACCCAGAAGTGGCCTGATTCCAGATCTGGTTTGGCTGAGGCCCACGATAGCAGAAGTTGCTCAAAATCGATTGACTTTGAGGCAGGGGAAAATCTAGCAATGCTACAGTGCATTGTAGCATGACTCTGAGCCCGGTGTCTTTCTATAATCTGAACCCCAGCCTCAGACGGACCCTAACTGGAACATGCCCTCATTGGCCTGCCGCTAGTTACAGCATCTTGTGCAATAAAATGGCCTGCCTGACAGGAACATGTATCGACAAGAACCTTACAAGGGCTCCTCTGTAATGCAGCATAAATCTAAAGTGGTCAGCCACTATGCAAACCCATGTCTGCCTACTTAATTTCTCCATATGAAGCTGGTGGAAGGATTTAGTAGTCCTGTGTGTGGAAAGATATCTCCCCTTGCCAATTCTATTCTAAAGGCCTGTACTTTAGCTGGAAGTCAGGTTACCTGTCTGGTTCTTCCCAGGGACAGAGTTGCTGTGAAATGTATCCAACACTTTCATTTATAATTCCATAGACTATAATTTCATATACGCTAGCATTTGCTTCCTGGATCAGGAGGGAGGAGTAGTGGATTAGGTGCATACGAGGACAGGAACAAGCAAGAACATGTCTTCTGAGGACTATAAAACAGCCTTGGACTCACTGTGTCAGAATCATTGGACACAAAAAGAATGGGAAAACCATGTGCAGGAACCTTAAAAGGATAGCTACAAGAACAGGACAGGAACCACAAAATCAAAGTTGATTCATTAAAGATTCATGGGACGTCTCCCAACTGTTGTAGTCCTGACCTAACCCCAGTGTCTTGGATTAATGCCAGTGCCTTTTTCCTGCCTATTTAAATTCCCCCTGTGGTTTCATTGGCTATGATACTCTTCACACCATCATTCCTCATTGTTGCACAGTGTACATGCTGTTTGCTGCTAAACAGCTGCTGTACTTCAGCCTGAGTGAATAATACAACAATAATTGTAATTAATAGTAATTAACATCTTTTGTACAGTTCCTTTCTTCCCAATCATTTCAAGCTATGTATGCAATGAACAGCTCTTCATACTTACGTGCAGTCACCTTTGGGCTGTAACCCCACAGGTGTTTAACAGCACAACACTACCCAACAGCATAGGATAAGGAAGGAAGAAGAATGGCAATATTAATTAATCCTCACAACATCCATGAGTCTAGGTGAACAATATTAGCCCCATGTCATTAGTTGCAAGCATTTTCAATCTACAGACAGCAGCTGTATGAAGTGTTTGTTGTGAAACCACAACAGACTGGCCTGATTTTGATTGTCAGTACTGGCTTTAACTTTGGCTCAGACTCCCTGAAACGTTTGCTAATGTTCATGAACCTTTCAAGCAAGCCTGATGCTGAATTGCATCAAGATCAAAGGGAAATTCTTCATTTTGCTGTCAAGGCCTAAGTAATTTTGATGGAGTTATAGCTTTAAGATTCTGGAGTTGTTTGAACCTCAGGTGCTAAGTGAATCTCTCTCTCTATCTCTTTCTCTCTCTCTGCATGTGTGAGAGAGATCGATCAAACTTTATTATTACCTCAGTACAAAAGATAAATGTAAGATTAACGTACCTAAAGTACCTAAGATTAATGACTAGGCCCTGTACAAACCAAAGTAAAAGACAGTCCCTGCCTAGAGAATCTTGAAAGCTAAGCAGACAATGGGAAGATGAGTGGGATACAATATAAAAGCAAAGTGTTCAGGGTGATAATTGGACATTGGCTTTTTAGTTCCATTTTCCCCTATGACCTCAGAACAGATGACATAGAGATGGTGGAGTAGAGAGAAGGATAACCTCAAAATATGATCTTATTTATATACTGTACATTCTTTATATGTGCATGGATCAGATCCCAAAGAAACTGTTCACATCGATGCCTGCCATGTGGAACCCTACATTTTTCCTTGCTCGGATTTTAGACACACTTTCTACTGTAGTGTCACTTCACTGCAACAAAAACCACGTGGAGTCCGGTGGTCTTTAAGGTGCCACCGGGCTCCCCGTTATTTTTGTTGATACAGACTAACATGGCGACCCCTCTGATACTTGATTCACTGCAACAGTTAAAGTTAGGAAAATAAATTCAGACAGAAGAGGGCGCCCTGGTCTTGTTGTCATGTGCACACAGGACCCTACAAACCAGAGGGTCATCTCATTTCAGGAGTATGAAGAATGCCTTTCCTTTATGTCCGTCTGCCACATGTTCCCTTTGAAGAACTGCTTCCTCCCACAGCTGACAGACCTGCAATGGAGATCTCTGAATCACGGAGTTGCAATAAAGAAGCCATCTACCCCAGCAGGGCCACTGGGACTACTCTGCAGGATGCATGTGACACTTTGCTGCAAGTGGGTCCCATTTGCTCATTGAAGCCTCTCGCAGAGCATGATGCGTGAATTCATCCCCGAAGCTGACTCCCACTTCTCCTTTTCTTCTTTCCCACCCTAATGTAACAAATGTGAGCACATCGCCTGATGGCGGGACAGCCCTCCACCCCATTTGGGCAATACTGTAAGATTTTCCCAAACTGTGATTATTAGTGTTCCTCTTGTATTTAGTTAGATGGGCCCAACAGTTTGCAATGGAAGTCTGCAAAAATCTAGCAATAATAATAAAAGGATGCATGACTTCTGAGCTTGCCCGTGAACTTTGTGTAAACAGCCAGGTGTGCTCATACTGCTTAGGTATGAGCACACACTCATTTATTAATCTATGGGATGCTGTGATTAGGGATGAGTGATTGGGGATTGAATGATGAGTGATTAGGGATGAGTGATGGTTAGGGATGAGTGATGATTAGGGATGAGTGATTAGGGATGGTTAGGGGGGGATCTGTTTTTATGGGACAGGTGGCACAGTGGTGGATGAAGACATGACCTCCACTGCCCACATGACAATGTTTCTGTTCATCTGCTTCTGCTGCAGAAGACAAGATGCACTGTAGGGGAATTCTGTCGGGGAAGTTCTCTGGCCTGTGTTCTACAGGACATCAGAGTAGATGATCGCAGTGGTCCCTCCTGGCCTTGGAATCCATGAAATGCCAAAAGCAAGTAACTAACTTGCCTAGGTCTGTATTATAATCCTGACCTTTTCTCCAAGCCTCAGCTCTGGGAGAAGAGTCCCAATGATCCTGGCTTCCCTTTCCCCCCCCACTCTGTTGCTGCAGGGAGACACTGAGTCCCTCTAGCATGGCTCTACAACCTCTTAGCAGCATGTCTGGCCTTTGTCCCCTCAAGGTGTTCTTGTGCTCCCAGCAGGCATGTCTGTCCCTCAACCCACCCGGCCTAGGGGCACCAGCTTGAGCTGCCTGGCGGATCTGGGAAGCCTTCCTTATTTGCATTCATTTCAAGGCAGTCTAAAAGAATTATGGGGATGGATTTTTGCAGAGTGTTTTCAACAAGATACTTAAAAAATCTCCCTCTTACACACAGTCCAGACTGACTTCTCCGGCTCTGTCACTCCAAATGGTTGAAGGGGTGTGTCTGAGACAGGTGGGGGGCTAGGGATGAAGGGACAGAGAACACAGCAGCCCCCTTCCCCTCCCCCCACGCCATCCCTGATGCCTCTGCAGTGTTTTTCCCATCCTACAGCTGTGTGAATGCAAGACCATCGGGAGGGGCAGAATCCCCTCTCTGATGTGGAACAGCTGGAGCATCTGGAAGAGAAAAAGTCTCCTTCTTTCATTTATTTTTGGTACATTGAAGAATCCCCTCCCCCGCCGCCTCTCCCAACGCTGGGCCATCTGTAAGGACAGAATCTCCCTTCTTCTGCTGCACATCTGCCACATCTGGAAGGGCAGAACTACCCCTCTGGTGCTGCACATCTGGAAGGGAATGATTCCCCCCCTGCCACTTTCCCCATTGCCAGCACATCTGACAGGAAAGAATTTCCCTTCTCGGGCTGTTCCGTCTGGAAGGGAACAATTCCCCGCACCTCGCTCCCCCTTTCCCGGCACATCTGGCACAGCTGGAGCGCCCGCGGCGCAAGGCAGAGGCCCAGCTGCCGAGAAAGCTCCGCCCACCCCCGCCCACGGGAAGGAAACCCTCCTTCGTTTGCATAATAAGACGTCACTAGGGGAGGCCGGGCCAATCAGCCCCGCGCTGGGCGGGGCGCCGGGGAAGGTGCCGTAAGGAAAAGGGAAGAAGCGGCGGCGCTCGGGGTTCGCTCTGCGCGGGACCCGCCGGCTGCGCGGCCCCTGGCGCTCCGGGGAAGGTGAGTGAGCCGAGCCGAGCCGAGCCGGGCAGAGCCGGGCCGGGGGCGGGGGGCCCGGGGCAGATGTGCGGGTCCCGCAGCGCCAGATGTGGAAGCGCAGCAGCAGCAGCTGTGGGTCCGAGGCTCCGGATCGACTCCCCTTTTGCTCCGCGGGGAGTCGCGGCCGGTGGTGTGTGTGTGGGGGGTGGGGGCTTGTTTCCCCTCCCGATCCTCCTCTGGGCTGGGGAGCCCCCGTTCCGCTGTCGCGCAGGGTCCCGCCCGTGACACCCCGGCTGCGAGCCTCCGGGAAGGAGGGTCGGGTTCCTTCTCGTCCTGTGCTGGTTCCTGGCGTGTAAACGGCCCCTGAGCGCTGCTCCACTTCGCAGCGGGGCTGCCCAGCCGTGTGCGGTCGCTCCGCTGCGTTGCGGGACCGCGGGCCTGTGCCACACGCGGTTTCGCTAACTTTCAGCCCTCTGCAGAAAACTCTGCAAACACGAAACGTGTGTGTGTGTGAATGGGGGAGGTGTGGGGTTTTTTGAGGGGTTAAATCTCAGCAGATTTTTAATCTTAAAAAAATAACGGGCCCACTCTCTTTTTCTGTGTGTTCTAGCTCTGCCGCAGATGTAGCCCAGGCCTAGCCAAATCACTTAACTCACCCTATCTTGTGCCTCAGTTTCCCCGTCCATAAAATGGGGAAATTAATTCGACCTGGTGAAAAAAGGGACAAAGTAAATCACAAACACAGGCAAATTCGCGCACACAAAAAGTCCCTTTATCTGAAAATTTTCAACCAACGCTAATACGTGAGCAGGAGGGAGCAGACAGGTTAGAAGGCTTAATTCATTTATGTCAAGTATTAGGGGATAGCCGCGTTAATCTGTATCATAACAACAACGAGGAGTCCAATGGCACCTTAAAGACTAACAGATTTATTTGGGCATAAGCTTTTGTGGGTAAAAATCCCACTTCGTCAGATGCAATTCATTTATGTTTATAATGTGTTTTGAGGTCCTTAGATGAAAGGCACCATAAGTCAGCATTGGTATTATGAAATGGAGAGCCAGGTAAATAATGAGCTTTGTAATTTAATTTAATTTTTTTGGCTCAATACTTTTAAATACCCCAGCTTTTCAGATCCCCAAGAGCACTTAGAATAGTAGAGGTGGAAAGGAAAGAGGCACTGAACTGAGCAAGATATATTTGATAGAGGTATTAATCCCCAGTATTAAAATGATGGTAGTGAAATTCACACCTCAGCACCACCACCAGTATTCTCTGTATTATCTGAAATGCAGCCTGATTTGCTTTAATTCTCACTTGGACTAGGGTGTGCACAGTGAAATTGGACATGTTGATCCTAGCCAC
Organism: Dermatemys mawii; assembly: GCA_007922305.1. Classification (NCBI taxonomy): domain Eukaryota; kingdom Metazoa; phylum Chordata; order Testudines; family Dermatemydidae; genus Dermatemys; species Dermatemys mawii. Next base: position 13,711,107 of record ML677401.1, read on the forward strand.
GCGCCGGGTGGCATGGGGTGTAACTTTAATTTTCATCTGTGTTTCAAGCAGAAGAGCCTTCAACAACTGCACTCGTCTGCTGTACATGGGGAGAAGAAGGGGGTGAGGGTGGGTCACACTGAGGACACAACCCGAAAATAGAAGGAAAAGGACAGATCCTAGCATGCAATGTTCCCTCCTGTTTGGCAATACAGAGAACAGTCTGAAACTGATTAGAGGCTAGCAGCAGCTGGGCCCATTTCACCCTGTGTGCATGTGGAGGTCGGCTGCCTGCAAATGCAAAGCATTCTGTAGCAATACTTAGAGAAAAAATGATGAAGTCCGGCTTGTTTTGTTGGAGCTGGGAGAAAGGCAGAGCCTGGGGACTACATCTTGTAAGCCCCGCCGTTCTGTGGCGTATGTGTGTTTCATTTTTATCTGTTTTCCACCTGGGTTGATTAATAAACACTACCAGGGACAATGTGTTTGCACGGTGTCTGGAAGAATAGGTCCCTGATTTTGAGGCCTGAAGGTGCTATTGTAGTACCAAACACACACACACACACACACACACACTTCTGTGATCTTTCTGCTGGCCACGCTTTAGTGGTTCAGTCAGTGATGATGCACTGGCAAAATGTTTTAAACGTCCTTTACTATTTTAAAGAATTGGCCTTATTTTCATTTATTTTGTTATCGCACCAACAGCTTCTTTTATTTCTGTCATCCCCGCATGCACCTGAACAGATGTAATTAAAGCAGTTAATTTTCCAAACAGTCTGTTTTTAACTCTGCGGCCTTCTTTGTGGTCCCCGGCTGGTCCCTGAGCCGAACTCACTGAACTTAGATTTATGGAGCTGGACTCCTCAGGGCTGACCTTACGAGGTGCTGAGGGCCTTCGGCTAGGAGCCATGCAGTCAGCTCCTGCTGAAGTCAATAGGAGGCCCCAGCGCTTCCTTCTATTCCCGCTCCTCTCTTACTGTCTCCTTGTATTTTATTTCAGTCCTTGACAAGCAGAGGACGCTGCCAGCTGCCATATACTCTCTCCTTTTAACAGGATTCTGGGGCGGCACAGGCAGAATTTGTCCTGCAGAATGCTTACTACTGCTGATGACATGTGAGAAGGAAAGAACCCACCTTGTCTCGTTTTCAGGGCTGGTAGTTAGAAAAATTGCAACCTGTGTGTGGATGTGTATCAAATATGCCATCCAACTGCTTCAGCCACGCTGTGCTGGTCTTTTATTGATTCTTACAGTCAAGGTGAATGGAAGTGTTTTTGAAAATAAAAATATTTACCCTTAAAAATACAGATGGCTCCCTGTTAACAGTGAGCTGAGACATTTGCAGCACTGAAGGTCTGAGTTCAAGACCTTCTTGGGGGTGTCTTTCTCCCAATGCAGCCAGTGGTCTTCATTGACACCAAAAGCAGAGTGGAGAACTGCACCCTTAGACAGTCCTGCTTATTTAGCTGAGATAGTAGCCGGTGTTCTTTCCCAGCAGTGCTGTCTCAGCAAGATAGACCAGATGCAGTGGCAGAAGGAAACCACACACGTTTACCATGCGTAAACTGACTTCTCTGTTCCTGCCAGTTCCAGGCCACCTTAGAATCTGGAAATTACTTGGAGGCAGAGCTCATGTGAATCCTTTTCCAAGTATGGAGCTGCTTGGCCCATAACCCCACCCCACCTGGCTACAAGCTGCTATTAGCTGGATGTAGCATCCTGATATTAGGCTTCTGCTAGGCTGACACCAAATATCCTCTTAATTTGGGTCTGAATTTAGGAGTTTTTTCCCCAAAACGTAAGCCTAATTTAATATTTCTCTGAAAAAAGCCCATAACATTGCAGCATTCACAGGAGGGACAAAACTTGAAATTGGAGAGACAAAAAATTGAATAGTCAGTTTTTGTTGTGTGACTGAGAAAAACAGAAATACAGCAAACATAATGAAAAAGCAAGCTGGCTTTTCAGAGCGTCTTCAGTTGTAGCAATTGAAGGTGTTGTCAGGATTGCAAGGACAGTTTGTTAAAAGAGAAATGTTTAATCTGTTACCGTCTCTTTAATTTGGGTGCATGGTGTTTTTTTCAACTTTCTAGAGTCCTTGTATTAGACAAATCAAAAAGCAAGACAATTTTTGTCATAGTCCTTGATTCTGCTGACACATATGCACGTGAGTAACTTTATGCATGTGAATAGTTCAATGGGACCATTCTTGTTCATGATTTACTTGTGTGCGTGAGTGATGGCAAGACACTGGCCTCCATGCTTAGAGCTAACTCGATGTCACATTATTATTAATTATTATTATTAGGACTGTCAAGCGATGAAAAAATTAATCACAATTAATCATGTGATTCATTGCACTCAACAATAGAATACCATTTTTAAAATTTTTTTTGATGTTTTCTACATTTTCAAATGTATTTATTTCAATTACAACACAGAATACAAAGTGTACAGTGCTCACTTTATATTTAGTTTTGATTACAAATATTTTCACAGTGAAAAACAAAGGAAATAGTATTTGTCAATTCATCTAATACAAGTACTGTAGTGCAGTCTCTTTATCGTGAAAGTTGAACATACAAATGTAGCATTATGTACAAAAAAACCTGCATTCAAAAATGAAACAATGTAAAACTTTAGAGCCTACAAGTCCGCTCAGTCCTACTTCTTGTTCAGCCACTCGTTCAGACTAACAAGTTTGATTACAATTTTCAGGAGATAATATTGCCCATTTCTTGCTTACAATGTCACCTGAAAGTGAGAACAGGCGTTCGCAGCCAGCGTCACAAGATGTTTCTGTGCCTGATGCACTAAAGATTCATATGTCCTTTCATGCTTCAGCTACCATTCCAGAGGACATGCATCCATGCTGATGACGGGTTTTGCTCGATAACAATCCAAAGCAGAGCAGACTGACGCATGTTTATTTTCATCATCTGAGTCAGATGCCGCCAGCAGAAGGCTGAGTTTCTTTTTTTTTGGTGGTTCAGGTTCTGTAGTTTCCGGATCAGATTGTTGCTCTTTTAAGACTTCTAATAGCATGCTCCACACCCTGTCACTCTCAGATTTTGGACGGCACTTCAGATTCTTAAACCCGGGGTCGAGTGCTGTATCTATCCTTAGAAATCTCTCATTGGTACCTTCTTTGAGTTTTGTCAAATCTGCAGTGAAAGTGATTGCGGATAAAAAGTCCTGAGCAGTGTAGAAATCCTTTACCCCTAAGTCTAGGGCTTTGCAAACGCATTTTAAATACAGATAAATGATTTGTTTTCCTCAGAATGGTCCTGCCCTTTTTTACAAATGCTTGAGATAAGGCAGGAAAAGCTCTGCACTGTTGCATAACTCGGTTGGGCTGGCAAAGATGTGGAAGTTGGTGCACTTACGTTCATCTGAGCTGAATAAGCACATGCTCTTGCAAAGGAAGGTCTCTGCTCTCAAAACACTTGGCGTTAGCCACCTTGCTTGTTGAAGTTCAGCTAGAGGCAGGCGACGAGAGGTAGGGTGGGACAGAGGCCTGGGGAATACCCAGGGGGTCTGTCTGACGCTCACACCCCTTCAGACAAATACCACCCACCCACCAGAATGATGGGCTGCTCTGAGCCTGGGACTTTTGCCCCATGTCTGAGGGGGACAGTGATGGTCTGAGCTGGTCCCATTCTCCACTTCTGGTTCCCAGGAAATGCCCACCTAGCCCTTTTCTGCCCACCAACCAGCATCGTTGGGGGTGGGCTGGCAAAGCAGACTCGCTGCGCTCCCCACCCCGTTCCGGGCGGGTGTCTTCAGAGAGGTGCCTGCCTCTTTACCCACCCCGCCAGCTGCAGGGGAACCCTACTGGAGTCCTCTGCGCTGTGTCTGAGAAGCCGTAGACCATGCCGGGCGGAGGTGAACGCCGCCCTTAGTGAGAGGGGCCAGGGTGCAGGTGGTTAGTCCGGGTCACCAAGGTGTGGGTGTGAGGAGAACAGCACCCATGGGAGGGGTAAGTGGGCACCCCAAGGCCTGTTCTGGGGAGGGTAGGAGCCCAGCCCTGCCAGTCATCTTTTCCTGAGCCCCAAGGAGAACCTCTCCCTCTTCCTGGAGCTCTGTGTCAGAGGAGCAGCCTGGAGCTCTCTTCCCACGTCAGCTGGAGCCTGAGTCCCTGGGCAATTCAGTAACCACACGCTGCAGACAGGGCCAGGAAGACTTGGGCTGGGAGCGCTAACTGGGCCAGACTATGGGACTGTCGGCTGTTTGGGGCAGGGACTGGCTTTTTGTGGGGAGTGAGCATCACCCAGGACAGAGGTGCCTTGGCATCACTGTAGACATATAGTGATCAGTGTGAGTATGGGACGGGAGACTGAATCCACACGGGGGCTGGGAATACCCAGCTCACTGAATGCAGCTTTCCAGCGCATCTGTCCCTCCTGGACTCTACTTTACAGAGAGTCCTGAGTGGCGGCTGCCAAAGGGGGTGAGCGTGGTGCTCCAGGGCTGCTGTCCTCTTCCTCTCTCGCTTCTGGATACAGCTCAGCACCAGCGATTCATGCTGTGCAACGGGCCATGGGTTTTCAGCCCTGGCGCTTAGCTCAGGGTCATAACAACCTAAGGCAGTGAAATTCAAAGGAGCCCATTCCGTGTCCACCTCATGGGTATATGCTGACAAGCAGTGTCAAGGAGCGAAAGGGGAGATTCCAAGTTTATTTGTGTGTGTGTGTGTGTGTGTGTGTGTGCATAGATCTTTCTAAAGGAACATAGGGGCTGAGCAGTAATGAGGCTGTGGTGTTTGGTTGGGGGAGATGTAGATTTGACAGTAATAAAGCACCCACTTCCTAGCAGCTGGGACTCCAAACCCCCAGGAATGAGACACTTGGAACTCGCAGCCTGGGGGGTTTTTAGCCTGAAGTGGTTTGTCTGCCTTGTCCCTGTGCCTTACAGCCTCTGGAAATGTCAGCAGTGCGTACATTACCTTTGGGTTGTCCTTCAGCTCGAGGGATAAATTCGTTGACCTCCTGAAATCAATCAGATTCTCCCTGACTAATAAATATTGATGATCATCGCAGCACTCTGCTGCTGCTTTGAGTTCCGGTCGAGCCCTCCCTTCTTGTAGGTGCAACATATCATGAGACACAGGGTCTCCTAGAAGGCTGCTTGCTAGACACTTTCCATGGTGTTTTAGGGTCTCTGTTTCAAGGTATGTTTAATACTGCTGGTGACGGGGACCAAGTTGTGTCCTCTGGTCAGGTCAGCACAGGAACTGCCAGGACAAGTTCCGCATGCTCAGCGAGATGCTGGGGACACCTCGGGGCCAACTGGAGTCCTCCTTGTTAAAACCGTCCCTGCCAATTTAGGGAGCTCACCCTGACTCCGTTCTGCCACCAATCATCTGTCTTCAGGGCTCTTAAAATTACTTCTCAAGAGCAGATTTGTTTTGCCGTCATAAGCCCTCCATCCAGCAGACTCACCTGGCCACCATCACCATGGTATCCAAGAGCCTCACAAACTGTGTGGTATTTGACCTCCCAACACCTGTATAAGGTAGCACAGTGCTATTATCCCCATTCTGGAGATGGGGAACTGATGCACCGAGAGGCTAAGTGACTTACTCAAGATCCCACAGGAAGTCTGTGCTGGAGAAAATTGAACCCAGGTCAGTGTCCTAACCATTCGGCCCTCAGTGCATACATTGCATCCCATATCAGGTCTCTCCTTCACTCACCGCTTTCCATTAACACTGCTCCGTGTGCTCAGTGTAGTTTTTCAGGAATAAAGTATAAACCTGGTCAGCAATAATCCCACCCTCCGCTGGGTTTATTTCCCTGCTGACGTCTCCTCTTTCCCTTGTTATGATTGTGAGCAAGTGGTTTTGTTTAAATGGGGGAAAATGAAAAGATTGCACTGGCCCATACGTGTGCCCCTCAGCAAATCGCTTGGCCCTGCCCCCTTGCATGGGTTTCCACAGAGGCTACAGTGGGACCCTGCTTTGCAGGGACACCTTGTTAGAACATTAGCAGCATGTCACTGTCCCAACTCCTCAGCCCTTGACCTAGGCTGGATTTGAATCTGCTGCCTAGAGGTGACTGGGTCTTTTTTAACTGTTTATTTTCATTCTTGCTGAATTGCAAAGGGCTATAGGGATTTTAAGAAAAATCAATATATAAATGACATCAAATCTGCCTTCTAGCAGAGACCTAGGGCCCAATCCAAACCCAGCCGAGCCAATGGGAATCTTTAGTGGGAGTTGGAACAGTACGGGAAAGCTCAGTCCTAAAAGGTGGAATGTGTGAAAACAGGATTATAACAGACGCAGCTTTAACAATAGCCATTGCTCTTTTGTGTCTGCTATCAGATATGGAAATTGTAGACCCCCGCCAAAGAAAAAAGGATACATGTTTTTTTTTTTAAAAAATGTCAGCATTGCTTCTCAAACACTTGTGTTTTGTCTACACTGGGATTTTAGCCAGGGCAGTAACCATGATACTGCTGCTGTTGCAAATCCCTAGCTGGTTTATACCAGTGCAGCTTTCATCAGGGTGAATGAATGGAAATCATGCTGCGTGAATGTAAACTGTGTCTTTACTAGGCGTTGATACTGGTGTAGATCCACTGGTGGCTCCAATCTCAGTGGAGAAGATGCCTGAGCTATTGAAAGCTGTTTGTGTTGGCCGGGTGGCGGAGCTGGAGATGTAGCAATGAACATGGGGTTTTGGTGGTGATTGCACAGCAGAGGATGGGGGAAAAAATGACACTTCATGGTTTTTGATATGGGACATTGTGACACTTGGGAACTTTTCTTCGCTGATGTCCCGATGAGTGAGTTGCTGGGTCAATGGGTGGGCAGAGAATCAGAGAGATCTGTGAAGTGTCAACGTAGGGGGCAGGCAGGAGACAGGCTTCTGTCCCACCAGAATATCTGAGATTTTAAAAAAGAATTCCTATCCCAAATTAGGAAGGAAAAATGAATGGTTGATTTTTATGCTAGATTTTCATGAACTGATGAACTGAAAAAAAATTCTGTTCAGGTCGATCAAAATGTTTTGTTCTGATCATTTCAGAATGTTGCATTTCAATTTATAAGAACGTGAGAACAGCTATACTGGGTCAGATCAATGGTCCATCTAGCCCAGTGAGCGTCCTGTCATCTGACAGTGTCTTATGACAGATGCTTCCGAAGGACCGAACAGAGCAGGGCAATTATCAAGTGATCCATCCCCTGTCATCCAGTTCCAGTATTTGGCAGTCAGAGGCTTAGGGACTCTGAGAGCAGTTCATCCTTGACCGTCGTGGCTAATAGCCATTGATGGACCTGTCCTCCATGTCCATGGATTTTGATCTTTTGAACTTTTTTTCCCTCTTTTTAATATTAAGTGAAATTCTGGAACAAAAAGTCAGTTTGAACCAGAAAACAAAAACTTTTCATTTGGAAAAATATGAAAATATCCTGGTTTTGACCCTTTTAAAACACTTTTTTTAAAACTGTAGTGAGTTGGCAAATTCCTCAAAATTAGCTCTTTCCTACAGACTGTTCTAGTTTTGACAGCCAGCTCACTGGAATGAAATATCCATTCTTGCAGGGCAGTCTACCAAAGTCCGAAAGGTGCCAATACCAAGGAGGGAGATGCCCTGAAGCAGCTGTGGTGTAGCTAGGAATAAAGGGATGACATGAGGAAAAGGAACTGTTGAGACACTTCCTGAAACTGTTATCTGTAAGGAGTATGAAATAGTCCCTTAAGAGAAGTAATAGCGACATACTCGCCTGGGAAAAGCCACAGAAATGAAATAGCCAGGAGCAATTCTTCACTGACAGCGCCGAAGAGCTAGATCTTTCCTAGTTTTCTAGAATGTCTCTGGTTCCCTGACAGTCAGATCGACGTACCGTATTTCACTAAAGCTAATGGGACCACTGCTGGTGAGGGAGCAGACTCACTCCTGGGTCTTTAAATAGCCTTGGAGCTTCAGGCTGCATTGGTCGCAGTTGTCTCGTTTCCCCCTCAACCTTTAGTCCTGAATTTCTTTTCCAGCGTGGGCTAGATTTCTGAGGGTTGTCAACCCCCCAGTTTGACCATAGTGCTGCTTTTCCGTGCATGGCGGGGGGGCGTGAGTGACTGGCTCTCTGTTGCACCATTGGAAGCTTTTCATTTAATTGTGATTCAGATGCAAAGAGTAGAATATCCTGGCTGGATGCCTTGTGCTTGAACACAGAAATGTTCCCACAAATGGCTGCTTGGACCACTTGATAGCTGATGTGTGCATGTCATTTACACTGGTTGATTTCATAGCTCTGCCTCAGCCTCCCAAAGTGTTGGATTGCTTTGAATGCTGATCCTGGTGTCAGGATGGGTTACCTTCACCAAAGAACAGGAAACCATTGTTTCCCTACCCGCTATTCACATCGGGCTTCATAGCGAAGGATTAATACTTTTCAAACTGCAGGGCTTTAAGATTATGGGAATAATAATAAAAAGAAACCCTCCTTCCACTCTGACATCCCTGATGCAGGCAGCTACAACTTGCCTTCCTGTCTGCTGCCAATCACTCTGGCCAAAGCAAGGTACTTCTGGAAGGCTTATGGGACCCTCTTGAGCCAATATAACATGTCTTATTTTTTTCAGGGTTTATAATGAATATATAATACAGGGTTTAAAATACATTTACTAGGCACCTACTAGCCAGAGGGCTACTGGTCCACTGGGAAGATCTGAAAGGCCTGGTATAAATTAAAGTAGTGTCTGACAGTGTCTCCTGCAGAAGCAGTGATGGCATTACCTACCCCCAAGGCAGATTTCCTTCTAACTCCCAATAGTTAGAGATCGGCTTAAGAGGAGGGTTATAGCTACTCTGATTTGTGCCGATTTCCTACCAGTGTAGCTCCATTGACATCAGTGGAGTTACTCCTGGCTCTCGCTGGTGTATGTGGGATTAGAACTTTAATTTCTTGGGTGGGGAAAAGGGAGTCAACTTCACTGCCTATCTTTAGGTACTTTTATGGCCCTATTTCCATAGAATCTGAGTGCCTCACGATCTGTGATGTATTTCTTACAGCTGGGCAGGAGCTGGATTTTCCGTTTGATGGGAAATAGGACAAGTTCAAAATATTTTTCCGTTCTGAAACAAAAGCAAAAATTTCAGACTTGCCCATGAAATGAAATCCACCCCCCATGTTCAATACAATCAAAATGTTTCACTCTGATTTTGACATTTAAAACAAAATAGAATGTAAAATGAAACAATTATCAAGACAAAAATTCCTGGCCACTGCTAGTATTTATCCTCCCATTGGTCCTGTGTAGCAATGCTATCATCTCCATTGTACAAAGGGAAACTGAGGCACTGAGGTTAAGTGACTCACCCGGAGTCAAACAGGAAGTCTGTAGCAGAGCAGGAAAATGAACCCAAGTTTTCCAAATCCTACGTTAGTTCCCTAAGCACTGTACCATCCTTTCAGTGGTGATAGGCAATTGCTTTGGGCCTTCATCGAGCCTTTTACTCTTAATGTGTTGCTGGATCACTGTGCCTTGCTGCTTCTGTGTCACTGGTGACAGAGGGTCAGATTCTGGGCTTAATTCGTGCTGGCTGTAACTCCGCGAGCTGTAGTATAGTCAAGGCAGGGGTGGATTTGACCTTCAGGCGAGATGCTTATGTTTTCTGAAGGGCAGAATTCAGCATACCTCGTAGGCTGGCATGACTGCTTCTGAGATGAGGGTACTCTGTGTGTAGTGGACTGGCCAGTATGTTCAGTATTGGATTGTTGTAGCTATTCCCCCTGTTGCATTCTTAAAAGCTTCCTGCAAAGGGAACATAAGAACGGCCGTACTGGGTCAGACCAAAGGTCCATCCAGCCCAGTATCCTGTCTACCGACAGTGGCCAATGCCAGGTGCCCTGGAGTGAGTGAACCTAACAGGTAAAGATCAAGTGATCTCTCTCCTGCCATCCATCACCCCCCTCTGACAAACAGAGGCTAGGGACACCGTTCCTTACCCATCCTGGCTAATAGCCATTAATGAACTTAACCTCCATGAATTTATCCAGTTCTCCTTTATAAGACTTTAATGAGCATACAGCTTCCCAGAGAGGGAACGTTGGGGTCTGAAAACCCACAACGCCTGCTGTTGCTCCTGCTCACAGCACAGTCCAGTGTGAAGCTAGGCTGCTCCGAAGGGCTCTCCGTGGAACGTGTAAACTCAACACACTAATGATTTGCTTCCTGGGAGATGTGTGTGGAAACAGTGAAAAACTCTAACAAATGGCAGAGTCATTCAATGCCAAAATTGCCTCCAGAAGAGTGATCTGATCAGAAAGAAACTACAGTAAATCTCAGCTAAATGGATCCCAGATGGTTTATGCTACAGTTACTCCCTCCATTGTTTGATTCACTCTTGCAGCTATTGAAAAGCAAGAACATGTCCTTAAGGGCTGAAGGGCCTTTTCCCAGCGTCCATTAGTGCATTTATCTTTTCCTTTGCAGCTGCTTTAGTTGACTGTCCCTTTCCCCCCTCTTTGGTTCTCTTATTTTCTTTGCTTTAATTATATTTTTTCTTGTATTCCTTGAATGCCAGGATAAAAAATATCCTAACTAAGCAACCAGCCATGGAATCGTAGGACTGGAAGGGACCTCAAGAGGACAGGACTATCTAGACCATCTCTGACAGGGGTTTGTCTAACTTGCTTTTAAAAATCTCCAGTGATGGAGATTCCACAACCTCCCTGGGCAGTTTATTCCAGTGCTTAACTGCCCTGACAGGAAGTTTTTCCTAACGTCCAACCTAAGCCTCCTTTGCTGCAATTTAAGCCCCTTTCTTCTTGTCAATCTTCAACCCTTGTCCTGTGCAAGGTGTAGGCTGGTTCTCCAGAGGAGCTGAGGTCTGAGGGGCTGTGTTACCTGTAAATGATACGAGAGACCTCCTCTGACAAAGAGAAAACAGGAATCCTTTCCTCCTCCCGCACACAGCTGTGCAGAGGATGGGCCAGCCGCTAGAAGCCATCCAGCAGGGAGGGGAATCTATGAAGCAGTGGGTCTCTGTCCCTGCTGCCCCCTTGGCCTGACCCAGAGCCCCGGGGAGCACATGGCATGCGCCCCTCCAGAATTCTGCAGAGGGCCCATTGCTATGGGACACCTGAGAACCCAAGGGAGGAAGTGTAGTTTTGTCCTATGGCAAACGAGTGGAGCAGAGCCTTGCTAAATGGAGCAGAGGGTGGAGCAGTGAGAGCGCCTAGCCTGCATCTATCAGCTTTTTAGCTGAATCCTCTAGCCCAGGGCTGCCCTAGGTACATCCTGGCAGTACAGGAGAGAGCAGGCTGGCCTCCTTCTTGTCAGTCTCAGCAGGGAGGCTAGAGGCTGAACTAGCCTCTCACCCCAAGAGGTCAGCTCCTTTCTGGCCTGGCTGGAAGTGCCCTGATGGGGAAGGATAGCCTAGGATAACCTGGGGTGTGGGGGACCCAGGCTTCGTTCCCTGCTCTTCTTTCTGTGCTTCATTTGCTCCACTTCCCGGGGGTGCCATGAGGATGAACGTCTGGGGCTCTCAGATCCCATGGTGACGGGAAGCTGGACGAATACCATCATGAGATATGTCATCCCAGAAGCTTGTACCGTACTCTCCTCACCATCTTCCTCCAGGGCTGCTTTCCCTAAGGACCGAATTCAAAGGGGAGAAATGAAAGCCGATAAAGGGATGGAACCAGTTACTTGCCAGATGAGGCACAGCAGCTCAATCTGCCTTGCTAGCTTTCCCGCTTCTGCAGCCCTCCCCTGGGGAATGGAGAGGGCTTAGAGCTACGCAGCACCTTGCAGGATTGATGCTGGAGAGACCTACAGGGAGAAAGCAACATGAAGAACCTGCTCCTGCCGTTTGGAGGTTGTTATTTTCCTGCCTGAAGTATCCCTCTAACTTTAAAAGTGACAAAGAGTCTTGTAGCACCTGCTTTTGCAGATCCAGACAAACACAGCTACCCCTCTGAAACCTTTAATTTTAATGACCCTCTCAGCTGGAGCACTTTGTGGGAAGCCTTTGAGGGGAGCTTTCATTCCACGTGTTCCGTGGGCAGTCGCGTGTTTTCTCCGTGAAAAGTAAAAACCTGTCAGGTCTTTATAGGGGCTCAAGGACAGAAAGGATAGAAGCAACGTCATGGAAAATATGGCATTGTTGTCCTTTAGAATGGGTGTAGGATCTTTGGAAAGAAAATGCTGTGATTACTTATGATGGTATTTTTTGCCCTTGTGTTTGATATGTTGTAAAGCAGTGAGCGATTGTGGATGAGAACTCCAGGTAACAAGGTGTGTACAGCGAGTGGAGTAGCATAGACTATCAGGGTTAAAAAGAACCTCAGAAGATCATCTCGTCCTACTCCCTGCTCAAAGCAGGACCAACCCCAACTAAATCATCCAACAGATTTTTGCCCCATATTCCTAAATGGCCCCTCAAGACTTGAGCTCACAAGCCTGGATTTAGCAGGCCAACACTCAAACCACTGAACTATCCCCAGAACACCCATTACTTTTAGTGGGGCAAATTCTGGCACTAAGTGCCAGCTTCGACTGGGCACTAGGGGCCTGCGTCATTGCTCCTTGGGGCCTGGCTCTTAATTCTGAGTGTGCCCTGCAAAGAAAGAATCAGAGGGGTAGCCGTGTTAGTCTGGAATTGCAGAAGTGACAAAGAGTCCTGTGGCACCTTAAAGACTAAAGTTTTAGAGCATAAGCTTTCGTGGGCTAATACCCACTTCGTTGGATGCATCCGACAAAGTGGGTATTAGCCCACGAAAGCTTATGCTCTAAAACTTTAGTTAGTCTTTAAGGTGCCACAGGACTCTTTGTCACTCCTGTAAAGAAAGACTCCCCTCTGTCACCCTGCACGTTCCATTGCGCTTTGTTCAATGTCAGAGCAGCCCAGGCTGTGATCAGTTAAGTCCCAGGCCAGGAATGGAGCAGTTGCTTTAATCTGACACGCTCTGTGTCCCTCTGTCTCCAATGATAGGATCTCTGGGGAGCCTGGAATGAACCAAAAATAAATCAAACTTTTTCCCTGCTCCGGATACTGCAGCTGAGATGAAGCAGCAGAAACACTGGATTTTGTACTTAAATCAGTGGGCCAGTTTATGGAACCCTTAGGGGACCACCTTGCTCTTGGGAGTAAAGACCCATTGGCTTTAATGGGATTGTTTGGGGGAGCAAGCCCATTGAGATTCTGGCTGAATTCGTGTCACCATGGGCGAGAGTACGGTTGCCCATCTGACCGCAGTGGGCCAAACTCAGCCCTGGGGTAAGCAGAAGCTCCTCTAAAGTCACTGGTTGCACCTGCTTTCCCCGAGGCTGACTTTGTCCTGTTTTGCCTAAAGGGAGAGTGAGTGGGTTCAATGCAAAGTAAGGAAGAGGCTCATTTGGGGATTTATTTTGATGAGAAAACAAGGAAGACTGCTGCTTGCAGAGTGGGCTCTGCAGACGCAAGATGACACGCAAGATGCTGTGATGTCGTCGTCCCATCTGACAACTGCCATGCTGTGTGAGAACGTTGCCCCCACTTTTGATTAAATATATTGCCCTTCCTAGCTCCGATCCTCTGGGCTGTCAGTTCTCTGTTCTCAGCCTCTCTCTTTCCTCCATCTGATCAGCCTTAAAGACGACAAATAAAGAGTTGTTTTATTGTCCGTGAGGGAGGCTGGCAGGTAGCAGAACTGGTGTTTATTTTCTAGCCCTGGAGATGTTCTGAAGGACTCAGGCAGGTGTTTATGGGGCAGCAGTAATGCAGGATTAGGCTATCCGGTGGCATTTCACTTTGGAAGACAGAAATGCCACGAGAAGACCAGGTCTCTTCATTTTTATTGAGGCCTGGTAATTGGCTCCCAAGGGAAGAGAACAGCTCACGAAAAACAAACACAAATGTCCGGATTGTCAGGTTTCTACCGATCTGTAGTGCTCAGACTCTGAGGACTATCCTGGTACCTGCCAGCAGGAATTGGCTCCCGGCGAGTTTAGAGACAGTCAATGAGAAATGAGAGTAGGACCTCGTTTGTCATGAGTCCTCTTAATGCCTCGCAGGACTGGCTAGGGCCCATCAGGAGATCCTAGTGCTCTACAGAGCCAAACACATTCATCGCAAATCTGCCTTATAGTGAAAGGTTTGAAAAGCTCAGTCTGTTTAGTCAGAGAAGGTAAAGAGGTGATTGATCTTAGTGCTACATGGGGAGCCTTCTGACAGTAGGAGGCTCTCAACGGATGAAGGCAAAACAAAATCCAATGGCTGGAAGTTGGAGCTAGACAATTTCAGGCTTGAGATAATGCTTTTTAATAGTGGAGGTAATTAACTCTTGGGACAGTCTACTTTGGGATACGGTGGGGTCTCCATCACTGGGAGTCTTTAACTGAAGATTGAACGTCTTCCTAAAATAAACATGCTCTAGCTCAACCACAGGACATGGACTAGATACAGAAATTGCTGGGTGAAATTCTCTGGCTTGTGTTATACAGGAGGTCAGCTAGATGATCACAATGGTCCTTTCTGGTCTTGCAATCTATGGTTCTTTGCTGTTTTTTCTAAGGGGCTGGAGATGGATAACTTTTCTTCCTCATCTCCCCCCTCATCGCTGCTGTGAGCAAAACGCGCCCAATCCTACCTTCCCAACTCCACCTCCTGAGACCAGAAGACGGCCCCTCTCCCAAGGGGCAACAACCTTATACTCTTTGCCCCATCATCCTGCCTATTCCTTGCTAGCCCACTTCCAGGTGAGACTGGCCCCCACCAACCTCCCTCCACTTAATGCAAAGTCAGGTGAGGTTTGGGGAGAAGCACCAGGCAGGGAAGGCCGGGTGAAGCTTGCTGGGAAGGAGGAGGGAGTGTTCCTGGCCCAGATAAGGGTGCTTGGTGGGAGAAGGGGTGGGCGGGGAGTCATCCTTCCAAGAGCCCTGACCTTAACACACGTGAAAGTGGCTGCGTCGGGGCTCATTGTTTGAACGAGGGTCCCTGTAGGCTCCTGCAGTTGTTCGTTAAGCGCTGTATAGAAGGCAGCGCTATTGCATCACTTTATTCTCCGTCGTTAGCCAGTGGAGCCATGCTCTTTGCCAGACCAGCCATTCAGTACCGGCGTGGCTAGGCGGTTTTGCCCTCGCAGCCTGGTCACTGCCAGCTGCCCTTTGCTTGGGACTCTGCAGAGAACAGGATGCTGTCTATTTCCCTCTGCTGCGAAGGGAGGCTGGCCCAGCAGGGGGAAGCATCATGACAAATAATAGCAAGTGCAGGTGCCTGAAGTTGGAGCCTGAACCCCATGGGCTGGTTTGCAGTGTTGTAAAGCGCACACAGCTCCCATGGGTGGCTGAACTTTTGCTGCCTTGGGGCTCTGTGTTCCTAGACTCCTGCCCCCACTAACACACACAGCTAAATCCAGATTCTTTGATCAGCTTTGCCTTTGCCACTTCAGGTGTCTGCCTGCCTTTGTGATCTCCTGGCACCTGGAAATGTCGAATGAGGGCTCCAGTCCCACTAATTAGAGCATCTCCCAAAGGTCAGCTTTCATGACCTGCAGCTTCTGTTCAGCATGCTGGGAAGGCCTTGAATTGCAGGGATGTCAACGACTAAGAGGATTTGTGAGAGCAGAATGCCAAATGTCAGACATATGGGTTGGCCCCGAACCTGTAATGAATGGCACCCGATAGAGCACAGGACTGGGAATCAGGAAATCCAGGTTCTAGTCCTAGTGGTGGAGATGGGCTGACTTCAAAACATTTCTTGGCGTGGCCAGACGGAGGGGTTAGGTAGTAGGATATGGAGCCTTTAAGTATTTATAGGTCACCAGTTCAAATCTGGATTTGACTGAAAGCTGTTGCAGACCCAGTGTGACCTAAGCCTCATTCCTAGGTGACAATTTGTTTGTCCAATTTAGTCTTTTCCCCCTTTGCAAATCATCAGCAAACAGACTTTGCAAGGTCAGATTGTAAAATACATTCATTACTCAGAATCATTGGATTACTGTTTCATGGAAATGTATTGCATCAGTGTTTAGACTGCAGGGAGCTCATGGTGACAATTGCTTTGAATACTCGCTTTTCTGAACTAGCCATTCACACTGCACGATTGCTCACCTACTGTGGCTTTGGAGCGAAAAACTCCAGAGTTCTCTTACTTCCCGTGCTGTATGCTTGCAGTTGGCAGATGCCCAGGGTATCTGTGCATAGACGCTCCCTCTGAATGTTACCCTGAGCTGAAATGGTTGAACTTGAGACCTGACTTCCACCTTCTAACTATATTTTTGGGCTTAGGCGCCTCATGCTTTCTTGGTGTCTCTATGTAAACTTTTCAAAAAGCCTTAAAATCAAATTCAGAGGTGCTGGAAGGTGCCAGAACAAAACTACCCAGGACAAAACTTCTCTTTGATGACAATAGAGTTTAGAAATAACTGGAACTTCTTTGCGTGTGTTTGTATTGACAGGATGAAGCTGTGCTGCCTCCTGCTGGTTACTCTGTGGCTGTGCATGGCCCCCCTCAGCCGCAGCTCAGGTAAGAGAGCTGTCAAATTGAGTTCTGGAAAATGGCAGGCAGTGTATTAGGGGCCACTCTTCCCACCCAGGATAGGAAGCACAAACTCATCTCTGGGCCTTTGAACTCGGCAGGGATGGATTTATTGCTTAAAAATAGTTGTTGTTTTTTTTATAGTCCTGGATGAAAGAGCTTTGCAAACATAAACACTTTGGTCACTAACATTACCCCATTTTTCAGCTGGTAAAATAGAGACTCAGCGAGGGGGGTGGGGAGAGAGGACTTGCCTAAGGTCACATAGTGAGTCAGACAGGGCCAGGAACTGACCCTGAGAATCTTTCCTTGCTCTTTGGATCCGGAACATGAAATTCTGGTCCTTGGATTCTGACTCATGTCTCAGTCACGGCTGCTGAGAATGGAACTTCTTGAATGGGCCAAGTTTGCATGCCAGCCTCACTGAGTCATGGTCCTAGCAGGAAATATGTTGTAATCCTCGCAGGCCATCTGGCTTGCATTCAGCTGAGCTGCTCATGAAGAGGGGGATTGTATCTGTATCGGCCCCAGACTTCCTCTGTGGGGCGAAGGAGAGATGTCGTGACTTACAGAAGGCAAACGGAACGTGCGGGGAACAAGCTCTAGCTTTATTAGAGGAAACACGTTAAAGAATGAACGTTCCAGGCAGCCAGGGGAGGCTCAGTATGTCCCTCCTGGGCATCAGCCTCGTTGCACCATTTACCAAGCCTGTGCCCCCCGGGATCCCTTGCCGAGTGGAGCTGAACTGACTCCGCTGAGTCCCGAGAGCTTCATGCCCCTGAGGGGTGGGAAAGCAGGTTGGATTCACCCTTCTGTGCATTTCTCCTGTGGAATCAAAACTGCCCTGTCTACAATATAGACGATTTCCCCCTCCATTTCGGGTAGGGTGCTGCTCCCTGGCACCACGCCAGCAAGCGTTACCATAGCATTTCATGCCGCCGCTTGCTGCAGTGACGAATCTGGGAAGCCCAAGCCAGTGAGCAAAATCCAGTTCCCAGCCGTGCCAGGGTTTTTAGCTCCTGTCTTCTTGCTTCTGCAGATGTTGCTGGGTTTGTTCGGGCTAGTGCTAAAATGAGGAGATCAGAAGCAGGTGCTTTAAGGTGGGGTTGTATGATCTACTGATTAGAATATGGGACTGGGAGCCAGGACTCCTGGGTTCTGTGCCCAGCTCTGCCCCTGACTTGCTCTGTATCCTTAGGCAGGACACTTAAGTCCAGATTTTCAAAGAAGTGTCCACTAATTTTCAGCTGTTGGGTGCCCTCCTTGGGACCCCGGGCCTTCTGTGTAAAGGGTTGAGAATCCATAGCTCCCCTGGGCTCCACCTTAAAAGGAAGTGAACCGCTGTCAGGAAGGGATGCACTTTGGTATCCACTAATGGAAGCACAATATTCCGTGGGCCAGATCCTGGTCTCAGTTCATTGGTGTCAATCCAGAGTAACTTGTCTAAGGCCAGTGGAGTTACTCAGGTTGACACTGGTTTAAGATAGATTAGAATCTGGCCAGATAATGGTCGTCAGAACCCATTCTGCCCTCTAAAATACGTCAGTTTTACTGTTGTGGGGAATGAGAAAGGACTGGTCAAGATCCTGTAGAGCTGCCAGCAGAGACGGGAAAGCCTCGTCCTGAGCTCTGATTATTTAGAGGATCTGTTTAGAGTTGAGGAATAAGTGCTGTCCAGAAAGTAACCCTTCACTGCCCTTCAGCATCGTGCATGTGTAGGAAATCACGTCCCTTTCCTTACCTCTCCAATCAGGCCGGCTGATCGAGTGGAATTAGCACAGCAGTGCAAGCCAGGAATGCTTGGGGCCAAGTTCTGTGCTGGTTTGTGCCCCAGGGCATCCCTAAAGGGAGTTGTAAGTTCGTGTGGAATCAGTGTAAATTGTTAGGCCTCTCTCTGTGTTCCAGATTCAGCTCTCAGGGCCCCGGCTCCCTCTGAAATCAGTTGCAAAACTCCAGTTGACTTCAGTGGTGTGGAAATGAGATTTTTAGTATACCGGTGTAAATCCACTGTAACTCATCTGCCCTCAGTGGAACAGAGACCAGAAGTAGGCCCCACGGGTTAAATTCATCCCCAGTGTAACCTCCTACCAGGCATCAATTTAGCCTGGTGGTGGGCAACCTGCGGCCCGCACATGGCCCGTCAGGATAATCTGCTAGTGGGCCGCCAGTTTGTTATTTGCACGGCCTCTCCCAGCGGTTGCGATTCACCATACCTGGCCAATGGGAGCTGCAGGAAGCTGCTGGTGCGAGTCGTAGATGGCCCACCACCAATTTAGCCTGTCTGTCTCCTGCTCAGTAGAATGGGTGTGTGGTTACTTATGGCCAGGGATAATTTGAGGAGTAATAAATTAATGTCTGTAAAACACTTTGAAGGGGCAAAGCTTTGTATCCGTTCTCAGGAAATATTGCTACACAGCTATTATTCAAATAATGTGGTTCCAGTGACCTTATTTCTCCTATGAGTGGTGGGAGCCCCAGAAGCAGAACTTGCGTATTTTAGGGTGTAAAGTAACAAGAAAAGTAGATGGATGCGTCTTTTTTTTTAAATGAAACACCCCCCCCCCCCCCCCCCCGCCCACATCAAATGTCCTCTGCTCCCATCTTCTACCATTTCCTGCCTTGCCCCTCTTCCATTCCCCTGGCTGTTGCAATTGCTGGCCAGCTCAGGTATGTTTTTATGACCTGCTACACTATTTTTAAGCACAGTTCTGGAGCTGCTTTCATCTCCGAGGTTTATTTTTGATGCTTTGAGGTTAGATGGTTCCCACCCAACTTTTAAAGTGAAGTGTTCCTGGGGAAAGATGCCTGATTCAGGGCCCTGGGGGGAACCAGGAGGTCTAGCTGCAAAGCAGGTAGAACAGTAAGCCACCCCCATGTTGTACTTACCGATGTCCTTTAACCCTGAGCTGTCAGGATTCCTTGTGCAGACGAGAGGGGAGTTAAGTCTCTATGTCAAAGTAGGCGGAGCGGATATTTTTATACTTTTGCGTGAGTGATGTGAATGGCTATCGGCCAGAAGCTGCCTGGAGACAGCAGCTCTCAAAAGGGAGGAGCCCATATCACTGACGTCACTGATCTGAGGTTAGAGGGTCGCTCTCGGTCTCACCTCACGTGAGTCACATTTGAACTGGTAGCTTCTTTGATTCAAGCTCCGTAGCATGTTGTCTGAAGCACCTCATCTTTCCCCACCCTTGCGTTTAGTTTTGTGTAATAAACCAAAGTTATAAGCCAGGGTGGCCAGGCCAGCCAGCCGTGCTCCATGTCTCTCCTCTCTTTTGGGCGATTTGTTTCTGTTCGACTCAGCGGGTGACTGAAAACCTGTTAGATGCAGTCTGAGGTCCCAGCGAGGTGTAACTCGGTTTTGGCGGTAGTTGCAGCCAGGCTGTAGCCTTGTCCTAATGTACAAGCTAAGCAGGGCTGCACTTGCAAGAGACGTCCAGGGAGACCCCAGCCTGCCTGGTGTCACGGGCACTGAGCTGTGTGAGACTGGAGCTGCCAGAGAAGCTGTGGGAAAATGAGGATCCTGAGATCACCAAATACCAGGGACGTTTACAAGGAGGTGCATTCCCTCTGCTTTCCTGGCCAAGTCATTATACCCTGACTTCCTAGTGCACATGTAATTGGCTATGGTATTCTTTACTTCCTGTCTTCAACGGGGTTGCTGGGCTGCTGTGTTCCACTCTGGAGGTGGCTGCATCTCAGCCTTGGTGGAATGAACGTGAAGTCCTTGGGGGTCCCTCAGGATGATAAACGTTTCTGAGGCAGGGAAGAACCGCTCTCCATGTTTCACTGAGGAGGAAGCGGGGCATGGAGAGGTGAAGTAACTTGCCCAAGGCTACACAATGAGTTTGTGGCAGAGCTGGGAACTGAACTCTGTTCCCCTCGGTCTCAGTCTGGTTATTTTAGCCATGCTGAAGTGATGTGTCAGTGTCAGATTATCTCCATGTGCACTGAGGCTGAGTGCTTTGCACTGGCTTTTCAAGCCACCTTCTTTTACAGGTTATTATGCTGCATTCTCCGCTACATCAGCAAGTACTCCTCTGCTCTCGCCATGTGTCAATTTCCTCATTGAAGTGGCTGGGAAAGTGTTGACTGACTTGTTTTCCTCAGGCTTAAAAGCATCTCATACCCCATTTTTATTCTGTCAGTCTCAGTTTCAAAATGTGGAGCCTTGCCAGAAAACACAGACGGTTTTCTTGGTGTCACTTGCATGCCTTACAATAAACACCTTACTAATGTGTAACCCCAGATACCCAGGGAAGGCATAGAGACCACTGTGCATAAGATTGTCTGGGAACGTAAACTGAAGCTATTCCCCAGAGTAGGCAGCGCTGTTTAATGGTTAGCCGTGGAGGCTCGGAAGCAGGAGCTCTGGGGTCTGTTGCTAGCTCCATCACTCTTTGTAGGACTTCTGGCAAGTCACTGAGAGTCACTTGGAAAAGTGGCCACTAATTCTACATAATGTAATTTTTGGGTGTCCAGCTTGGTGATAGTAGGGTCATATTGAGGGACTCCTCCCTATGTTCACATCGGAAGTAAGATCATGAGCTTCTACATACCCTGAAGAACTCCTCAGTTGAGTTTGGAGACTGTTCAGACCTGAGCATCTTCAGGAATTATTTCAGGTCTCTCCACCCGCTGGAGAGAGAGGGAGCAAATGATGACGTCCAGCCGCTAAGGAGTAGGGCCAGATCTCAAGGCTGCTGAAGTCAATGGAAAGAGCCCCTTGGACTTTGGATCAACTTGTTGCTCGTCCTGTGCAGGGAAGGGGTATCCTGGATTGTAGTCACATTTGCTCTGTTCTTCCCCCTCCCCCGATGACCCTTCTGTTGTTCAGGTGCACGAATAGATAGACCACGTGAGGGTCTGGTGTGGAGGTTTCCTTGGTGGCATCTCCCTTGGCCCATTTCCCAGTAGATAGCAGGCACAGCAGTGGAACGGTCTTGGACTAGAGCGTGTGTATGAAGTTAGAATTGTAAGACACAATCAGTATGAGTGGAACAGGTAATTGCCCAGCTCCTGCTGTCTGCGTGGACATACCCACCTTTGGCTGCTGGTGTGCACTACTGGATTCAGTCTGCCTTATTCTCTTCCCCTGTGATTGTGACAACAGCCCCTGCAATCTTGGCTTGGAGCGGAGGGTGGGGAGATTTTTCAGTCATTACTACTTTATACTTAATTGCCTTTCAAGACCCACTTTTCTCGTCTCATTGACGCTGGTTCTTTATCAAGCCAAATGAGAGCCTGGCTCTCTCCTCCTGGCTCAGAGGATTGTGGGGCTGAGTCAAATCAGCTCTGCTTAAGACTGAGGCAGCGACAGCTAAAGATGGCAGGAAGCTGCTAAGATGCTAGTAGACCCGTGGTGTTCAACCTTTTTTCATTTGCAGATCCATAAAAGTTTTCAAATGAAGGGGCAGACTCCTTTGGAAATCGTGGCCGTAGTCTGTGGACCCCAGGGAGCCCACAGACCGTAAGTTGAAAACCACTGTAACAGAGCGTTGCTCGCTGTTGCTGCTGAGATGGGTGTGCTGGAGGAAAGCGCAATAAGATCAGATGAAGCTCGCTCTGGTGTCTGCTAGAGCAAAGCATCAGGTGCTTGTCTGCGTATCCATTAAGAAACAACCAACATCACTGGCTCACAGCCTGCTGTTATCGCGCAATCAAACATTTTGCAGGGAAGGCAGCTTTCCAAGGATTCAAGCCTATTAAAAAGGATGCTTCTGTTTGGCAATGGCGTAGTAGCAGATGCCAGCAGGGTAGATGGCTTGTTGCATAAGCAGCTCTTTGCAATGCCATCTCCAAGATTTTAATGAGGGATGGACAAAACTGGGAGTGGTGTCAGCTCGGCAGAATTTCATTGGTCAGGAGTTTTGAAAAACTAAAAACAGAGGAACTGGCAAGGGCTTAGAACTGGGCCCTACTTCTTTTGAACTATGAAAGTTTGAGGAAGTTGGGATAAAGGGCTCTGGATTTGGCGGCTCTGTAACTTAACCTGCTTTAAAGTCCTTTCCCTTACAGCAATTTACAAAAGAATGTACCCACTTAATAATCACATCTATTATCGCTCAAGGCGCTTTACAAAGGAGGTCAGCATTATTATCCCCATTTTACAAAGGGGGAAACTGAGGCACTGAGTGGGGAAGTGATTTGCCCAGGGTCACCAGCATCACTCTTTATGCCGTTTGCTTTCTGGACTCTGAAAAATGATGTGACACCTCTCAGCTTGGCTTCCTGATGACAGTCCATTCCACTAGGTTTCACCTGCCGGTTTGGGTTTCTCACGCTCCAAGGGGATACACATGCAGTTTTCATTTACATTAATAGAATCACAGGAAAAAACATTTTTATTCAAATTGGGCCAGGGTCTTCAATTCTTACATGTAAGGAGCACGTAGTTATGTCAGCTAGTGGTGCGTAGTGTAAGGATTGTGGAATCTGTCGGTTGTGTTAGCCCCGCTCTTCACCTTGTTTGTTTTTAAATGTCAATTTTGGTCCAAAATCCTTTCCATTGTCCTTTTGAGGAGGAGAATGTGCCAGAAGGGCCTGATCCTTGAGAGGCAATGGGAGACAGCAGGATTGACCCAAAGAAAATATGTCCGAGGACTCTGGTTTTCTGTCTAGCAATGCTCCTCCGATCTCCGCACACACGAGAGGCTCTGTGGTAAATCCCCTCCCATGTGCCTTGCCGCGGTATCTGGCTGCACTTCTGAATCTGAATCAGTTTTCTGAGTGACTCACTCTGGTTTTCTGGGTTAGCATGAGTAGGAGGCTTTGCAGTACCAGACGCAGCCCTGTTTACCGTGTGTGTTGAAACTGGGGAAGTGTGCAGGGCCTGCCCTCCGAGGCAGGATGTCTTGTCACACCACTAGCCTCTCGGCTAGCAGAGAAAAATTAGGAAGCTCGGTGATTAGCCATTGCGGTGGCTTTGGGATTCATTTGCATTCCGTGCCCATTTTATTAAGGAGTTTCCATGCTGAGGCAAAGGCGGGGAAAAGAGATGTCTGATAAAGAACAATTGACCTTTTGCCCGTGCTTTGTCTTTATTCCTGTGTTATTGATGAAGATGAATGTGGTTTTGCTCTGCAGCTTTCTCCTCCCAGCCCAGCTTCTGCTTCTGTCAGACCCTGCAGTGAGCCCCCCTGGATCCCGTCGTATGACGTGTGCAGCCATGGGGATGCCGCTCAGGGCTCTGTTCCTTTTCCCAGGCTGTTCCCTAGGTCTGGAGCACCCTCCCCAAAGAAGTACGCTGAGCCTCCTCCCATGCAAGGTCCTTCCGCTGTACCACCAGCAACCTTGCCCGGCCCCCACGTTTCCTTGCCTACGCTATAATAGAAACAGGTCCTGTGTAGCTGGCGGCACAGAGCCACTGAATTCTGTAGCAACAGCCCCTAAGTCCTGTGGCAATAGGGTGACCAGATGTCCCGATTTTGGGGTCTTTTTCTTATATAAGCTCATATTACCCTCCACCCCCGTCCCAATTTTTCATATTTGCTGTCTGGTCACTCTATGTGGCAACGTTAATTGATTTCTACCGCCGTGAAATACCCTACATTCCCGGCCCCTGCTGCCTCACACAAATGCACACACAGCTGTGGTGTCAAGTTCATCAAGGGGGCATTTTCATGTAGGATTTCTCTCCATGCTGTCCAGGAAGCCCAGATCTATGTGATGTTGTCCTGGAATTGTATGAAGAACACCAAGAAGGAGCCAGGTTTCCAGGTGCCTAGTGTTCTGAAGGCAGCGTCTCCCCAGCTCTGTCTCCAATGACGCCACTAGAGATGTTGATTTCAGTGGGAGCTGGAGCGTGGCCTTAGAGTACATGTGCAGCCATTCTTTTCTGCCCCCATTAAAGCTATGGCATCTGTTCTTTCTGGCCCTAGAGCGCTGTGATGACTGGGGAGTGGACACCATGAAACAAATCCAGGTCTACGACGGGGAACCCGCTAGGATCAAATGCCCGCTCTTTGAAGCCTTCTTAAAATACAACTACAGCACAGCCCATTCAGCTGGCTTAACCCTGATCTGGTACTGGATTGGGCAGGATCGGGACCTGGAAGAGCCAATCAACTTCCGACTCCCAGACAACCGGATCAGTAAGGAAAAAGACGCCCTTTGGTTCCGGCCCGCCCTTCTCAATGACACTGGGAATTATACCTGCATGCTCAGGTAAGCAGTGCAGTTGGGTGGTGGGCATTGGACTTTAGGGCACACAAATGCCTTTTGTACAACAAGAAAATTGTGTTGCTAGCTTAATAGCTTACCGTCGGGTGACGGCCACTTCCATAAGAATTAATGGTGATGGATTGTGACAGTTACAAGAATTCTCAGTGCCAAGCCAATTGATATTCTAATAATGCTTAGCACCCTGCAGACATTAAAGCACATACCTCTCTGTGCTACCCGTGAGTGTCCTGGAGAGAATACTGGCAAAATCCACAAGCCCTCTCCAGGAAGGAGCAATCTCTACAAAGAAGTGGAGATAGCTTAAGAGAGGGGATCATATGTCAAGTGGGTGCTAATTTGCCAAAGTTTCCCAACACCTAAAAAGAGTTCCAGGGAATTAAAAACAGCTGCAGGTGCAGGGGAAAATGAATGTAGCATCTCCAAAGCAACAAAGAGGAGATCTCAGACTGTCGTCCTTTCATGTCTTAGCCCCCGTAGTTTTCATGACGTTGGTAAAGGCTGGTGCAATACATGAGTTGTATCTGCATGGGGAAAACAGTCTTTAGGTTTTCCTAATGCACTGTGCGGCTGCTGCGTCTGTCTCAGTGTGTCTGTCTGGAGTTTTCCTACATGCAGATATGACAATTCAGGCTGGATCTCTCTCATCAGACCCAAACTGTGACTTTTAATTTTATTTCATTCATAATGCCACGTGTATAAACTAGACCAAGCTAATCACATTTCCCTCCTCTGTGCTTAGAAACACAACCTATTGCAGCAAGGTCGCTTTCCCCCTGGAGGTTGTTCAGAAAGACCCAACTTCTTGTGTCAGCCAATCAATAAAACCCACCGAAGAGCTGTTCTATTTGGAATATACTAACGAGAAGATCATTTGTCCAGATATTGATGGCTTTTATCCTCCCAGCGTAACGCCAGCTGTCAACTGGTACAGGGTAAGAAAGGGAGGAGCGGGACTGTAGCCTTGGGCAGGCAGCGGGTTGCAGTGATTCTCACCTGAAAAAGCCAACTGTGCATCTCTTGCCACATAAGAACCAGGAGGCCAAATTGTACCCCCAAACTCCCTGATGCAACTCCACTGGAGCTATTGCCATGATCTCGCTTCCTTTGAAGTCAACAGTGAAACATCCCTTGCTGGCACTGACGCAGAGTTGGGGCCTAGATTAATCAGACGGGGACATTTCAACTTGGAAAAGAGACAGCTAAGGGGGATGTGATAGATAAATAGTGACTGGTGTGGAGAAAGTAAATAAGGAAGTGTTATTTACTCCTTCTCATAACAGAAAAACTAGGGGTCACCAAATGAAATTAGTATGCAGCAGGTTTAAAACATACCAAAAGAAGTATTTCTTCAAACAACGCACAATCAACCTGTGGAACGCCTTGCCAGAGGATATTGTGAAGGCTAGGACTATAACACGATTCAAGAAAGAACTAGATAAATTCATGGAGGACAGGTCCATCAATAGCTGTTAGCCAGGATGAGCAGAGATGGTGTCCCTAGCCTCTGCTTGCCAGAAGCTGGGAATGGGCAACAGGAATGGATCACTTCATGATTGCCTGTTTTGTTCATTCCCTCTGGGGCACCTGGCATTGGCCACTGTCGGAAGACAGGATACTGAGCTAGATGGACTTTTGGTCTGACCCAGTACGGGCATTCTTATGCTCTAACAAGGAAGAGTTTAGCCTTGGGGTGACCTTCTGGAAAGGGCAGTAGATTGGGTCTCAGGAAATCTTGGTTCAGTTCCTGGGCCATTGAATGACTGTGGGCAGGTCACATGCCAGTTCTGTGCCTCAGTGTCTCCATCTATAAAATAGGGCTAGCCATACTGGCCTCCTTTGTAAAGTGCCTTGACATCTATGGCTGAATTATTACTATGAGGTCAAGAGGTCAGAAAGCGACGAGTGATTTTTGGGGGTCTGACTTGGAAGCACCACCTGAAAATTCGGCTCCTTTCTGGGGTCTGCAGTTAGATGCTCCTGACTTTTGAAAATCTTGCTGTCTCCTTTGAGGTTTTTTGGGATTCTGCTAGCCATGGCTAGCGACAGGCATTGCTATGTCCAGCTCCGTTCCTAAGAGGGCTAGAATGTTAGGGGGTGGGCTACGCTTTCTAAGCCAGTGGGGAGAGAATACCCCAAGGTAGTCTCCGTGGAGATGCAGCCACACAGGGCTGGGAGGCTAAAATTGCTGCTGTTTGGAGATTCTTAGATGGAAAGTGCCGCAGGTGTGCAGCTAGCTCTCACTAACGACGTTGGGGAATTAGTGTATCTGGTCTAACTGAAACCCTTCATTTTGGGCCAAGAGGAATAGCTTCATTTTGGTTTAAATGACTAATTTGTATAATCTATGGATGTTCAAATATTGACAGTCAATTAGCAGAATGAAACAAAGAACCCCATTTAAATCATTTTGCAGACAGCAAGCTGTAAAAGCCATTAACAATGCTATATTACCTCTGTCTTCAATTGTCACATTAAGATGAATCTGAGTTGGAAATGCACCATTCAGAAATAATCACTTGGAAAATGTACAAATCTTTAGCCTTTATGACAATCAAGTTATCATCAGTGTATTTAGAGGATAGAAACCTTTCTGAAAAGGGGCCTGTAACTTGGCACATGGGACAGGTTTCCTGCTTTTTCGGACAGAAGGCAGCTTATTAAGGTTCCTGTGAGGTGGATTTCTTTTGGTCAGTTGCTCTTTTTGGGTCAAATCCTCAGCTGACATCAATCAGCGCAGTCCCACTGAGAGCAAAACTGCTATGCCAGCTGCAGACGTGTGCTTGCAACTAGGTGCCAGTTTGTGAATAGAGTTAAGTTTACGTCTTGTCTTTATTTTTTTTACTTCCGTATCTTTCTTCTGGGACCTTACCCCTTGCAGCATCTCAGCATCGTTCAGAGCTCTTTCTCTTACAGAACCTGGTAAGCTAGAGGTGGAATAAACCTACAAGGGTCATCTACTCTCTCTCCTTGGCTACTCAAGATTATTCCTGCACTCACTGTCATGGAGGGAAAGAAAAGGAAAAACTCAACATGCAAAGGGGAGCGATGGAGACAACATTTTACTGAGGCAGTTTTGTTGATGCCTGGATATTCCGGCGATTAAAAGCATTAGAAGTGCAAAGATGATGAAAGTTTTACTTGCCAGCATGTCCCATCACTTCCCCGTAAACTTTTTCCCCAACCTCCAGCCAAAGGCTTTTCTTTTTAATTTCATCCCATTATACCTTTGGTGCTGAGCTAAATAATTCTTCTCCTTTCTTAGTGTTTATACCCTCTCAATAACCTGTTGCTAGTTATGTCTCCCCTTTGTTCACTGCTTAGCTAAGCTATGTGCATGTAGGGGCTGATTTCCAGAGTAGCTAAGCACCTGTAGATCCAGTTAGCTTTAATGGGTGCTCAGCACCTTTGAAAAGCTGAAAATCACAGCCTAAGAGAGCCTCATGGCCCAAGGAGTTAAAGAGACATTCTGACAGGAGACGCCAGCAGGTGCTGTTACAGTCTCTCCTATTTGCTTTCTTACCGTGTGAGCAGCATACGGTCCGAAGACACGCTGTCTGGTCCGTTCTGTGACGTGGAGTCTTTGGGGGAGCTGGTATAAGCAGTAAGGGAGTTTTCTGTCTGTCTGAATCTCTCTAAGTCCTGAGGCAGGGTTGCTCCCTGGGAACCAGGCATTGGCTGATATTTCTGAAGGGGAGGGGGAATTTGCCTGCATCTTCTGTTCCAGCACAGGTGCCCATCGTGTGAAAAAATACGTTAAAGAAAGGCAGTCCCCCTACTCCACATCAGTGATCTCTCCATCAATGGGAAACTGACCTGAAGAGCCCCAAGAACTCAGATCGCTTGGAAGAGAGGCGAAGAGAAATGAGACATGCAGTTCAATGGGAGCTGGGTACCTGATTCCTTCCAGTTCCTTTGACTATCCCAGCCTTAATCTTTTCTAAAAAGTAACTTGCTCCATCTGGGGAAACTGAGGCACAGGGTAGACAAGTGTTCCCCTCACCTTATCATACTCGTGAGATTTTGGTGCTGTAGAATCTAGACCTTAGCCTGAACTGAATCAAAATCCAAATACTGCCTCCTAGGCTTATTCCAAGCAGAGTTTTAGATTTTTAGAGAGGGATTGAAAACAAGTTTCTGAATTTTAGTTCCAAAAGAGTAAGTGTTTTGCTGTCTGCTCCTAGAACTGCGTGTTGGTGAAAGGCTTCCACGACCGATATCCCGATGGCCCAAGGCTCATCATTGGCATCGTCCGCAAAGTGTACGAAGGCAACTACACCTGCATTGTGAGCTACAAGGAGAACGGAAGGACCTACAACCTCACCAGAACCATAGGGATGAAGGTAGTAGGTAAGGCGGATAAAAAGCTGTGCAGAATTGTAGCGGCAGAGATCATAGAACATCCTATGCTTCTATGATCTCTGCCACTACAAGTCAAAGATCTGGAGATGGCTCTTGCGGGCTCAGTCAGTGACTGACTATTGCTCCCACCTCTGACTCCTTGGCGTAAATTAATTAATCTGCCACCGCCAGGTGTGTATTTCGATTTGCTGGGGTCAGCCTCCCCTGGCAAGTGAATGCCCAATCATAGAATATCAGGGTTGGAAGGGACCTCAGGAGATCATTTAGCCCAACCCTCTGCTCAAAGCAGGGCCAGTCCCCAATTAAATCATCCAGCAGATTTTTGCCCCATATCCCTAAATGGTCTTCTCAAGGATTGAACTCACAACCCTGGGTTGGCGGGGTGGTAGTGCGAGTGAGAATGTGATGATCTGGGCTGGCCTCTTTTGGCATCGCCTGTGTCATGGTTGTGTATTACGGGTTAAAGTCTGTCTATGGTGATCTCAACTCACTATTAGAAATAGTGTCCCATTTTTGAAGTGGCTGTTGTGTGTTTCCTACCTTCTCTCAGGCTGTCTGTTTCAAAACTAGCAGGCTCATCTGTTCAGATGGTAGGATCTTCAGGGCAGAAACTGTCTCTCCAGAGCTGCCTACCCTGTGCCGAGCACGCATGTGGTGCTATGCAAGTAGCAAAGAATGCTCAGTCTAAGTGGCAGCAAACACTACGCAGAGTGTAAAAATCTGGTAAACACTAGGACAGGCTTGTGTCACGTGGTAACAGCTGCTCACTGAAGGCCGGGTCAGAGGAGAGAACGCTGCTGGCAGGAAAAACCAGTTTTTGTTGTTGGTTTTTCTTAAAGAGCAGCAGTAGAAAAATGTGTGAGATCAGACTTTACCTACAGTTCAGCCTAAGTGCCTAGAGGGAGGTGTAATTCCTCCGGACTGCATCTGGGCCTAGATCTTCGATCAGACAGCCCTGTATTGGGGGGGTGGTTCAAAATCTGGATTGGGCACCAAGTTTTGTGACTGGGACCACTCTCTACTTAGATCAGCTTCTGCCCTTTGGGACATACACACAGCTCTCAGCAATCGCAGCGGGAGATGGCTACACCGCAAGGGGCGAACGATGCTAGGGAGAGTATTTGCAAGTGGGCTACTTACTATAAAATAGTCTGAAATAATTCAAAATCCTAACGAAGACGGATTGTGTTTTCAACGGGGACCCCGGGGTGGGGGGATTCTGTTTCTGTTCTGCAGGGTCTCCAAACAAGGCAATGCAACCGCTGTTTAACTCTCCAAATGAGAAAATAATCTACGAACGCGAAGCAGGTAAATCACGGCGGTGGCTGCCCATGGGAAGCCTGCATGCAGTGATGGGGAAGATTATCTTAAGCCGTGTAATTAACAAGCACAGGGGTTCATCTCAGTTGCCTGCTTTCCCACGGCTCTCCTTCGTGTCTTTACTTGAAGAAATATGGGTGGCCACGATTGCTTTGCAAGCAGCATGGGATTCTCTCTTTTTTTCTGTAGCTTCCAAATTGCCGAAGCCCAGTTATGGGACATGAGAACACAGCTTAAGAAGGCTCTTGGAGCATACAGAGTTTTGGAAATAATAAACATGGAAATCAGGCTCCAGCTGGTAGGAGCAAGCTTCAGAAACAGAGAAAGCACTGGAGAGAAGGGGGTAAATGGGGCGCAGCTGGGGGCGTCCCTTCCAGGGATCTGCAGACATTCAGAGAACTTTCTGCAGGTTTGACTGGACTTTCTCTGCCCCGCTGGGCTGATCATCTGGTTGTGCTAACCCTCCCCACCCCTCATGCAGTCTCCTTAGCTCATCTTCACTCCACACTGGCCCGTCTTTTCTCCTGCCCTCTACCCCACCCCTTTCTTTCCATTTAGCTGATCTCAAATCGTGCCCACCCTCACATAGTTCGCTCTGCTGGGGTGTTTTCCCGCTTTCCCAGCCCTGTGTTTGGTCTCTTTAGATTGTTAGATCTTCGGGGCAAGGACTGTCTGGTACTCTGGGTTTGCACAGCCCCTAGCACATTCTTCGTTGGTTCTTAGGCACCGACAGCTTCCGGGAGTATTACAAATAATAAATAAATAATCAACATGATTCATAACAACAAGGAAGATCTTGTCCTGAAGGCACTGGATTTAGGCTCAGGAGATTTGGGTTCAGTCCCTGCTCTGCCACAGACACCCTGTGGGATCTTGGGCAAGTCATTTACTCTCTCTCTCTCTCGCTGTGCCTCAGTTCCCCCTCTGTAAAATGGAGACAGTAGTCCCATCTGGCCTCCCAGGGATGTTGAGAATATACCAATTATCGGGGGATACGGTCATGGGGTTTGCTCATAGCTAGGGGTGCCTTGGCCACTCTGGGGACCATCACTGTCCAGGCCCCTGTCTGCTGCTTGCTGCACATCCTACTGCTGCGCTCTCTGTCTCTGCAACCGGATGCTCCTTTTCGTGACTTGGCCCTCCAGCCAGGTCACTCTGCGCATTTCTCTCTTATGGGGTATCGAAGTCTCTTCAAACGAATGGGCTCAGGTCATCTTCCCATTTACTGTCCAACCAGTGCCACTTCCCCAGAGGCAGGTAGGGGAGCCCGGGCCCACCCTCCACAGCCAGCAGCCATGGTCTGTTCCACCCTGCACCTTGCTGCCTTTTCCCTGAGCCCTTCCTTACCTTCTGGCTCTCCTCACTTCTCGGGGCTTGCCAGCCCCACGGCTCCCTGCTCTGTAGCCCCAAACACACCTCCCTTCTCTCTGGTAGTGACTGCAATCTGCTTCCCTGCAGCCCCCTCAGTTATCAGCTTCCTGCCTTTAGAAACCCAGCCCGTTCCTCCTCAGGGCTTCCTCATTCCGTCAGGGGATTACTTAAACCTCCTGATTGCCCTCAGTTGTGGCCTGGCTGGTTGATTGGCCCCATTAGGGCAAGTATGGGGGTGAACCCCCCATCATAGGTGCTCACAATGTGGCGGAAGGAACCACTGAAGTACCTGGTTAGGGAGAGATTTGTTTGTTTGTTTGTTTCCTGTTTATTTGTAAAACAAAAGTGAAATATTCCAACTGTTACCTAGTTATCAGACATTTGAAAATGTATTTTGGCCACATTCCTGTTAGTTTTTGTGTCTTTTGCTAGTTGCTGTTCAGAATCTTTTTTTGACCTGCCCAATTATACTTTTTCACTCGACTTGCCAGACTTTATGCTCCTTTCTATTCCCCAGAGTAGGATTTGCCTTCCAGTTTTTAAAGGATACCTTTTTTATCTCTAACCGCCTCCTTCACTCTTGTTTAGCCAGGATGGCATTTTTCTGGTTCTCTTACGATGCTTTTTATTTGCAGTGTACATTTAGTTTAAGCCTCTGTTATGGTGTTTTAAAAAAGCTTCCATGCAGTTTGCAGGCATTTCACTCTTGGGACTGTTCCTTTTCATTTCCATTTAATCTTGGGCTATAAAAGGCCCGATGCCGCTGTGTACACCTTACCCTAATCCTCTACTCCTAGGTTCCGAGCTTGTTCTGCCCTGCGAAGTCTTCTTTACGTTTCTGAAGGACTCCCAAACAGAGGTTTGGTGGACGGTTGATGGAAAAAATACAGACGATATCACAGACATGAAAATAGAAGTCTCTGAAAGGTAAGGTTTAGTAAGAAGAACATTAATTGTATAGCTCTTTCAGCCTTCTCCGCTAGTGCACATGGGATCCCACAGAGAGGCCTGGGTGTTTATAGTTTACAGCACTGCCCCTTTTGGCAACATCTGGAGCTCCCAATGGAAAATGCCTGTTCAGGTTATTGGCAAGTCCCGAACTTTAGGAGCCAAGGATTACTCATTTCGTAGTGTTAGTCAGATCAAATCCCTCCAGGGCGCAGTGTGGTACCTGTGTATAGTTTTGATACTTAACCATGATCAGCTCATTGTTTGTCGCCAAGTTTTCTTTCAAAAGAGACCTCATTGAGACACTCCATAAGCTAACGAGGGCTCATCCTTGATAATAGCATCACAAACTGGCTGGTGTGCTCCACTACCCTCTAATGGAGAATAAGGGAACTGCATTGCTGTGTGTCATAGATTCTGTACTGTTAATGACCAAGGGAGGCTCTCTTTTTACCTCGGGCAGTTGGTTTTGGAACAGGAGGATGTGAGTTCTTTCCCCACCATCCTCACAATGACCTAAACCTGTTGAGAGCAATAGATTTGTTACAATATCTTCCATTCCCTGTTATGTTTTCATCCTGGAGGGTCCCAAAGTGCTTTATGACGTATGTACAGAGATCATGTTGTAATGAACCATGACTCAGGCACACGTACGCCAATCACGAGTGCAGACTGAACCACACACACACCCAAGACATTAGCACTGAGTACACAAGTCATTACTCCTTGAAATGAAGAACTCCCCTAGCTGTGAGATAGCAGCATCCTGGGACCGGCCGCTAGAGGGAGACAGGGTCACATTCTGTTATTACAGCTTCACCCACCTAGGAGTAGAAGGTAGCAAGTGTGCACAACATTTTAGGATCAGAAGAGAAGAGCAACACCCACTGGAAGCTGCAGGGGTACTGCGGATAGGCCGAAAGGAACGTCCCAAATCAGAACTTGCAAGGAGACTGAGGTGCTCATAAAAAGTGCTACGAACTGTCTGGAAAATGCAGCAGCACACAATATCCTCTAGCACCAGGCTAGGTCCTTCATTCCATGCTGACTCAGAGGCCAGAATACCATCTTCAGAATCACCCAACACCACCCTGGAGCAGCTGGGATTCCCTGGGAGATGTCTCATTGTGACGTTTGGGTTTAGCATTGCTTGTGTGGGGTCAGGTTACCGCCTACCGGTGGTTTATAAAGAAATGAGTGACTGGTCGTGGGGTTTTTTTTTGTTTTTTTTCCAAACCGTTAGAGGAATTAAAAACCAACTATTCATTTGCCATGCTTTCAAATCCACCTTGGGTTTCAGTTCTAAAGTTTGGACAGTCATCATTTTGTTCATGAAGGCTGAATTCTGTGTGTGTGTGTGTGTGTGTGTGTGTGTAAATCACAAACAGTGCAGCCAGCGTTAATGTGAGCAACCCTTTAACTTTTCTGTTCCAGCGTTGTTAATGCCGAACTTGGGCACAAGTACATCACAAGGACTCTGACTGTTTCCAAGGTCACACCCAAGGACTTGAAGCGCAACTATACCTGTCACGCCAGAAACACCAAAGGGGAGGTTCACCAGGAGGCTGTGGTGAGAATGAAAGGTAATGGAATTACACAGCAGTGGTTTAACGGATGCAGCAACACAGAATCTTAGACGCACGGTCAAATGTGGAGGAAATTTATTGGGGCGAGAGGCCTTGACTGAACGCAGTCATACAAGGGAATAGGGGGAGTACATATTTCCTGCTCCCTCTGCTCCTGTGCAGCCTTCTTATTGCCACCTAGATTGCACTTCCGGCTATAGGGAAGAGAGTAGAGGCTGCATGCCTGATATTCCCCACGGCGCTCAAGTGGGTGTGGAGAAAGATGGGGTATGGAACCATGGTTGTCCCAAGTGGAGCAGGGCCAAAGAAGCTAGGAAGTTGCACCCTGAACGGAAGGAAGGGACGAACTCTCCCTCAAAGCAAGGGAGAATTCTGTGTGAGTCACGGATCCTTGGTGGTGCCACTTCTCGGGGGACGCATTGACTGGTCGCCCATCTACAGGGCTGAGCCTAAAGGCTCAATCTAGGCCTCAGGGAGCAGGGACTCCTGGTGTTCTGCCCCTGAGGTGTTTCCCAGTTCAGGAGCCAGCATCAGGTTGTTACGCTACGTCAGCTGTCAGATCCCTCTCGGAGGGCCATCCAGTCGTTCTTTAGACGTCTGTTATCTCCTTGGTGCATGGACACCGTTCCCATTTATCTTGGTACTGCGGGAGGAGAATACACATCCTGCAGCAGCCAAATCTGATGGCTTTTCCACATTTGTTTTGGCTGACCAAGCTGGGCTGTGTGGGAAGCTGCAGTCTGTTTTGTACTCTGACTCTTCTTTTAAAGCTCAGTATCCCGGGCACTGAACTACATAAACCATTCCGCCCTAAATGACGGAGGAATTCTTTCTTCCAGCTCTGTGCCAGGCGGTACCTGCAGTGGGTGTTGTCAGCACAGGATGGGGGACATTTTGCTGAGGTGTGGCATTTCTGGACTCTGCACCAGAAAAAACCATGGGCTGATTAGACTTGCCAGTTGAGCTAGGCACTGACCTTCCCTTTGGAGTCTAGCAATGGTCAGTGTCCCAGGCACTGCTCTGGGTCTTTTCCCCTGCTTTAAACATGCCACAGCTTTGCAAGAGGGTCAGTGGAAACTCACCATGGGATGAGCACACACGTTCTTCCAACCAAAGCTATTCATTCCGTTAAACACAGTATTTTTAGTGTGGGGTGCCCCATGCCCTACGCATCTGTAGAACAGGCTGCTGAGTCTGGACTTCACTTAAAGAAACAACTTTAGCCAATGTCAAATAACTTCCCCTAATCTGTGCATCCTCTCTAACCCTGGGGCCTCTTTGAAGACAAAAGACATTTGCGGTCTCTCACTCTGGGTTTCCTGACAGTGTCCCTCTGAGGTCGCCACTTTACTGCTTCCCCGCCAGTGTAACTGGACAGACAGGAAATGCCTCTTGGAAGCTGCTGTGTTTTGAAGTCCTTCAAGGTCACTTTCCTTTGAGATGCCCAGAGGGAGACTAGACAAACCTTAGAGCATGAAAGACTCTGCACAGTGCGCTGGTTTGGGTTCCTGCCCTGGTTACTGTTGGAGGGTGATCTCTAGAGCCATTGCCAGGACTTGGGGCAATTCCTTAGCCAGGCAGGCATTTCTGTTACCTCACTAGCCTCAGGTGGGTGACAGCCCTCTAAACAGTAGGCCTGAGAGACTGCCCGGCTGCACATCAGGAACGACTGCTGTTTCTAAGGAGCTCCACCGGAGACAAGTCTGCCCTGGTTTAACTTCTTTCAAATGCAAGAAGCCAAAAATAGCCTTTTCCTGACTTACGCTGAACAACTTTGTGGCTCCTGCTCTGCCCTACTCTCCATCTGTCAACCCACAGAGTCATCCTCTGGATTTCAAAGATCTTCATTAGGAAGACACTTGGCTCCCCGTGTTATGCTCTGCTGCTGCCAGGGTTGCTGGGAGTTCAGATGTGATTGAACCGACGGAAGGCTTTCCTCACTAACAACCTCTGCACATCTGTTTTCACCCCTTTTTCTTTGTAGAATTGTCCACTCGAGACAATCTTTTTGTGTCCCTTCAGAAAGGAGCCCCAGACGCGGCATGAAATGAATCAAGGCCAAAGTTTGGTTAGAGCCATCTCTCTGTCTACCTATCTTAGGCTTTTCTCTAGCAGTCATCACTGTAGTGTCTATGAGAAAGCTTGGTGGAGATCTTGTAGGTGTTGGTCTCTGTCCGCCTCTGGGCTTTGTTCTCCCCCGCAAAAACGGGGCTCGCACTTCTTGTATGTGGACAGGAACATGAAGATGTGTGGCCTGCTGACCCTTTGTTTAGAAAACACAGCCATCCAGGACCTCGCCGAGTGCTGTTTCTTGGCTGACTGATGCTTGACTGTCTGCAACTGTCTCTTTCCCCCGTGTCCACTTTGCCAGACCCCCGGATTGTTGACTGGAAGCTTCTCTTTCTGTAGATAGTTACTTACACCCTATTTTTCTCTTTCTGCTCCATTCCACAGCAGAATGCAAGAACCAGCCTGGACCACTGCAGGCTAAAGTCAACTAGCTGCAGACCATCACATCACGCCACTTGCAGCTCACGCTGGCCAGGACCTAACCCCTCAGTACCATTTGCCTTACAAATGTTAGCAAGTGGGCTTGTATTTCTTTTATGTTGGCTATAAACAAATTTCCCCCTCTCCCTGCCACTGGTTTATATTCATTTCTGGCTCCTGGGTTTTTTTTCTTGGGATTGTCTCTCTCATGGTTTCCTGGGTCTCTTGTACTGTTCGCTACCCGTGGAGACTTGCTGGATTCTTTCAGTTTCTGTGTTCTCTTGCTGGTGGTTTGGTTTGTTCGCTATTAAAGCTCCGTTACATCCATGAGTTTTGTGCTGCTTCCACTTACGGCTGATGGCTCTCTATTCAAAAGGCCACTGCTCATGTCACTTAGTTCGGCTGTGCCCATTAAGGTCAGCGTTTGCCTAGTGATGCCACACAGGTACCATGTTAATTCCTATTCTAAGTATGAGGAAAACCAGGGGCATCTCAGATACTACAGTTAGCAACCGCTGGCTTCTTGAGAGAGTTTATCTTGCTTAGGACAGGTCATCTTGCTTCTTTGCAAACAGTTCAGTCTTTCTCAGAGCCTTCCTTCTGTCTCGTGACTAGAAACAGCTGGGGGATGCTACTGATGTACTTGTTATCTCTTTGGGACACGGCATGAGAGGAGCATAAGATGGAGGCCATGAGTTATTCTGCTCCAGGCTGGGGCTGTTGGTTTTGGCATGGCATTCCCCGTATCCATGCGCTGATCACACCCGCTACATTTGCTACATGCTGTTTCCAAGGTTATGGTTGTTCCTGAACAGGCGGCTTCCACAATTGTACCCTCTGGGGCTCACTTGAGCCTTTGGGCCCAGCCCAGAGTGAGGGCCGTCCTGCGGCAGAAAGGAATTGTGACTCGGAGATTCCTCCTTGGCCCCTTGTCTTGTTCCGGGAAGATTTGGGGAGTGACCCATCCATAGTGTCTGTCTGGGCAGCAGAAGTAGCCCTTCAGTCATTTTGCCTCCTCTTCAATTGCCTCCTTCATGTTGCAACCGCCCAGTTCCCTAAAACTGCCCAAGGCTCGTGCTTATGTATGTGTGTGTGTGTGCTCGTGTGTGTGTGCATGCATGTGTGTGTATTTATTTAGTCATTAGCCTTTAATGTCCTACAGGAACCTCCATTTACAGCTGGCCTCACATTATATTATGCCCTTTGGCTGCCTGTGATCCAGCCTTGTGCCCATTAAAATGGAAGCTCGGCGTAATCCATGGAAAAAGACCTGTCTGTTTTTAACCCCAGTTCTAGCTCCAAGGTACACCGTGGAACTGGCCTGTGGACTAGGAGCCACTGTCTTGCTGGTGGTGATCCTGATCGTCGTCTACCACGTGTATTGGCTCGAACTGGTTCTCTTCTACCGGGCTAACTTTGGAACGGACGAAGCCATTCTAGGTAAGGGTTTCATGGGGTTACAGCGCCTGCTTCTTGCCACCAGTCCCTTTGGTTCTGGAGATTTGTGTCAGGCCATTTCTACCCCCTCCAGAAGCAGGGTGACACTGACTTCAAACGTCCTTAACTGTTTTCACTTTTCTGGGTGAAGCGAGTGCTTGCGAGAGGAGCCAGAGGCCGGGTCTTGGAATAGGTGCGGCGTGGCCATGATGAAGTAAGCTCTCCACACATTTCTCCATTAAGATCCCTCATGGGATCGTCTCGAGGGACAGGGCTATGTTATCCGGTCTCTGGCCTCTCCGCTGAGGGTGTGGAAAGAAAGGTCTTGTGTCTCAAGCACAAAATCAGGCTTCTTCTGTCACTCTGAGCTCATCCCCCGGGCACGCCACACCGCTGCTTCTTCCTGGGGAGAACGGGATGATAGTTGGTCCCCGGCTGGAATGGCGGGTTTGCTGCTGATCCCGTGAATTGTGCGCCGGGCGCGTTGAGTCCCGCCGAGGCTGGAGAAGCGCAAAGCCTCATCTGGCGTGATGGCGCATAGGTACAGACTCAAGAGCTGGCGGGGGAGGTGGGGACTGGGCAATGGGGGAAGGCCCAGGCCTTGATCAGTGACAGAAGTGTCTCTCTGC
This sequence comes from Dermatemys mawii, assembly GCA_007922305.1. Taxonomy (NCBI): domain Eukaryota; kingdom Metazoa; phylum Chordata; order Testudines; family Dermatemydidae; genus Dermatemys; species Dermatemys mawii. The sequence goes on from ML677401.1 coordinate 13,749,882, forward strand.
TCCCGACTCTCAGACGGGAAGGAGTACGACATTTATGTGTCCTACGCCCGGAATGCTGAGGAGGAGGAGTTTGTGCTGCTGACCCTACGCGGCGTCCTGGAGAACGAGTTTGGCTACAAGCTGTGTATCTTCGACAGAGACAGCCTCCCTGGGGGAAGTGAGTATGGCACGGGGGATGTCTGCCATTCATGCCCTTCCCCTTTAGTACATGGGAGCAGTGGTGATTGAGAGGAGGCTGATAATGAACCAGCCTTTCAAGTTATACTTTATTTCAAAGCAATGTCCCCTACCCCATTTAACATCCCTCGGAGCAGATTCTGGCATCTCGTTTCACACGATGTTGCACACAGCTGCAAACACTTGGAGCCAATGTGCAGGAGGTGGTGGGGGACTGCTTTGGTCAAATGGCAATTGGTATTTTTTGATGCTCTTTCCAGGAGCAGTGCTGTACCGTGCTCTCAAAGCACCACAAGGCAACCAGCCCCCTATCCTTAAATAAAACTTTTGAACTGGCCTAAGGAAGGGAGGATGAAGTTGGGGTGTGAACTGAGGAATAGGGGAACTATTATGCTAGCCCAGATCAGTAATCCATGCAGTGCATTACCATGTCACTGATCCTAGCTAACACCCACTGCCTCAGAGGAAGGTGCAAAAAACTCTGGTGTGGCAGTGATGGGACTCCCAGGGATAATTTCCTACAAATCCCCATTAGTTAGAGATCAGCTCATACCCTGAGGCACGTCAATCCTTAGTAAATATTAGCATATTCACAACCCTGAATAGCAAATACTACATTTGTATTTATTGGGAGCCCACCCACTAATGATGGACAGTGCTCCACGTAGGAAGGAATAATCAACTGCATAAATACAAAATGGAAAATGACTGCCTAGGAAGGAGTATTGCAGAAAAGGACCTGCGGGTTATAGATGATCACTGGCTAAATATGAGTTAACAATGTAATACTGTTGCCAAAAAAGTAAACATCATTTTGGGCTGTATTAGCAGGAGTGTTACAAGCAAGACACAAGGAGTAATTTTTCTGCTCTATTCAGCGCTGATAAGGCCTCAATTGGAGTATTGTGTCCAGTTCTGGGCACCACACTTCAGGAAGGATGTGGACAAATTAGAGAAGGTCCAGAGGAGAGCAACAAAGATCTAGAGAAAGCTGACCTCTGAGGGAAGACTGAAAAAAGTGGAATTGTTTAGCCTGGAGAAGAAAAGACTGAGGGGGGGGGGGACATGATAAGACTTCAAATACATAAAGATTCAAATATACATGTTATAAAGAGGAGGGTGACAAATTGTTCTCCTTAACCTCTGAGGACTGGACGAGAAGCAATGGGCTTAAATTGCAGCAAGGGAGGTTTAGGTTTGAAATTAGGAAAAAATATCCTAACAGCCAAAGTATTTAAGCACTGGAACAAATTACCCAGGGAGGTTGTGGAATTTCCTGAACAGGCGGCTTCCACAATTGTACCCTCTGGGGCTCACTTGAGCCTTTGGGCCCAGCCCAGAGTGAGGGCTGTCCTGCGGGTAATTAAGATTAGACAAACACCTGTCAGGGATGGTCTAGTCCTGCTTTAGTGCAGAGATCCGGACTAGGTGACCTATTGAGGTCCTTTCCAATCCTACATTACTGTAATGAAGCCAAGTACACATGGGGCAGAATGTTTCAAGAGCAGATTGTCTGGTTGCTTTAGGAACTGCTTAGCTGTTTTCTTTCCTTCTGGTGGTAGTCCCAGATGCCCATTAACAGACTCCTCTCTTCCCTGCCTCATTCTGGTTCACTTCTCAGCTCATTATGTTCCACAGCTATTTTATATCAGCAGGAAGGACAGCCCTACATCTGACCTACAGCTCCACTGTTCTGTTTGGTGCTTGCCTGGCTCTCAAAGGGGGCTGGCTGCTGTATTGTCTCCTAACCCAGCAAACGCACATTCTCCTTGGGAACTAACTATACATCGTCCTCTGCCTTTCACTCTGTGTTCTCACCCCCCTTTCTCTCCATGTGCGATATCACCTACTCGGCCTCATCAGGGACTGGTCCAGTTGAAAACAACAGAGCATCTCTCATCCCAAAGGGTCCCACATCGCTTTCCAAACAGCCTGCACAGGGATTGCTTATCTGCCTCGTGTGTGGAACCTAGGGGCTGTCTGCCAGCAGCATTGTGCAGCGGTGTAGCACAGGACGTGAGGAATATCTTATCCATAGGAATTGCCTGCAATGAAAAGTGCCATGGGAATTTCAATGGCCACTGGTGATGAGAGTGTGACGGTGCCCTCACGCCGTCCCAGAACTTCAGTACAGCGTGACTCAGTGGGACACTCATCTCTAGAGCTGGCCAAAATTTGTTCCCAAATTTCAGTACGATTCAAATTATTTGGGGAATGTTTTTTACTGCTATTCAGCCAGCTCTAACCAGCATCTGCTGACTGGCCAGCACCCCTCCCTCCAGCCCCTCGCCATTCCCGGCACTCTTCCAGCCAAGTGTTGATACAGCCTTCCTCTCCTTGCCTTGTGAGCTCTGGCAGAAATATATCAGAAGGTGGCAAGTCTGCACACAGACAGCGGTATCCTGCCCTCAGGCCACGCCTGATCCTCTTCCTCAATTCTCTACAGAGAGGGAGAGAAGGGGCAGGGTCCTAATTGAAAAAGTAAAGAGCTGAAAGAAAGATCCACCAAGTCCAGCCCTACAGATCAGTGCTAAGAACTCCTGGGGCGGCAGAGCTCTCGGCCGTAATGTGGGTAACTGGCAGAGTGGCCGTTACTTTGTGCATGATCTGCTGGGCTCTTCTGCTGCGTGTCCTTGCACAAAAAGAAAAGCTCCGTGTTTAATTCTCCCCGTGTGGCCTGGTGACGTCTGCTACTGCACATCTGGCAACTCCCATCACCAGGCGACTCTGGCCACTCCTCCGCCTTGGTTAATGAAACGGATCTGGTGCCCAGGTCAAACAAGCATGGCCCCAGGCTTCCAGCACCAGCCTCTGCGATGTGGCTCGAACCACGTCTGCCATTTTCTGGGGGCAAAGATCCCGGGAGTGCCACAGGGACGTGTGAACCAGGAGTGCAGAAAAGGGCTCTCCTCACCCTCCTGCTCCCTTGCAAAAGTGTATTTAAAATGCACCGGCCACCTCCTAGGCCAAAACGATAGAATGTGCCAGAGCGTTCGTGACACTCACTGTGTGAGCGCTGGTCTCCACCACACATCTGCCTCGGGCTGCCTCCAGCGTGGACAGTGGAGCGGCTGGTAACAGCACATCCCGTCCCTTGGGGTGACCAGGGGAGCCAGATTTGCTAAACACGACTTCCTAGAGAATCCGCTAACTCCTGACAGGCCCCAGCGAATTCCTAAAGAACGTGGGTCACAGAAATCTGCCTGCCAACCTAGCCTGCAAGCTCACTTCTCCTTCTCTTGCTCTGCACGCTTCTCTCCTGCCTGCCCACATCCCTTTGCTGGCTCTTCCTTCCAACCTGATCTAGGGACCCCTCGCCTTCAAGCCCAACCAGGGGTACTTCCATACCCATCTGTGTGACACGGGTTCACAGCAATGGTCAGCAGTTGCCGCCTTCTGGTTAGGGCCCCCAAGTGCCGGTCCCTGCCCACCTGGACAGTGGTGAGGTCATGTTCAGTTGAGTGCCACATACAGCATTGCTGCTGCTCCCCCATCCCACACCGCTGGGCTTCAACTCATCTACTTCTTAGGGAAGCATGATGGGCTATGAGGTAGCTTTGGGCAGTTGGTACCCTGCCCCAGAGCACTCATCTGTGTGCTAGGTAGAGGGTTATGCTGTCCTTGATGAAGAAGCAGAGGGAGGTGGATTATCCCTCCAGTTCTGCTGGCAGGAGTGAATCAGGCACCCGTGGCAGCTAAAGGACGTTACGTTCCAGTATTACTTTCTTTTCCATCATTTTTTCTACCTGTGAACTCTGGAAGCAGCTGCTGGGAGAGGTGCTTTCAGAAGGACTTTGCATTAATTTGGGGAAGGTGGCTCAGGTAAATCTGCTCGCTCCTGTGGAAATCAAAGGCATCCGCTACCGTGTCACTGACTCTCAGGATGTCACTTTAGAGATGAGGGAGCCAGGAGCAGTAGCTTAATAATAGGTCCCGGAGAGTGGTTAGAACTCCAGCAATTCAAAATTAAATTAACCCTCAGAACCCCTCTGTGGGTGGATTATTACTTATCCTCATCTCACAGAGCGGGAAACTGAGGCAGAGGAGTGAAAGGATTTACCCAAAAGCCTGTCTGTGTGACAGCAGGATTAAAACGCAGATGTCCCTGGCTTCTCTTAGATCCCAGCTCCCTCTAGCTGAGGTGACAGCCTTGCCCAGGTGGATCACACCCCGTGACAGTCATGCTTGGCGCCAATAGATTGCGTGGTCTCCTTTTGTATCCCACTTATAACAGGTATAAATCCAGGCCGGCCCAAAGCCGCCTCGCTCGCCACACACGGCCTTCCCCCAGCCATCGAGGTTATCGTGGTAACATGACGCAGTGGCATTTATGTGTCACTGGCTCTGAGCGACCCCAGCCACGCTCTGCCCTTGGGGAGCCCAGCCAAGGGGTTGGGAGTGGGTAGCGGGTCCTCTGTGGATCCGAGAAGGCCCAGCTGCTGGGCAGGAGGCGGGTGCTGGCTGCTGGAGCGGAGGCCTTCATTGGGTAGACCTGCCTGCAGTGGTTGGGGAATCCCCATGCAGACACACAGAGGGGCTCGGCCCCCCAGAAGGGTCCGCTCCACCACAGCCGCTCAGCGGTGCGTCTTCAGCCGTCACTAACCAGCTCGGTGTCTTTCTCTCCCAGTTGTCACAGACGAAACTCTGAGCTTCATCCAGAAAAGCCGCCGTCTGCTGGTCGTGCTGAGCCCCAACTATGACTTCCAGGGCACGCAAGCCCTCCTGGAGCTCAAAGCCGGTCTGGAGAACATGGCCTCCCAGGGCAGCATCAGAGTCATCCTGGTCCAGTACAAAGCCATCAAGAAGAGCAAGGTGAAGGAACTGAAGCGGGCCAAGACTGCGCTCACTGTCATCAAGTGGAAAGGCGAGAAGTCCAAGTACCCACAGGGCAGGTTCTGGAAGCAGCTACAGGTGGAGATGCCGGTGAAGAAGACGACCAGGCACGCTAACATCAATGAGCAGGAGCTTTCGGATTGCTCCCTGGGATATGTTTGATAGAGGAGGTGATCGCGAAGCTGGGAAGGGGAGAAGAACGTGTCCACTGAGGATTTACGGTGAAGGATTCCATCTCGAGCATTTCAGAGCGGCACCTGCCTGTAGCATTTTAACTGCCCTGGTTGGAGAGCTCGCTGGCCACTGTTTCAAACGTGCACTCTTTTATTTAGCTGGACAAGACCCAGTGAGCGTTACATCCACTCTCTGGGGCTAAATATTTGCCACCCAGGAAGGGTGCAGTCATCCTTTGGGGGAAGGGAGGTGTTGGCATGGGTTAGTGTTCTCACTCTTGGGATCTCGAGCCCTCTTTGTCTCTCCTTTCATCCCTTCTGGTTAGCGGCTCGTGGCGGTAGCAGCCGCTGCATGGAAACACCGGGTTAGTTTGAACAAAGTCACCGGACTGGCTGTTACACTTTCAGTCAAGATCCTTGGAGATGGGAGCAGTCACGTTGCTCATTCAGACACTCCCGATTTCTGCTTCAGGATGGGACATACGCTATAACACGTGTTCACACCTAGCACCCTTCCCAGACCTGTTCCCATGGGAATGACTCCCTGCAGGGACTATCCAAACGTGGAGCCATTGTCACAGAAATGTACCTCTGTTTTGTTTTGAAGGTCCTCCTTGGTGGTATTTGTTTAACAGCCCTTCTGGCACAAGCTGGCCCAGCTCAGAAACTCTTGGCAGTCTGCTGAGTTTCCAAACCCCTGTGGTGCCCAGTCCTCAGCCTGAGGGGAGTTTCTCCTTTCATACTGTGCTGCAGATCCTGCCTTCTCATGGGCATGTGACCCTTATTCGTAGAACAAGCTCAGGGACTTCCCAAGGGTTGCAAATGGCTCAGCTTTACCGCTGAAGAGCAGTGTCCCTGTGCAACCCATGCTGCTGGCCATTGGAAAACACTGTGGAAGCAGTTCAAGGAGACATTTTGTTTCAAAACTCAAACCGCCTCTCTCCACGTTCTGCCCACGTCTACATGCACTTGCTATGTGATTCAACCTGCCCATCTGTCGCTGCCAGGCAGGCTTGGGGTGGCACTTCGCAGAGGTAACGTTTCCCTGGGACGTCCCACGTCAAGCTCATCCCACTCAGAAGTGCGGCAACGACGAAAGGTTGAGTGGGCAACATGGTTGTGTATCACGGTATATCCTAGGCAGACCTCAGCCGCTCTGGTTGGACACATGGGACTGAGTCTGCACACCCTTTCCAGGTTTCCAGGGTGAGCTGAACACCCACTGCGCAGGTTTTTAAGGCGTATCCAGCAATAAAGTCGTTTTATTTATTTTCGTACTTGTATCTGCACTTTTTCAAACAACAGTTAGGTGAGTGTTTTTGCCAACCTCTATTTTGTTTCTGAATTCCCACTCTCTGGAGTGAGAAGCACTAAGGACACTAGCCGGGCTGGGTGTGCAAGAAGCAGTGAGACGCATGAGTGGAGCCATTCTGGGCCACTGGCACATCAGACTGGTCCTGAGAAGTGTCGTGCCCGTCAGTACTGATCCCCAGTGCATCAGTCCTGCCTGCCTCCCAGCCATTCCCTCATGCTCTCACTTCTGCTGATGTCAGTGGTAAAGCCCCTTCTGTCATCAGGGGCAGCAGAGTTAGGCCGGGTGCTTTTGAAAATGCCACTCTGGGCTGCTTTACCCTTGGTTGGACAGGAGGCACTGGCACTGGCCAGAAGAGGCAAGGGCTTGGAGCGCTAAGTCACTGCGCTGGAGTACAAGCCTTTCGTATTGTAAGCTCGCTGGGGCAGGTGTCTGTCTTATTACAGACCCCAGCATAATGGGGCCTGGCTCTGGCTGGAGCTTTGAGACTCTGTAGTGATAGAAATGTTTACTAATGATTAATATTAGAGGACAATCAGTTCTCAGGGCAGGTCACCTCTGCCCTGCTTTCCTAGGGAAGGAGGATCGGTTTTTCCATGTGGCTGTAGATTTGTTAATTATTTACTATTGTCCTAAAATTCTCTGCCTCCCTTGAGACACCTAGATGTCTTGGTACATGGGGGCATTTTTGCTTTATTCTGGAACTGAGCGTTACTCCTGGCGAGTGCATGTATGTTGTTTGTGGCTAAGTCTGTAACTCTTAGTTGACCTGAAACGTACCCTGTCAGCCGAGTAGTCTCAGGCTATCCAGAGCTGCTCAGAAGCTTGAGTACCAGCCTCAGGGCAGATTGCGAAGAAACAGGGTGCAAACCCCGAACTGGTTGTGATACCTAGATTTCACTAACCAAGTATCTATGTGAACCCAAGCACTGTGACCACCTCAACAGTCCCCTTGGGAAATCCGATTTATCTTGCCAGCTAAGTAAGCTTGTCCTTGTGAGAGATGGTCTCTTACCCCCCAAAATCACAGCAATATTCAGGTTACTCCCAGTCCCAAACGTCCAGTCACTGACCCCGGTCAGCTGCACCCTAGATATCTCACCAAAGCCAACAATTGTAGCCAGTCCTATCGTAAACTAATAAGATTTATAAAGAAAGAAAATGAGAGTGATGTACAAGGTTAAAGCAGGTAACATCCACACACAAATGGATTACAGTCTTAGATTACAAAGGGGTAATAGAAGTTGCTGTAATATGCAAGCTCTATGTCCTTTAGGACTAACCCAGGCCAAGCCCAGGGGAACTCTGGATTAGGCTTAGAAATCTTTGCCCCTAAGAGTTCAAGCAGCACAGAGCTTGCGTTTCCTCTTTCTGGGGATTTTTATTCTCTTCCTCCCTGAGTTCAGACTGGTGGGATGAGTTTACACACAGGTCTCCTCTTCTGGTAGGGTGGGGAAAGAGGGCGAATGCAATTAATAACCTCTTTGTTCTTTGATGTTTCACAATGGCTCATTTGGTTTCAGGGGCCTTCTTACAGAGCAGGGCAGGCCTAACCCTTTCTGCAGGAAGCCAGCATTTTACAAGAGTTAATGCTCCTCTCCTGTTTGATGAGTTATACAGCTGCAGAGCTTTACAATGCAAATACTGAATGTTACCTTATAACATGGGCTACAGCTGTTTAGCGAGATTAATACATGCAGCATTCTCCAAATATTTCATAAAGTCTACAGACATTTTTATAAATTTTTAATACCTATTTCAATACTGCTACCCCATAGCTGAGCTAGACGGGCTTCCAGCTCGGCATTCGTCCGTGCTCAGTTGGGACCCGGGGGCCTTGGCATGAGCTGGCACTGGGTCTGCCAGCATCACAATTCCTGTGATTCCCATTGGTGAGGCTAGGATGCACACAGTAGAGCCATTGTTAAAAAGAAACAAGAGTTGGAATCTATGCACTGGCCATCGAAGTGGACAGGAATAGTTGTGCTGTGCTGGAGATACAGCCAAGGAGCCCAGCTGTAAAACATCCTGACTTAGGTCCCAATCCGGCAAAGCCTTTACACACATACTTAGTTTTAAGCAACTGAATAGTCCTGGTGACTCCCAAGTGGCTTCCTGGAAGTCAACAGAACGGCTCATTTGCTCAGGATAAAGCAGGTATTTTGCTGTGCTGGGGCCGTCCTCCACCGCTGACTCTGCAGGAGACAGTGTGGTTTCCTGCCACCATAAACTCAGTCTCCATGTTTTCACTTGGGATATAATCCAGCCCCTTATGGTTTATAAAACTTTGTAAAGCCAGGATCAACCTGTAACGTGCATCATTTTGTCCCATTTCTTCCTGCTGGGGCTTTGGAATCTCTTCACATTAAGTATCTCCTTACTGTAGACGTAGCCAGCTGTGACATTTGCATGCAGGATGGGAGGCCCCCAGCCCATCACGTTCCGAACACTTCATGCTGTATCCTAAGTGGATTTAAAAACCAGCCTGCATGCATGGACTCTGCACGTCCCCACACCTCCCAGACATGAGCATCTTGCATCTCACCGCTGGCCTAGGCACCGAGAGATCCTTTGTTAATAGGTTGATACAGATTTATCTTAGGAAAGAAAATCCCTGTGTTTAATTTGACTTGTTTGATTTAAAAAGTTTTTTAAAAAATGGACAAAATCCGCGTCTGGTGTAAGTCAGCGTCACTCCATCAGCATCAATGATTCAAGATGCCTGTGTCCATTCCATTCGCCATCAATTCAATGAAGAATGAAAGCATGCAAGTTACCATTGACTGCCATGGGAACTGTTAGGCCAGCGTTTGGCTTTTTGAATGTCCCATACATAGAGCAGATGCTGAGGCTTGTCCCACATAAGCCTATCCACTTATTTATGAATGGCATTTGGTTCCCAGTGCAGGATTTTAGCACAGCTTGTACCTTTAATTTGGTGCATTCATCTGACTTGTGCTGTAACTTTATATTAGTCAGTAGAGAGCTAAGAGTGAAGTCCTTCATTTTATCTGACTGTGGAGGGGGACTGCTTTGCACACATTGGAATGGACTTTGCTTTCCATTTCATTTGCTGTTTTAAGGCCTTTTGTCATTCTACGTTTTCTCACTTTTGTGATGTGTTAGTGTTGTTGGGTTTTTATATATTTTTACTTTTAAATAAAATGTTTATTTTCAATTTTGCATTTCAGTCCGTACACTGTTCTCCTGAATTTCATTTTACTCCATTTCTTCCTTAGCAAATGTGTGTAGCCAAGGCAAAATGTTCTGTCCCAGCGGCAACAACTACTGTAAATAGAACCCTAGCAGGTGGAATTCACCCTGTGCAGAGACCCAACATCATAAGGCCTAGGCACCACCTCAGTCACATGTATGCCATCCAAAGAGTGGAACCTATTCGTGTTATAAATAGCACCCAAGGGCCCCTGTCAGGACTGGGCCCCCTTGTAGGGGCTGCATACACGCACACAGAAAAAGGCCCTGCCCTGAAGAGCTCTCAGTCTGAAAAGACAAAAGGGAGAAGGTATGGCTATTACCCCCATTTTACAGATGGGGAAACTGAGGCACAGAGTGAGTGACTTGCCCAAGGTCATGCAGGAAGTCTGTGTCAGAGCTAGAAATTCATCCTTAATCAAAGTCAACCTCTCCCTTAGGCTTATTCTCCCATCACCCATTTGTAGGGGAAGGCTTCTCATTCTGCTCAGGCTTGCCTCTTTCCTGCCTACATACTAGCAGGTTGTTGAGGCACAAACTAGCCTTTCTAGACTGCTAAGCAAATGAATGCTTAGGACACTAGACATACTCTAACTTTACAGCCTTTAAAGAGCTAATAGAAATGTGTCGGTTTTAGATTCCTTTTGCACATAACTTTGGTGTTGTCTGCGGTGCACACAGATACTATCTAAATGTGCAGGCACCAGACCAGAGACCTTCACAACACAATCACTAGCGAGTAACATTTCCTGCAGCAAAAGCCAATCTCCGTCCTAGACTTCAGGGATCCGAACAAGGGCGACGGAAGTTGCTGGGTTTGCTCTCCTGTGCAAAAGCTCTTTATAGGAACTTTTTCTTCTTGTGTTTATTAAAGTTTTCCCTCCAGCACTTTCCACCCCGGTCAAACACTACCGGCCCCAGCTACCCTGTGGCAGATGCCATTGCTCACAGTGCGTGGCCAACCCTTCTGTGTTCATTGGGTTCTCATGGTAATAATATCAATTAGGGTGAGTTAATTTGCTAAGTGGCACAGGGTTCCCTCCCCACTCTGAAATCAGGTGTGGAGACCTGCATGAAAGACCCCCTAAGCTTATTTCATCCTGCTGAGGTTAAAACTTCCCCAGGGCACAAACCCCTTCGTGTCCTTGGACGGTATCACTGCCACCATCAAGTGATTTAGACAAAGATTCAGGGAAAGGACCACTTGAAGTTACTATTCCCCCCAAATATCCCCCCAAGCCCTACACCTGCTTCCTGGGGAGGCTTGAGAACAATATACTCACCAATTGGTAGAAGTGAGCACAGACAAAACCCCTGGGTCTTTAGGACACTGAAAACCAATCAGGTTCTTAAAAGAAGAATTTTATTTTAAAAAAAGTAAGAGAGTCACATCTGTAAAATCAGGATGGAACCAAATTTTACAGGAAATAAAAAGATTTAAGCACAGAGTACTCCCCTCTAGGCTTAATTTCAAAGTTACAAAAAAAACCAAACCAGAAATACACCTCCCTCTAGCAAAGGGAAAATTCACAAGCTAAAACAAAAGATAACCTAACATGCCTTGACTTTTTGCAATATTAGAGACTTGTTTCAGGATGGCCTGTAGGAGAAGGATGTTCTGCCTGGCCCCTGAGAGAGAACACCAAAAAGATCACAAACAAAGCCTCCCCCACACACCCCAAGATTTGAAAGTATCTTCTTCCCACATTGGTCCTTTTGATCAGGTGCCATCCAGGTTATTTGAGCTTCTTAACCCCTTAGCGGTAAAGGAGGAATTCTAGGCTACCCTTAGCTCTGTGGTTATGACAGCCCTATTCATCCCCATCCTGTTCACTGAGAAGCCATTAGTCACAACTCTTGCATTTATCAGCCCCTAACCTGCATCATCTGAGCTATAGCCAGAGAGGCTAAGGATGTGCCTTGGTTCAGTTCCATTTCAATACTGTTAATAATAGTAAATACACAGAGCTTGTCTTGCACCTTTCCAGCTAAGGAGCTCGTCTTACTGTACAAATATTAATGAAGCCCTCTGCAAGATAGTACTTTTATTATCCCCATTTTAGAGAAGGGTGTACTGAGACATGGAGGAGTCAAGAGCCAACATTTTCAAAGGTCTCTGCTTTGGGATGCTTCAATTTTCGGCTGTCCAATGTGAGACAAGAAGGGGCTTTCTGGCACTGGCGAGAAGCTCCCAGTGATGTCTGTTACAGGTGTAGCCTTCTGAAAAACAGGCCCACAGGGCCAGATGAACTGGTTGCTTTCCTAGCTTCCAAAGCCAGAAGGGAGCACTGTGATCATCTAGTCAGATCAAACCTCCTGCAAAGCAGAGGCCAGAGACCTCCCTGAGACTATAGCTTAGAAAAAAGACCTTTGCATTGCTCTAGTGATGCAAACCAGCTGTGAGCCCTATAGGCGGGGAATTCCCTACCTATCCCTTGGGGAGACTCTTGTTCCTCCTGTGAAGTAGGTACCCCTGGCAGTCTTGGGGACAGAACACTGGACTAAATCGAACACTGGGCTGACCCAGGATGGTTTGCTCCTAGATTCACTAGCAGCCTTATAAAGAAAATTTACCAGAAAGACCCAGACTCTTCCTGCCAACCCCCACCATGATGGGGATGCTGACTGAAAAACCAGCTATTGATATTTGTTGTGTGCTGGGACCAGGGCTCAGTAAAACTTTGCTGAGATGCACTAACCAATTTCTCTCTTCTCCAGCTGGGAAGGGCAATGCATGTGTCCAGTGAAATAGCCTCACTTGGCTTTGTTCTCCTTTCCCTCTCCCACCCTTGCCTCTCTAGATACCATGGAGGCAGTTTTCGACTTCATTCAGCGAAGCCGGAGGATGATCGCGGTGCTGAGCCCCGATTACCTGACAGAGAAGAGCATCAGCTTGTTGGAGTTCAAGCTGGGCATCTTGTGCCAGAAAGCCATGTCCACCCAGCTCATTGTGGTGGAGCACAGCCCGCTGCAGGTCACCCATCCCGGCATTCTCCAGCTGAAGGAGTCCGTCTCCTTTGTGACCTGGGACGGGGATAAGTCCAAGCTGTCCGGCTCCAAGTTCTGGAAAGCCTTGCGCCTCGCCCTGCCCCTGAGGAGCCTGACTTCTGGCTTGGGTTGGAACGAGAGCTGCTCCTCACAGTCTGATATCAGCCTGGATCCCATCCAGAGGAGGCGGAGCAGGTTGAAAGCCCAGCTGGAGCCGCAGAGCTCCAGAACGGGTGCTGCTGCTCGGAGCAGAGCGGCCCCGGCCCCCAGGCCAAAGACCAAGCACCGAGCCAAGCCGTTCATGCCGTGTCACTGCTGCGTGACGTACTGTGACCATGGCGATAAACTCAGGCAGAAGAGCCAAGCCATGCCCAAGTCCAAATGGGAGACTCATCTCTGCAGGCCGGTCTCAGGCGGACAGAGACTAGAGCCCCCGGGTGCCCAGCTCCCAGCTCTTGCCCTCTGCCCGTACACTGATTTCTCCAACCACAATGACTTCTGCATTCTCTAGCCGAGATCCCAGGCCAAGCAGAGCCCATGGGGATGCAAGGCAAGTGGAGCAATGGCGAGGGTTTTCGGCATTTCCCCAACGGGCTCCGCTTCCTTCCACACATCCTCATTCTTTTCCAGTCAGACAACGGCCAGGCAGGTGGGCTGGAGTGATGTTACCAAATGTTCCACTCATTGGCATTTGAGATGGGAAAGACCATCTAGCCCCAAACAAATCTAGGGACCTCTGGGGCCTCACATGGCGTTCGTGGCTGGGCTGCTAAGTTGAACTAAAAAGACATTCAGTATTTCCCTTATGTTGCTTTCCCCCATCAGCAGTTGTTGTAGTGGGCCTAGGGAGATGGGAGAGGTGAATCAGAGGGGAGGTATGGACTAAATAGTCTCCTTATGAAGAGGTACATAAGTGTGATGTGACCTCAGACTTAACCTGCCTGAATCAATTAAAGTTTCATTACTGGTTTCATTGTGGGCAGGATCCAGCCCCATCTCCTGCTGAGGCCGGATTGGTCCCTTACAGTGTTTTCTGTGGTGCTTTGTCGTATCCTGGTTTAAAGGGACATGGTCACAGCTTTAAAAAATAACCCCCGTCTCTCTGTAGGCCTCCTAGCATGCCGCTGTTCAAAGTGACTGTTAAGATCATTGGGGCTGAAAGAGTGAAAAACTGTGTTCCCCAGACAACGCTCTGGGGGCAGATTTTCAGAGGCACAGAGGGCGTGAGGGGCCCACTGTTCATTGCGCTTTTGAGAGTCTCCCTCTTTGTGCAAAGGCCGTTTTAATGGTGGCCCTCTCAGGCCAGTTCCCCCATTGGTTGGGATGGGCCTTTCACAGCGCCACTAACATTTAGAGACATTGGGTAGCCAGTCCCAAAACAGGTGAGATAAAGCCTGAACCCCACTTAAAAACCCCACTGTTTGAAACGCCCTAGATTTCAGCTGCACTGTGTCTCATTAAGTGATTCACAAAAACGGCCCTTGATCACCTCCCTCGGGTCTGGTAGACCTCACTGGCAGCAACTGTTTCCTGCTGGGCCTCCTGGATTCCATTTCCCTGTGCTCGGTTTCATCTCGACACCCATTCCCCTCCACCCAGCGGGGTTGCAAATACTACCACCTTCACCCTGTCATTTGGTGTCACACATTGAGTTCTGGAGGGCTTTCCGGGGGAATTAATCCCTCCCCCAGCTCTTTAATCGGTCTGACTGCTTGTCTCTACATTAAGTGTGGCTGTTCTTAATTTTTCTTCTGTCGTGTTAGGAATCCACTGTAGAAAAGGTGTGGCTACCAGCCCCGAGGCTCAGTTGGGGTCAATGGGGTCAGTGCTGAGGGTGTGGCCCACATCTGCTTCAGATTAATACTGTCAGAGCACAGCGACTCTCTGAAAGTCGGACAGGTGGCATTCAATCCACAGCCTCTCTTCTGTGCCAAATCTTGTACCTTTTTCTCTGTCATCAGGAGATTGAACATAACCCCCGGGGCTTTCCCATCACGATTCATGAGGAACTAAAAAACAGAGCACAGCCAAAACAAATGTTAGGAGGAAATAGAGACATAAAAACATGATGGTGGAGGAATTCCAAATGAAACTTGAGGCTGAAGAGAAGACTGAGGGGGGATTTGATAGCTGCTTTCAACTACCTGAAGGGGGTTCTAAAGAGGATGGATCTAGACTGTTCTCAGTGGTTGCAGATGACAGAACAAGGAGTGATGATGTCAAGTTGCAGTGGGGGAGGTTTAGGTTGGATATTAGGAAAAACTTTTCCCCTAGGAGGGTGGTGAAGCCCTGGAATGGGTTACCTAGGGAAGTGGTGGAATCTTCTTCCTTAGAGGTTTTTAAGGTCAGGCTTGACAAAGCCCTGGCTGGGATGATTTATTTTGGGATTGGTCCTGCTTTGAGCAGGGGGTTGGACTAGATACCTCCTGAGGTCTCTTCCAACCCTGAGAGTCTATGATTCTTATACTGTTATAATTAAACAAAAGTATATTACAAATATTTTCAGAGAAGGAACCATTAGGTTATTGGGTCTGACCTATATATCTGAGGGCATTAAATCTCACTTAGTCACCCTGGTATTGAGCCCAGTAAAGCATATCTTCCAGGAATTTCTGTTTCCTAGACTAGGTGCCTTAGCTACTCGAACATACTGCTAATGCAGCCTGATTTGGTGCCCCTTGGATACAACTGCCTCTGTATCTAACCTTGCTGGGAATAACTAGTCAGTGATCCCTTTTAATGCTCCCCCTCTCAGGCTGGTGCTTGGGCTTCCTCTTTAAATAGACTCTGACAAGGCACTGGTAAAGCACAATCTGGGGTTTCAGCTCATCAAACATTCCAGAATTTGACCAATATCTTAGGGACATTTGGAGTGGAAAAAGCCTGGCATAGTGACTTTAATACACTGGGCAAGAAGGAGAGCTTTGTGTAGGGAGCGTATTCAGATGACAACAATGTGGAGGCTGCCCTGTCCTGACACCACCAAACCCCAGATGTGAGCCAGCTGCAGCAGGGCTAAGGAACAGTCAGCACTGCTGCAAGCGCAATTCAACAGTCGTGATGATGGAGATTTTAAAGGCCTTGTGGTTCTCATTTCTCAACCAGGCGTGCACAGAGCTCTCCCAGGGGTCCATCAACTCATCTCGAAATTTGCCCAGTTTTACAACAGTCTACCAAAAAACCATTAGCAAAGTCAATAGGAACTAAAGTTTCATACAGTGACTTGTTTGTATGGCTCTATATACCATAGACTGAAAGGCAAGTACAGTTGATTTATTTTATAATTATCTGGTAAAAGAGAGTCAGCAATTTGTCAGTAATAGTGCACTAGGACCCTTTTGTATTTTTATGTCTGATTTTGTAAGCAATTGATTTTTTAAGTGAGGTGAAACTTCAAGGCACACCAGACAAATTAGACACCTGAAAGGGATACAGTTCTCTGGAAAGGCTGAGAACCACTCTATAGAGAAACAGCAAGGACACACCTTTGAGCAGAAGTAATTTTGTAGAGGAAAGCCAATAAAGAAAAATCCAAACCAATACCACAGACTGGAATTCCCCTAAACTCAAACAGTGTGTGTGTGCTGGAATCCAAAACAGGGTCTGGATTTGGGAGTGGCCCCATTTATAATGGGTCTAGCCAACTCCTAGATCAGAGACCTCTGAATGTTGATGGATCAGGGGTTTCAAGGAGTGGATCAGCATTTTGAAGCTCTTAATAATGTAGCTAGCTTTAAAAATAGCATTAGGAGGAATCAGTATTTCCAAATGGAGTTAAATGAAATTTTTCTTCCTTTCTAGAGATAAACAGTGTCAGAGAGGTAGGGTTATGCTCCATTCTAAGCTATTAGTAAACCAGACCTCCCCATAGGCAGTTCTCCTTTCCCCTAGTCCATCATACTCCTCCCTATAGCATTCTTTCTCAGTGACCCCCACTTTAAGCCCCAGCCCTGTAATCAGACCCACCCCACTGACTTCACAGTGCAGGAGGAGTGGGTGAGACAAACCCAGGAAGTGACATTACTGGTAAAGCAGCCCACAAATACTCAAGAACCCAGCATAACCCCTTCCCCACTTCTGCCCTCACAGCCACAGGTGACTCTTTTTATACTCACCCAATTAGTTAGCTCATCAGTCAATTTACACTAATTAAGTCAGCTGTAACCCTCCAGTGCAGCCCACCTGAAAAATAACCAAACCCCCTCAAGCCAAACTTGTTCACAAATGATTTAGGGAATTAGATTCCCATCTACCACAACACAGGCCTAACGAGCTGGTTACACTGCAAAGTGCATTCTGCCCTGGGGAAGTGGAAGGAGAAAATAAAGGTAACTGAAGATGGTTTTCCCCTGGGAAGTGGATCAAATTGTAACCGCAGTACAGGTCTAGAGATAACATCCTGGCACATGCAGAGTAAGATGTGCTTTTACAAGGATATGCAGCAGTTACCCTGCTGGTGGACTCTTTATTTATCTCAGTTCTAAATCACTGTTGTATGTGAGGGCCTCATGGTCTTAAATGTATGTACCAATACCCTGGTGAGGAAAGGCAGTGCTGGTCTCTCCATTTTACAGATGACAAACTTAGGCTTGGAGAAACTAAGGGCCACATTTGTAAAGGTATTTAGGCACTTAATTCCTATTGGGAGTTAGGTGCCTAAGTAACGTTACAAATTTAGCCCTAAGGGACATGCCCAGGGTTACCCAGAAAGTCTGTAGCAAAGCAGGGAATTGACTCGTGATGTCCCACTGCCCAAACTGGCACCCTAATCACAAGACTCCCCTTTCCATGAGCATGGCTTTACTGTGCATAAGGACGTTTGCAAAGATCTGGCATCAAGTGACTTATTAGAGCTGGCACACTATTATTCAGTGAATCTAGATTGTTTGATGAATACCAGTGACATTTGTCATATAATATTGTCCATTAATCCCTTTTCCCTGCTATTCCATTGGCTGCAGTTGTCCGAGCCAGGAGGTAGGCCAGGCAGGTCTCCCCAACACACATTCAATTCGGGATTCATTTGTCTAATGTCCCTCACATTTTTCTTCTAAGTCATGTGAAAGAACCTCTGAAAACTAAAGGCTGTCCTACATACAGTACAGTAGTAACCTCCCCTCACTAGCTGCAGAATTGAGATGGGGTCACAAACACCCCGAGGCCTGAAGGTGCGTAGATCCAGGAGTTCCCCTCCAGCAGAGGGGGAATGGAATGAGGGTCTCCCGCATCCTCAGAGGGTGCCCAAGCTATGGAGCTACAAGTTCCTGGTCTTTGTGGAGCTAGGCAGCCTCTCAGCTCTCCTACTGGATCAGGCCCGTCAGGTAAGACAAGGCAGAGGAAGACAGGCGTTGTCCTTGAGGCTCACACTGGGGCAGAAGATAGGTGTCTAGAGGGAGACAGCAATGCACATTCCCATAAGCAGAAACCTAGTGCCTAGGGGACTTGTAGACCTTGTCTCCACCTACGGCAGTGTGCAGGGTACATAGAGCTACGTGCTGCTGTGAAGAGAGGTGCTTCTGGAGCCTTCCCCACTGCTAAAGTCTTTCCCTGCAGTGTAGATGGGGGAAACTCTGCTTGGGCCAGGTAGGGGATGTGCCCTGGGGGTACCGGGCACTTTACTCACCTAGGCCACACCTGACTGTCTGCCCTGTTAGCTGAGCGTGCAGTGTCTGTTCTCTATAGACTGACCCTGACACCAAACGTAGGGGAGAGTGAGGTGAGGCACCGACCGGTTAGGCAGTGACAGTGCAGGGATTTGTGGTGCCTCAATCTGGGTTTTAGGTGCCTAAATCCTTATGGGGATCTGGGGACTCCATTAGATGGCCTGGGGCCCTTCTCACTTGGCTGCCCTGCCCTGTTCTCAGCACACGTGCAGGGTGAGTGAGGAGTCAACAAAACTCCACTTCTGCTCCCTACCGTTTCTCCCCGTTTCTTTGAACTTACCCCTCCCTCTGCCCCCAAATGCTGCAGTGGAATACAGTGTGTGTCAGGAGCTTAGCTCACAAGGGGGACCAGGGGGTTCATGCTCCTGGCAGAGTCAGGGCGCTGTTACAGGACTCACGTGCCTCAGGAGAATGGTTTTTGCCTGTGACCAAGACGGGGCTGACTGGTCACTCCTCCTGGAGTTGGATCTGGCTGACCTTGATGAGTGCCTGAATCGGGGCCTCGGTGGTTCCGTGACAGCCCTGGGCCGGCGATCTACACCTCATGCTTAACGAGCAGTACCGGGATGTGGCGCAGGAATCAGAGCGGGGTCGGTGTCATGCAGATACAGCCGCACCCGGTGATGCCACCCTGGTGGGATCGGTGATGGTCCAGGGAACGGTACCATCGGTCCCTTGACCTGTCCCTGGAGTGGAACCGTTACTGCGCGGTTTCCGGGCCCCGACTCCGAAACTCCTGCCCAGAGGTGTGTGCCTCCAGAAGTCTGCGCCCAGTTACCAGCCAGCCGTGCCTCAAGCCTCCCTGCCCATGGCCTAGGTCCAGAGACCAGATGGGGCTGCAAAGCTTCTGCCTATCATGGTCAGAAGCATATTGGCTGTGAGAGGGCAACCGTTGGCGGGATTTCCCCTGTGACGGGTAGCGTTGCCGCAGAGGCGTAGACTGTGGTGGTTCAAACGTGGGTTTGTTCCATGACCGGGACCCCGCAAGGGCCAAAGTGGGCGGCACTGGGAGGGATATAATTCCTTGCACCGCTTGCAGGGCCTCCAGTGTGGACGGCACCCAGAGCTGATGAAGACCTTGGTCGCTGTCTAGGGTAGCCGGCAGGAAGCGGACTGGGCTACACCGCTTGACCTGAGCTGGTGCCTGAGATCCCGAAGGGGGTGAGGAGGTGCCCGAGACAGGGCCTAGGTCCACCCCAGACTTCTTCTTTCCCTTGCGGGAAGCTGGAGACCTTCCTCGCCCCATCTTCCTGGGCTTCCTGACTGGCTTGTAGCCGGTACCAGCAGGGTGCTGCACACTGAGGTCACGGCACCGAATCAGAACCCTGCTCCAGCATCAGGGTAAGGGCAGACTCCATCAGGAGCACTTTCAAGCGAATGTCCCACTCCTTCTTTGTCCGGGGCTGGAAGGACTTGCAGGTTCCGCACTTATCAGTAATGTGACCTTCACCCAAGCACCGTAAACAACTGTTACGTGGATCACCAATGGGCATGGGCCTTTTACAGCAATCACAGCACTTAAAGCATGGGGACCAGGGCACGCCCCGTCCAGAGGCGAAGTCCCGTTTGGGACCTGTGAAGTCTCCAACTAACAAATAGGGAAACTAAACTAGAGGGAAACTATATACACAATAATATACAAGAGGCAAATGAGTTCAAACGATAAGCAACAGAGCTAACGGAAGCAGCACCAGTTCCATACACCGTCACTGGCGGCAAGAAGGAACTGAGGGTGAAGGGGGCTGGTGGCACCTTATATACCCCAGCATACACACACCACTCTAGGGGGCGCCAGAGCCAGACCCCTACGGACATTGCTGAGGGAAAAACTTCTAGCATCGGTGCATATGGCGAGCGCACACCCTAAGTTGAATGGACGTGAGCAATCGCCCGAAGAAGCAGCTCAGCTTTCAGATTTTTAAAGCAGTGAGTTTCTAGCGCTTGAGGTCCTGGAGAAAAGTTTGGCATGTGAATCCCCACTATTAAACTATCACACCATGTGCTTCCAGGCTTACGGCAGTAACGGCTGGAGATCAGGATGAGACCTGTGGAGGGGAGGCAGGTGATTCCACCCCTGCTACCACCCGTCTCTCACACCTTCCTCTGGTGCAACTAGAGCTAGAGACAGGAGACTGGACTAGACCGACCGAACCCTGGCAATTCTCACATCCCAAACCAGAAGGTAAAGAAAAAGGCCCCTCAGCTATTTTAAAGTGTCCTGATTTTTAATCTAATCATGATTCTGGGTGGGTGGGGGTGGGAGTGGTCTGCCAGATCCGTTTTGAATGCTTTGGACTGGCAGTCTTGGGTTTGGACGGGCCCCAGGCCTATGACCAGAGCAGGTAATCAAGATGGTTATTTTCAGATTTCAAACTAGGTGTGTTGTGCGCCATCCAGTGGTCACTTGAGAAACCAGCTACTTTAATTTTCTGTGACATATAGACTCCGGGTAACAGGATTACATAGGGTTCAGTCTTTCTTGCTGGGACAGATGCACTGCAGCTATGTTGGGAAATCAGGCATCATAGTTAACACAATGTCTACCCCTGCAACTTCAAAACTAAGTATGGAGATACAGCTTCAAATTTTCTACTGGCCTAAATCCATTGACTTCACTGGAATTACACCTACAGAGTTTGGCTGGGAGTGCTATGAAAAGACCTGACCTGCAGTGGTATGTAAAAGTGAATTCTTTATGTCAAGAAAATCTTCCTTAAAAAGAAGAGCTGGACAGACATTAAAATCCTGAAGTTCTAAAGTGCTCTGACAGCCACCACCAAATGAGACATGAGCTCGCTTGCACTAGAAAATCTTTCCATGAGTAACAACCAGTGTCAAATATAACTCCCGCCGCCACTATTCCAAAGCAGTAGACCACTTGAGTTTGGTACGGCTTTTTCTCAAGGCTAGATGCTTAGACACCAAGGTGGTGAGTGGCATAAAAACTTAAACGGAATAGTTATCTCCTTTGAAGTCAAACTGAGTGAGCTAGTCACAATTAATTAATTGATTTGCTCGTGAACTGTGTGCAAACAGACATTGATTGTCACAAATTTGTTCATTGAACGGGTTGTGTGAATTTGTTTCAGTGTCACATGATGACTCATGCAAATATGGATTTGCATTTACAAGGGCACATATGTATTCACCCCAAGTATTCAAGAGTAGGGCTGGTCAAAAAATTCCATTAACACCTATTTTCAACACATTATTAGGTTTTCAACTAAACCAAACTTTGCACTGAAAATGTCAAAAATATTTTGTCAGAAAACCAAAAAATTTCTGACAAAAACCATTTTCCCTCTGGTTTTAGATAGTTTTTGTCTAAAATTTTTTGGTTTTGAGGTTTTTGGTTTTATGGCGGGGGGGGGGGACAAAAATTTCCCTTAAATTTTTTTCAACCCCCCCCCCCCCATTTTTGTTGATTTTTTTCATGGAGAAAGCCCCCATTTTCTGACCAGCTCCTATTCAAGACACTATCTTTACACAAGAACGACCATACTGAGTCAGACCAAAGGTCGGTCTAGCCCAGTAGCTTGTCTTCTGATAGCGGCCAATGCCAGGTACCCCAGAGGGAATGAACAGAAGAGGTAATTATCCAGCGATCCATCTCCTATTGCCCCTTCCCAGCTTCTGGCAAAAAGGGAACATTTTTATGATTTGCAGGAATAGTTGCAGGAAGCAAATTAGAGGAGGCTAAAGATACATCTTCCCCCGCCCCCTCAAAAACACAACCCAAAACAAAACACAAAACTCTAATGCCAGCGAGTCTCAGATCCTGGCCCAAGCTCTGGAGCTACAAATAGCAGTGCAGATATTCTACTTAGGTGGCAAACCTAGCAAGTTGGGAGGGTCTGAGAAAATGTGTGTTTCTGTTGAAATATTCTGGGGGGTTTTCAATTAAAACCAAAATCTATCAACCCCCAGAAAGTTTCCATGCATGTGTAACATGAACTGCAATAAATGTGTGCACAATTTTTTTTAAAAAAATTAAAACTAAGTGTCCTTTAGAAATTTTTCATGGAAAATATGTCCCCTTTTTTTCACCAGTTCTACCACGATCTAATTAACTCTAACCCTCCTTTTCTCTGCTATGACTCTTTTGGAGATGAAGCTCAGCACTGTTATTTTTCCCCGCCAAAGGCTTCTCTAATGGTTTCCTACAGACCATCCATTGAGCTCATATTCTGATGAATTGGCAATTGATTCAAGAAGGTTCCAAGGCAACATGTTTTTGGAAAAGAATGTGGTGATGCTATTTTTGCATCCATTTTTCATCCATTCCTTGCCCTCAAAATAATCCCTTCACAGTTCCAGGCACACGTGCAGGCTAGAAATAGAGCTGCCCAGAGGGGATTATCCTTTCCAGTGCACCCAGAGATTTCTTTCCCCATTAAGGGTGTCTGTTCTAAACTTTTCAAAATAGCATCTCTCTCTCCCACATCCCTCCTGTGCAGAACTAATGACCTGTGTGCATAGGGAGACACTTATCCAGAGATGGGCCAAAAGAAGATCAGGCCAGACTGGCTGCTTCAGGACTTTCAGCCTGATATAGCAAATAACTGACCGTTTTTTAATTATTGACCGGAGCAGATTGCTCAGAATTTCCCTGCCTTCTGTTTAATGACCACTAGAGGGCAAAACAGGCCGCTGTATGAGGATTGTATAGCTGGGAGGTAGCTCCCCCTTGGGTCACAGGGCTCCTAGCTGGAGGCTTGCCTGCAGTATCCTGCAGGATTAAGCTGATCTAGCTGTTGAGTGGGGGTTGCGGGGTAGTAGCACCGCGGTTGGCAGCTGCATGGTAGCACCCAGAGGATTACCTGGGGTTACTTTTTCTGGAGGAGTTTGAATTTCCCCCCGAGGCGGCCGTTGTCCAGTGTTTCCTGGTTCTGGGGCACAGCGTCACCATATAGTCTTGGGGCCTGTTTCTCCTCTTACAGCGTACATCAGGAGTGGCTCCATGGAAGGCAACGAGGCCAAAGCGGTGTTAAACGTTACGTGCCCCGGAGGAGTGAATCGCAGACACACAGTGTCCCTGGTAGTGAAAAGAAACTCCTTTCTGTACATGCTGTTCCTACCAAATATCAGTGCCGTACAAGAAACCACAGCTAAGCACTGAGAAACCAGAAAATGGCCAAGTAAAGGGTGCCCACCCAACCTTAACTCTGCCCCCTTGTGAATCTACACCACAATACACGTCTTTAGTTAGAGGAGATCAGAATTACGCTGCTCCCCACTTCACTGAGCACTGTAATATGGCCTGGTGGGCAAGCCCCAGCTCCCAGAGCTTTCCAGCTCCTGACTGCTCAACCCTGGGCGCCCCCGATCCCAAGCTGCTGGACAGCTTGCTAGAGGGGCTGCCACACATCCAGTGCATTCAGGAAGCTTATTTCAGTTTGGAAAAACTGAAGCATTCTAGCCACGGTGGTTTCCAAAACAAAATATTGCTGATTTCCAGGTCCACGGAAAATGCTGATCTAGGGGATTTAATTTCAGTGGTGCTGGAATAATTTTATAGTGTGGGGCAGGGGCTGAAGGTAGAAACCATGTATATGGGTTGTTATTAATCCAGTGGGTACGGCAGCACCCCCAGCACCAATGCTTAATTTCCACAAACTCAACATTTTTCCATGGACTTAGAGGTCTGTCTCGCAGCCAGCTCTCCTCCTGGGTATTCAGTACCAGAAGTTGACACTCAGTATTTGCTGTCAATTCCCAGCACTCCACGCTTACCTCCGTTCAGCTGGCAAACACTTGGAGTGGAAATCCCCTGGTGTGAGCCTATGGCAAGAGATGTGCAAACAGAGTGTTGGCTGGAACACCTGGGGGCCAAGAGCAGCAGAGCCAAGGAGGAGAGGGGCAGCTCACGGCATCTGCCGTTCAGGAGCATCAAGTGGTATTCTTCTGCCCAGCAAGGAGCCAGAGCCAAAGTCAACACTGCCCTTGCGTGGGCCCTGCTCCCAAGGAACGGTAGTGGTTCCTGAGGTTGTGTAACAGCTCTGTACAAATCCATCTAGTGGAGCCATTCGTTATCCTGCTTACGGCCACACCGGACATAACAAATGTGGTGCAGACCCCAGTTGTCAGTGAGGGGGATTGAACCTGAGACCTTTGGAGTTCAGTGCAGGAGCGTCTACTGCCTGAGTTGAAAGCCCACTAGCTCTTAGCCACGGCGGTAGAAGTCTCACCACTCGCTAGCAGGGTGAGGTGCCACTGGGGGTGGGGGCCGAGCGCCACACCAAACAGGCCTGGGTTACATTACGTCAACTGACACCAGCCAAGGCTCCCCCCACCACAATTACTGTATTATGGAGAGGCAGGAGGCGCCTCATAGTTACGACTGCAGCCAGTTTCTCCACCTTCAGTATTGACCTGACCCCCAGCCCCACTGTCCCTGAGCCCCTCACACCCATTAGTGTATTTATCCTCACAGCCCCCCTGTGAGGCGGGGCATTAGACCAAGGGGTGACTGAGGCACAGCGCCTCAAAGAGGCTACGGCCCCGAGCATGGCAGGAGATCAATGGACACCAGGCACTGAAATACCTTGAAGGATCGGGGCCTACGTGACTTATCCCACAGGAAGTCTGGGTAGAGCAATGGAAAATGATAAAATTTCACTGGAGCTTCCCCATCCCTGTGACCTGCAGAAACAGGCCAGCAAATTGCCTGATGATTGAGAGTGGAAAGGAGGGTGGCTTTGTAAGGCTTCAGGGAAACGAGGTGAATGATTTGTGACTGGCAGGTCTTTACAAACGGCTGCTCTTCGGCACTGGGAAATCGCTAATGTCTTGGTCTCCCTCCTGCTCGTCACAAGTTTCCCCCCAACCCCCTCGTTACATCACCCTGGACATGCACGGCCAGCCGGAGTTGAAGAAAACAAGTGGTCAATAAGTAAAGTTGTGGAGAACTTGTGGGCTGATCCTCTTCTTGTGAATTACAATGGGAATTATCCTGTCCCCCTCAAGGGCAGCAGGAGAACGGATCACATTTGCCTTGGATTTAATTGGGAGCAGGATATGGAATGCCAGCTGCACTGTTTAAGTTTGTTTAAAATTAGGCACCACAATCCCTCTGCTGATTTTCAGAAGCATTCAGCAGCCAGGGCTCCCATTAAGCCCAGTAGGAATGTCAGGAGATGGCAAGTAACCTTTTTTTTAAGGCTTGCTTGTCAAACATGGATTAGTTTTCAAGGTAAGGAAGCAACCCCAGGGGCCTGGACACCTTTGGCTTTGGGTAAATTGTAGGCAGAGATTCTCACTTCTAGATCTAGCTTGAGGTGTTAGTTCATAGACAGTTGTGATCATGTGTTCTGTGGCCTGCTGTGATCTCAAGGTCCACTTCCTAGTGGCCAGCTATCCACATCACAGCAGACACCAACTGCTCCCTTTGCTACCCGTCTCATGAGATACACTAAGGACTGAATGGACACAACAATTTGAACTAAAAGCTGAACTTCCTGAACAAAGTTGAAGCACGTTTGCTGCGTGGCACAGGACAACCAGCTTGTACCATCCCTGTTCATGCTCTACCTGTCCTGTGCATAAGCTGCAGCGTTCTTTCCCCATCATACTGAATCCTTTCTCCAGCACTGAGTTCACTGAACTCATTTGTAGGGAATTGGGAGAATATTAGAGAGCTAAGCCCATGGTGGACAGCCTGAAATGACTCCACCTGACCCTACATATGTTCCATTGGTCCCAGGAACAAACACTCAGCAGGTCTGAAGGATCAGATAGCATCATACAATGAACTCCCTCTTTTTGCAACATTAAATGATAAATGTTTAAACAGCTGCAATTATAAGGTTCAGGGAGGGAAAGTGAAAAAGCATTGTCTTGCATTAGAGCCACAACTGGAACATGGCCAGAGGTGAGGAGTTTGTGGGTGACCTGTGTACATTTTCATTCATTTCACTGAATCCCCTGCATGGCGTAACTTTCTCTGTGGGAGATTTCGCCAAGCAGTCAACAGAAAAGAAAGAAATGTGGTCAAACCAGCTTCCGTGATTTATTGCCGAGGGAGATTGTTCTCGTTGGGCATGAGCTAAGTATTTCCTACTTCAGCCGAGGGGGAAGGAAGGTGTGGATGGCACGCTTTGCCAAGACACGGATCTCTATTCTTCACTGTGTCTTGTACGCTTCGGAGGAGTTCATGGAGGAACTGATCTTACCATCCACTTAATTACCTCTTTAAAAAAATGTCTTTTCTATGGTCAAGTGAGATTAGCAAAAGGAGCCAGAGTTCCTTCCCCTGCTCAAACAGGGAGGAAGTTTCTTAAATAAACTTCTTAAGTGGAGTTAGGGCTGATGAAAGTTGCTGGCTCAACAGCCATTTGCTAGGTCCACACTGCTTTGTAAACCTAGGTTTACTGTTGCAGGAGCCAGGTTTCACAGCTGTGCTAACGCATCCATACTGCACTACGCAGACCTTTTGACTTTGCTCTGCTGCTTAACCTGCATCTGCACTGGGGTCCAAGCCCTGCAAAATGATAGGGCTTGGACCCAAGTCTTAGTGGGACTTTGGCTCTGGCCCACCCTACTAGCAGGGTCCTTGGACCCAGGTTCCTGATAGCTTGCAAATCTGAGTGAGACTGATTTATCTGAGGACAGAAGGGGGATTTGGTCTCAAACCTGAGTCAGGTGGAGTATAGACATACCCTCAGAGTGGAGACATACTAGGGTTCTCAGAGAATAGTTACAGCAACAGCAGTGCAAGCTTTAGTATTATTATTTTGTATTACTGTCATGCCTAAGAGCGTCAGCCATGGCCCCCTTGTGCTAGGTGCTGTACAAGAAGTGCAAAAAGACAGTCCCGACCCCCAAAGCTGGTGTAGTATGTCTTCATTAACTATGGCCTGGAGCAATCCCCTGGGAAGTCAGTCTTCATGGATCATTCAGTCCTTGGGCTCTCTCCTAGCAATGCCACAAATTGTGCGGATTGTGATGTAGGTTATGGAGATGTGGATAGTAGCCGATTAGAAACTAGACTGAGATGACCATGCCTGGTTAATTTTGAGTGGTGTGAAGTCTCTGAGAAAGCCCAGAGCTTCTGGACAGTTCATTTATAGGCTGGGTGGATAACTAATGACTGACAAACATTTCAGGTTCTGCAAAACATCCTTTGCCTTTGAGCATCATATTTTCGTTATTCTCCTGAGGGCAGAATTCTGACTTTAAATATGTAAATTCAAAGAATTGCTATACAGTGCTCGTTACAAATCATAAAGTAATGTGAGAATGGTGAATTAATGGCTCAGAGGAATGGTGATGGCGTAGACCCCTTAAGTTGGAAGTCACTGGTTTGACTTTTCTAGTTGGTGATGCGGGAATTGTTCACACCAGCATGGAAATACTTATAATTGGTTGTTTTTCCTTATTTTGTTATAATAAAAATGCACAAAAAAATTCCTATTTGTGCAATAACAGCAACAAAATGCTGATGGGGGGTTGCTTGAAAATGGATTTGTTTTCTTGATTCTATGACCAACTTTTGAGTGAAGCTAGCTTTGCTGCAGCAGCCTGTTAACATTCATGGCTTTGCAGGCTTTCACGGAATAAATGGCCATTGCACCTAAAACCAGACATTCAAGAGAAGCAACAGATCCCTTAGATTAGCCCCTCCTCCCTGCCCATTGCCATCAGTCCCTGATATCCAGCCGCCCTACCTCCCAGTGGAACCTTGCCATTTGCATTGCAATCAAACAAGTCATCTCACTAACAGTAGGATCAGACTCTAATTGCCCTGGATCACATTATACTGATTCCTAGCTCTTTTCATGAGTTAATCTCAAAATACTTTACAAAGGTCAGTCTCTTCAGCCCCATTTTACAGATGGGAAAAATTGAAGTACAGATCAGTGACATGACCTGCCTTCGGTCACCCAGCAGCAGAGTCGGGAATTAAATTGAGGTTTTCTGAGTCCTAATCCATCATACTAGCCACTAGGCCACACTATAGCACAGTCCCATGAAGCCTTTTGAGCTGAATACAAGGATCTGTTCCAGCTCTTGGTCATCGGAGATTTCTGTCCCCGCATTTGGTTGCCGAGTGCCACAATGACTTTTAAAAGCACAAGGCCTGTTTTCTTTTCTCTGCTGTCAATACACGGCAGAGTTACCGAACCAGGCCATTAGCGCTGTGTTCCAGCCACGCTGTATTTCTCTTCTTTCCAATGGCAATTTGTCAGTGGAGAAGGTACCCCCACTGTGACAGCCCATGGAGTTGGTGACCAAGCCTACCCTCAGAGCTGTAATTCAGCACAGGGCATTCCATCTCTTCCCACGACAGGGGCGCTTTCATCTTTGTTTAACCTTTGGCCTGGCACCCAGCAGAACAACACGCGAACGCAAACCCCCATGTTGGTTCAGTGCTGCCTACGCCCCTCGCCTCCCATAGCCAGGTTACTGTAATTGAATCCTCTCCTTCGCTTGTCAGCTCTGCCTACAGGGCAGTAATTATAGCTTTACAGCGACGCACAAGGAGACTGAATCTGAAACGTCAAAAGGAGGATTAAGTGTTCTTTACCATTACACCGGGGAAGCCAAATGTGTATGCAGTGACCCCAAACCTGAGCCTAAATTGACATCACTTTGCTTTAAGTTACTAGCACTGGTGACAAATTAATCAAGTAAAATCAACTGAGACTGTTTCTTTAGGGTGGGAAAGAAAAGAAGCCAGCGAGAGGAGACATGGCACAGCTGACCTAGGGGGAAGAGTGTCCACGTGTGGGATGAACAAAACCCCCTTTGGGTGGTAACTTCAATGCGCCATTTAGTTTGGGTACAAGAAAAATAGTCAGGGGGAAGAATTGTGTCAATTTGGGTGCAAGGTTCCACAGTGGTCTTCTCTTCTGGAATTTTGATTCATGCCAAATCCCGTTAGGATCTTTTCTATTGGTGAGGTCACATGCGGGTATTATTTCCCCACAACCTACATAGGGTTGTTGGACCCGACTGGGGCATTTGGGCTCTGATACCTACTGCAGCTAATGGAAAGACTTCCAGGTTAGAAAAGAGATGGCTGAGATGGGGATATGACAGAAGTCTAGAAAAATCAGGAATGGGGTTGAGAAAGTGAATGAGGAAGGGTTATTTACCCCTTCACATAACACAAGAACTTGGGGGTCACCCGATGAAATTAATCGGCAGTAGGTTTAAAAAAAACATAAAGAAGTACTTCACATAGTGCACAGTCAACCTGTGGAACTCATTGCCAGAGGATGTTGTGAAGGCCAACAGTATAAAAGGGTTGAAAAAGTGTGAGATAAGTTCATGAAAGAGGTCCATCAATGGCTATTAGCCAAGATGATATGGGGTGAAACACCATGTCTTGAGTGTCCCTAAAACTCTTACTGCCAAAGGCTGGGACTGGCTTACAGAGGGTGGATCACTCAAAAGTGCCCTGTTCTGTTCATATTCTCTGAAACATCTGGCACCGGCCATTGTTGAAAGACAAAATACTGGGCAACATGTGTTTTGTAAAGGGAAACCATGCCTTACCAATCCACTAGAACTCTTAGAGGGGATCAACAAACATCTCGAGAAGGGGGATCCAGTGGTTATAGTGTACTTAGATTTTCAGAAACCTTTTGACAAGGTTCCTCACCAAAGGCTCTTAAGCATGGTAAGCTGTCATGGGATAAGAGCGAAGGTCCTTTCATGCATTAGTAACTGGTTAACTTTTTTAAAAGTTCAAATATGGTGTCTCTATATATTCTGATAAGTAAACTGGAGAAATGCAAGCTCAATAGAACTACCATTAAATAGATACATAACTGGTTAAACAATTGCAAACAAAGAGTAACTATTAAAGGAACAATGTCAGACTGGAAGGATGTTTCAAGTGGGGTTCCACGGGGATCTGTTCTGGGTCCGGTGTTGTTTAACATCTTTATTAATGACCTCGATGTAGGAATAGCGAGCACACTGATCAAGTTTTCAGGTGACACAAAGCTAGGGGGGTTGCAAAAACTTTGGAGAATAGAGCTAAAATTCAGAGGGATCTTGATAAATTGGAGAACTGGGCTATAATATAATAAAATGAAATTCAGCAAAGACAAATGTAAAGTGCTACACTTAGGGAAGAAAAATCAAATACATGAATGCAGAATAGGGGATAACTGGCTTGGCAGCAGCACTGCAGAGAAGGATTTGGGAGCTGTGGTGGATTGTAACCTCAACATGAGTCAGCAATGTGATGCTGTTGCAAAGAAAAAAAAGCAAATGGAACTTTGGGTTACATTCACAGAGGCAGAGCGTGCAAGTCACAGGAGGCAATAGTACCGCTCTCCTCGGTGCTGGTTAGGCCTCCACTGGAATACAGGACGGTGTCCAGTTTTGGTCACTTCTGTATAGAAAGGATCTAGAGAAACTGGAAAGGGTCGAGAGGTGAGAGACGAAGATGCTCAAAGGGATGGAATGCATGGTCAAAGGAGGAGGGAACTGGGTATGTTTCATTTGGAAAAGAGGAGATGAAGGGAGGTATGACAGGGGTCTTCAGATACTTGAAAGGCTGCCATAAAAATATGGAGAAAAGTTGTTCTTTTTTGCCATTGAGGGCAGGACCAGAAGCAGTGGGTTCAAACTACAGCACAGCAGATTTAATCTCAGGAAAAGCTTCCTACCAGTACAACCAGCAGGACAATGGAACAGATGCCCAGGGAGGTTGTAGGAAGTCCTTCACTGAAGGCTTCCAAAAGGAGGCTGAAGCCGTCTGTCTTGGATGGTTTAGACACAACAAATCCTGCATCTTGGCAGGGGTTAGACTAGGTGACCCTTGTGGTCCCTTCTAACCCTATGGCTCCACAGTTAAGGTGAAAGCATTAGAGAAAACATCAAAACAATAAAAGAAGCTCTAGGCATGCTACAACTTACCAGAAATCACCCCCCGACTCGGGAGCAGCAGAATCTGCCTCCAGGTCGGGGGGGCACTGGCACCCTAACTGTGGCCCTGCCCCCAATGCCAGCCCTTTCCCCAACGCCCTGCCCCCACTCATTCCTTTCCATTACAGCTGGTAAAAAGTGAGGGAGCCACGGCCCCCCAGCCTCCCTGTTCCGAAGCCCCCCCTGCCCCAACTCCAATAGAGGCTCAGTCCTTCAAACCCTCCACAGGTTCAGAGCAGCCGTAGGTCAGAACAGCACACTCATGAAGAGTTCAGTCTCTCCTTTCTGCTGCTTGGGCCTGGGATCTTGGCCTCACCTAACAGTATCAGCAGTCAGCGGCCCACTCCTCAGGACATAGCTGCCAAAGGCTGGGTTTTGCATTACCAGGAGTGAGGATTTTGCATTCCCTTTCCTCTAGGTATTTCCCAGAAAATCTACTTCACACGCCTTGTCCACAAAGACTGTTCTTGTCTGACACACTGTTCAGTGTAGACCTTGGATTATCCAAGCCCGCAGTAATACAGAACTTTTGCGTTGAAGACAATGGGCTCCAGAGTTACGTAAACATAATTCAATATGTTTTTCAAAAGATCTAGCAGGAAATTGCCATCTCTGGCACAGTGGCTACTGCTAATCCTTCCGTCCTTCCACCCTGTCTTTCACATCTGTTTCGATTTCAAGCTCTTTGGGGGCAGGGACTGTTTGTTATTATGTAGGCAGAGCCCCAGGCTCAGCTGGGCCCCCTAATTATAAATAATAACAGTAGAGATGCAAGAGTAGGTCTCCCAACGCTCAACGTTGGGGCAGTATTGTGACCACAGCTCACTGCAAAGGGGAGAACTGGGACACACCTGGCATAAATTCCCCTCCCTGCCCCAGCTAGTAGAGGAATTCCAGAGTGTCTAGCAGGAAACAAAGGCTTTATTATCGCTTCAAAGGTGTGGATGCATTTGAGAGCAGATAACCATCAGCTGTTCTGATGACAGCCCAGATCAGGCAGACAAAGTGCACTGATACCTTTTAATGGGTTCTTTTCTTATCCAAATTATGCGTAAGTCCTAAACCCTTCAGTGTGTTATTTTAAGACGCTGAAAAGCACACACAAGCCTTAGATGATCATGTTCTTTTGGCTGCCAGCAGGGAGCTTACTTGTGTCTGTGCCATCTGTACTGAGTCTTGGCTGCAAAAGCAGAGGCAAATTTGGGACCCACAGACACCAGTGCCCACCAGGAGACTCGGAGGGGAAGCTGAGCATGTTGACAGGCCTGGGGCACTTCAACTGCTGCATCATGCTTGGAGCAGGGGTAGATGCATTGCGGGGGCAACGAAGCCTTCCCAAAAGTGGGGGACTGGGGCCCTGCCCTCCCCTGGCCCTGCCTCTCCTCTTCCCCCGCCCCAAGACCTCCCCGCTCAGCCAAGCCAGAAGTTGGAACTGGGTTTGGGAGCTGAGGCCCCACCACCTGCTCAGGGTGGGAGGAGGCCAGGGGCTGTTCTCAGCCCATGTCCCCACTCCCGGGTCCCCCCATCCAGGACAGGTAGAGATTCTGCAGCTCCCAATAGCTGCCCACGTGCCGGGGTGCCAGAATGGGGGAGCCACGGGGCATGGCCCTCCCACTTTTTGAAAGTAGCTAGGCCTGTCCCAGCCACTTTTCACCCCTGCCCCTCCTCCTCCTCCCGAGGCACTGCCTCCCAGCCAGGTCAACAGCTGGACCCCAGCCGGGGAGCCCAGGCAGCTGTGGGAAGCCATGGACCCTCCACCTGCTTGGTGTACGGGGGCCTGAGAGCAGCCCCCGGCCTGTGTCCCCAGACCCCGCACTCAGGCCAGGTGGAGGGTCCACAGCTCCCAACAGCTGCCCAGATGGCTCTGACCGTGGCCAGGCTGCAGCTCCGAGGCTCTGCCCCCAGGCCAGGCCGAGAGCTGGAGCTGGGTTGGTCTAAGAGCTGCGCAGGCAAGAGTGGTTGAAGCTTCCTAAAAATGGAGGGGCCACTGGTCCCGGAACTGTGCCCCCCCATGATGCCCCTCCCTCAAGGCCCTTTCCTGCACCGCCCATTCCCCCAAGGCTTCACCCTTGCGCTATCTCTTTCCCCAAGGTCCCTCCCCACGTGCTATCTCTTCCCCCAAAACCCTGCCCCCACTCACTCATCTCCTCCCCCTCCCCCGTTGCTTGCCCTTCTGGCTAGTAAAAAGTGGGAGGGCATAGCTCTCTGACTTCTAAAAGTGGTGGGCCCATGGCTGCCACTGTTCCAGCGCGCTTGCCCCGGTCCATCCATATCCTGCTACAGCTAGGAGGAAATAATGGGACCTGATAAATTCTATACGTGGCAAACAAGCTGGCCCATAAAGCAGCCGGAAAGCGAAACAAGCATGATCACAACAGGTGGGATGGACTTGAAAACAAACCCTTCACTTGGAATGATTTCGAGCACCGAAAAAGCAAACATCAGAAATTCATGCTCCGTCACCCAACCGTGGCAATTTTTTTTTTCCAGTTCCAAGATACTTTAAAAGTAAGTTCTCTTCCCCGTCCCCGGAGCAGCATTGCGTAGAAACCAGCTTTATATGGTATAACATAGCAGTTCTCAACCAGGAGTCTGAGGGCACCTGGGGGTCTGCGAGCAGATTTCAAGGGATCCGCCATCAAGGGCTGGCATTAGACTCACTGAGGCCCAGGGCAGAAAGCAGAAGCCCCATCATATGGGGCTGAAGCCAAAGCCTGAGCAACTTAGCTTTGCGGGGGCCCTGGGCAATTGCCCTGCTAGCTACTTCTTAATGCCGGCCCAGGCTTTGATCTGCAGAAAAACAGTTGTCGTGGCGTAGATAGGCTGTGGTGTTTTTCCAGCATGCTGGGAGAGCCTCAGAGAGAAAAATGTTGAGAACCCCTTGTGATGGGTTTGGACACAGAGACCACCCTTGGGACTGTCACCTGATGTGCGGAGATTACCTCTGTGCCCGTTTTCTCTGCCAGTTTGGGCCTCCAGAACCCTGCCTTGTTGAACCATACACACCAGCCTGCTGCAAACACAGACCCAGGTCTGGTCCATGCCCCCAAAGCTGCAGCTGTAACTGAAAACAGCTCAGCAGGTCACCTATCTCCAGATACCCAGTTCCCAAGGGGATCCAAACCCCCAGATAAATCAGTTTTATTCTGTGTAAAGCTTATACAGGATAAACTCATAAATTGTCCACCCTGCATAACACTGCTAGAGAGATATTCACAGCTCTTTGTTTCCTCAGGTATTAATCACTTACTCTGGGTTTATCAACAAACAAAAGTGATTTTATTAAGTATAAAGAGTAGGATGCAAGTGGTTCCAAGTAATAACAGGCAGAACAAAGTAAGTTACCAAGAAAAATAAAACAAAACACGCAAGTCTAAGCCTAAAACATTAAGAAACTGATTACAGGTAAATCTCACCCTCAGAGATGTTCTAATAAGCTTCTTTCCAGACTAGACTCCTTCCTAGTCTGGGCCCAATCCTTTCCCCTGGTACAGTCCTTCTTAGTTCCAGCAGGCATCTTAGGTGAAAAGCAGAGGTTTTCTCATAACTGGGACTCTCTGTGTCCTGCTCTATCCTCTTTTATAGCTTTGGCACAAGGCGGGAATCCTATGTGTCTCTAGATCCCCACTCCTCCTTTTAAATGGAAAAGTACCAGATTTAAGATGGATTCCAGACATGTTCACGTGTCTGGTGAGATCCCTAGTCTCCATTCTTCATTACCTACACATATGCAGGAAGGCTTGCAGGTAAACAAACCCACTCACAGTTCATTTATTCTGAAGCACCCTTAATGGCTTCCTCTTCATATGTTTACATCAGTAATACAAGTTTATATCTTATTCTCACAACTCCACACATAGAAATAATACATGCAAACAAATGGGATGAACACACTCAGTAGAAGTAGATCATGAGCTTTGTAATGATACCTTACAAGAGACTTTTTGCATAAAGCATATTCCAGTTATATCATATTTACACTTATAAGCATATTTCCATCAAACATTATGGAGTACAATGTCCCACCCCTGGTATAACACACAGTAGAGTCATGGCTGGGGCTAAAAGAAATACAGCAGGGACTGAGTTATCTTCTTACAAAAGAATGTTAATCGTCACCATGTGGCTAGGCATAGGAAAGATAAGGACTGATCAGTCATGTTCATCTAGCTCAATGCTGCTGATGAATGTCCCTGTTATTCATTAGTTGTCCCCCATTTTCAGTTGGTTTCTGGGTCCAGTGGTCCCTCCCACAAGGCTTGGAGAGGGGCCTATAGACATTGTGGGCTTGCACCCGCCCACCTCTCGGGATTTCCAATAAGGTCTTACGGCCCTGGAGCGTGGGAGGAGAAATACATTCATGCTTGTGAGATTCTCACATAGTACCCTGAGGAAGCGAGAGAGATGCTGTTGCCAGTTTCCTCTCTCTTGTTCCAGTGTCAGCCAGAATCCCTCCATGGCAGGTATACTGGTGTCAGTCAGGGTCACTTAAAAAATGTCCCTAAGCCTTGCAGTTCAGTGGTCAGGCCGGTGGGTTTTACTGCTCTTGATTCCAGTCCTGTTGTCAAAGTCAGGAATCATCTCTCGTGGCCCTGGCAAAGGAAGGCCAGCAAGCTGAGGGCTTGTCTACACTTCAAGTGCGAAGCTGACCGGAGAGCTTCTCCTATTGGCATAATAGACCCTCCACTTTCCCAAGAGGCAGCAATGGGGGAAGACCTTCCATCCCATAGTGCTGTCTATACAGGGGCCTAGGCCGGGATAACTGCATCAGGCAGGCATGTGGATTTTCCACCCCCGCATGACGCAGGTAGACAGACAGAAGAGGGGAGTGTAGCCCAAGTCTCAGTCTCTGACCTGTGCAACTGAAACAAGTCTAATGCCCCAAGGCAAACCAGGGACGATGGCTGACCCAAGGAGGCTTTTGTGTCTCTTGCCTGCTGAGGAAGTCTGTAGTGCAGTGAGGAGGTGGAGCAGCTCAAATAAAGGGGAAGGACCTGGCTTCCTTGGTAATTTTGTTTTTCTCGTTTCTCTTTGTTTAGTCGCAGGTGCCTATGCCTGCCAAACTCGTTACCGTGCTGATGAATCTGCCCACGAAGAGGTGAATTGCCAATGTAATACATGTATTCCTTCGGATAAACAGAGCTATCATCTACAAGAGAACACTAAGTCTATTGTCAATAGTGATCGACCCACTCCTGTTTGTGTTTCGCTCCGATTCGTTAAGTGCTTTAGGCCTACTTTTGAAAATAACGCACAAGCTGAGCAAATGCCAGGCTGGGGCCCCACTCATTGGAGACAATTAAGCAGCTTTTGCACAGTTAAAGGCTGAAGTAACTTCAATCATGTATTTGTCCAAAGCTTTGCAGTTGCTAATCACCAGCTCTCTATTGCTGAGCGAATGGCTTCAGTCTGGCCACAGAGATGCTCTTCGGGTCTGTGCCCGGCGCATTCAGCTTGTGGGAGGTATCTGAAATAAAGGAATTGGACTCTTGAGGTCTGTCTACACAGCTCTTTGGAGTGCGCCTCCCAGCTTGGGCTGACAGACTTGAGTGAATAGGGCTTGCACCAACGGCGTAGATAGAGCTTCGAAATTGCCCCACAACTACTGTGGGTTTTTTTCACCTTTCTCTGAAGTATCTAGTGCTAGCCACTGTCAGAGGTAGGACATTTGGCTAGATAGATGTCTGACCCAATCTGGCAGTTCCTGTACTAGGGGATGGAATATGCATATAAATCCAAGGGACGGCACATTCCAGTGGAATCACATAACTGGGAATTGGCCAGGAGTGGGAGAGCCCATTCAGCTGCAGATATTGTAAGCAGCTGGAGAGCTGTGGCTCGGTGGAGAGGGCGGAGAGTACATGACAATTGCATTGTCTCCGGCTGATTCCAGTCCTAATTTATCAGCTTCAATAACAGCTCAAGTAGAGCCAGAAGTTAAAAATTACCTAGTGGGCTGCCATGCACTGAGCCAGATACTTTGAGATAAAAATAGCCTGGCCTAAATGTAAGGCAACAAATAAAACAAATCAATCTGAAAGGTTATTCTATGCCTCACGGGCTCCTCTTCCTGATAGCGTCACTTCCCTTCTCCATCACAGCTCTACCACCATGAGGCGCACCTTGTGCCAAACTAGATGTAAACACTGGGATGGGACGGGGGAGAGGGTTCTTTACTTTGTGCATGTATAGTACCTGGCCCAATGGAGCTTTGGTCCTGATTGGGGCTTCTGAGTCTGGACCCTGCTATACATAAATGAAAGACATGAAGACATCTCCTTTGTCACTCCTGTCCTCTTGCCTCTCCTTCCCTGGGTCATTTCTTTATCTTAGGTCTTGTCTTTTAAACTAAGTGCCATGGAGCAGGGGCTGTCATGTACTATACATCTGTACAGCACCTAGCACAACGGGGTCCTGACATGATTAAAGGAAGTCAGGCTAGCTGATCATAATGGTCCCTTGTGGCTTTCGAAAAGCTGAAGAATCATCCTTGTCCTATAAACATACAATAATAACTCTTCTGCCAGGTGTCAGCAGCAGGACCGAGGACAGGTTCAAAACGTCTAAGAGTCTTTGAAAAAATAAACAAAACACTGGCTCATGCCACCTCCTGGACCCATACTCCTAAGTCAGGCTCTGGGAAATAAACTAAAACTTCCCTGGGTCACCTGCCCAGATGATAACATACCAGGAGTTTGGTCATCCACCCACACACTAGTCTTGGTAAATGTCCAGCTGCTGGAGATCCAGAATCTGTCTCACTGTAAACCCCACTCACCTGAGGACAGTTAGTCTGTGATAGCTAATGGCATTATGGGATCGCTCACCTTTACTGGGCAGCTCTCAGTGAAGTCACCTGCATGCCACTAGCCCATTCATGTAGATTCCTTCTTCAAGCTTCAGTTCAGGAGCCAAACACCACAAAGAACCACTGAACACAGTCCTTGTTGTTTAGAATCAAGACACCCCCCTTCCCCGAGAAAATCAGTACCCTCTTCTCTTCTTTTATAGGGCTCTAGCTTCATTATCCGGCCAAAGTCCAATGCTTGCTCAGTCAGGGTGACCTCTCACCCAGACTATATTTGACACAAATTCAATGCCCTTTCTTGAGTACCGTCTGGATAATTATTTATTATTAAATTTTACACTTAAAACACAAACAAAATCCAACCCAAACCAACTAACATGGCAGTTGGAGTTATGGGTAAATAACATGGAAACAAAACTGACCACAGCTGTCTTTTCCTTTTCTTGTCAACAGAGGGATCAGAGAGCTCCATGCTATTATTATTAGTAACACTACTACTACTACTACTAATACATTAATAATTAATATTTAATAAAGTAATAGTGCCTTTCATTCCAAAGGATCACAGTTCTTCACAAACTGTCTGCATGCAGCAACACTGAAATGGAGTGGAACGCCACAGCAAGAAGGCAGCACAGTATGTCCATGAGCAAGTGGAAATGCTGGATCAAGGGCACTGGGACAAACTCTTACTTTTTAATGGAACAGGCTATTGCATCTTTAATTTCTACATGGGGAGGGGAGGATCCAAAGCCCAGTCTTTCAATTGGCTTCACTGAGCTTCGAGATAGGCCCAGAGAGGAAAAAGGAGCATTTAATTTGCTGTAGCCGGACATTCAGAACAAGCCCCACCCTGTAGGTGAATGTGTCTACGTGTTGTATGAGGACATGGGAATTCTCATGTCTCCTGAGCACCCCAGGGTTCCTTCCTGGAGCTAACAGAGCTGATTCGAAGCATGGCACTAGAGTTTCAAGATCTTTTCTCCCAGCAGGACTGAACTCCCAGACAGAAGACGACTCCAGTACACTAGCTGGGGATCTTTCATCTACCCTGGCAATCAGAGAATCATCCTGCATCATCTTCTGACTCATCTAGTTAGCTGAACATGGGGTCTGAACCTGGGCCTAGGCCTGGGTATCAAAGATACACCTGTAATGTCATTGGACATCATCTCCTGCAGAGGAAGGTCACATTTCCCCTTCCCTTTTGGCAGGGAGAGTGGTCTGACTGTATGCCCCAGAGAAGACCTCCAGTCAGTTGATGGCAGTACCCTGCTCACACAGTCTTACAAGACTATCTGGGACAGTCTTCTTCTTCTGTGCTTGTGCCATATC
This sequence comes from Dermatemys mawii, assembly GCA_007922305.1. NCBI lineage: Eukaryota > Metazoa > Chordata > Testudines > Dermatemydidae > Dermatemys > Dermatemys mawii. The sequence goes on from ML677401.1 coordinate 13,789,266, forward strand.
TATTGATGGTCCTCAGTGCTACCATAATATAAAGAATCAGGCCCCAGAGCTGTCCGTGCTGTACATTCCCCAAGGGGGAAAGGAAAGGGAATCAGAATTAACAGCCCAGAGTAGTCTAAAAGCAGGGCTAACTTCAGAGAGTCAAGCAGAGAGAGAGCACGAGAGAATTCTACAGTTGTAATGTATAAAGGTGGGCGAGGTACTTTGGCAGCGAAAAGGCACGGCCGCCCTGGGAATAAATATCTTTAATTGCTTCCCTGAATGCCCTGAGAGTTGTTTAACACACAGTAAGTACACAACTGCTTATTGAAAATATTTAGATCTATTCATTAGTTCAGAAAGTCAGGAGGAACCTGTTTCCCGGCCACCCCCCTTTATTATTATTTTGAAATCTAGCTCTTTGTCCCTGGATAGGCAGAGATCATTAATAATGGTTACAGGTCACACTGCTTGATAGGTTTTTGAAATCTCTGTGTTTCACTCCGCTGCTATGGGAGCGTGCTTGTGAGGCTGAAGAAATCCCCAGCAGGAAAATCAGGGGAAAAACAAGTGGGAAGGATTAATACTGACAACGGCACATAGGACAGACAGAGCACTTTATGTCTGCAAAGCGCGTGAGAACCTAGATCAAATGGACCGTGCCTGAGCCCCCGTAGGAGATAGGTAGACAGAGGGCCCTAGACTGAGGCAACACCCACAGGCTGGGCTAAGTCAGCGACTCTCAAGATTGCCACTGTTCTGTGCTGGGACTTATTCAGAGGAAAAACAGGTATCCCAGGCTGCAAAACAGTAGCCAGCCTGAGTCAGCTGTTTTCTTCGCTCTTTCATCCCTAAAGAAGCCCCAAATGCTTTACAAACAAACGGCTGACTCTAAGGTCCTCGGGGCAGGAGCCATTTTTTGGTGAAGTGTTTTTACATTACTAGCACAAAGAGGTCCTGATCCTACAGGTACGAACACAATGCAACTAATATTCTACTGTTATTATTCATTATTATTACACACATGAGAGAGATCGCTTCCCCCAGCACTAAAATGCAACCACCTCAGAGCTGGAAGACAGCAGCTGTTGAACAAAGCACAACCGTTTAGGGCAGGAAATCAATTCCTGCCCAAGTACCCTGCCTGTTTCTCACTTGCTTTTATTTTCAGCTCAGACCTAACCTGACAACACCAGTTTGTTGCCTTTGGATGAAAGAAATTCTGTTTTCACTTTCCAACTGCTTTTTACACAATTTCTCTCTAAATCTTTCAAACTGGCAGGCAGGCTTTGGGAGGCTTCTTTAGCTTTGATAATATGACAGGTCTCACTGAAAAAGTACCGATCTCTGTGTGATCCTGGCATCTGGGCTCAGAACGGGTGAATTGTACCTGGAGTCCTAGTGCATGAAAAGTAATCTGAGCTCATTAGAATTGAACACAGGTGAAAAGGAGTGTTAGTGATTGGCTTTTGGAGTGAGGCAGTGCTGGACAGCACCCTGTGTTATTTACACAGTGATCTACCTAGCAGGAGATGAAAGGGACTCCCTGGTGTATTTACATACGTGCCACCAGATCTCTGTTTGACTTTGCAATAGAATAGAAATTGTTTATAAAACCACAGTAAATTACCCTGCAAACCCTCATTCACACGAGTTGTCCTATTGCAGCCAGTGGCTCTGTACAACCTAGTGTTTGCAGGATCAGGTACTATATAAAATATCATATTCTGCTACCAGTGATTAAGGTCACCGTTGTATATAAATGAAAAAGACAAGAGCCCAGCGGAGATTGATTCTGTAACATGGCTCTTTATAGAACAGGCAGGAACAACTGGAAATTGCTCAATTAAGCCCCAAACATTAGAAAAAACCCTTCGGGGTAAAAGTCTTTGTAATCCTGGTTTTAAAGAAGCTTAAGGGTTGAAACTATTTCAAACCAGAGGGAGAAAGAAACCCAATTTGATTCTCACGATTCCTTGAAAACCAGGAAATGAACAGCCCACCTGGTGAAAATGGCAAAAAGCACCATTACCTCTGGGTAACAGGTGAAGAAAAGTCCTCGCACTGCAATGAAGCTGGCTTCTGCTTTAGTTAAGCTTAGCAGGGAAGTTCCTGATGAGGGGCTGAGGCTCGGTCTGAATGAGCATAACCGCGTACGGCATGTGCTTTCTAGAGAGGCATGTGCTTTCTAGAGAGGCATGTTCTCTTCCTTGATCTCCCGTCCGAGCGCTCCAGAGCATGGGGAAATGGATAAGTTGCTTCCTCTCTATGGTTGGTGCAGCGTGTGCACCATTTGCAGCTAACCAGCTGTGCAGAGCAAGGTGCAAGCAGTGCAGGGGTGAGAAGGCGTGATGCTACCTCCTCCCTACCCGATTTGGGTGATGTGTTCCACTTGGGTCAGTCCAAGAGGAACAGCCTCTGCACTCCCAGGGGCTCAGAAGCTGGAATTGTCCTGAGCTCTTGCATCAGATCTGCAGTGTGAAGGCCACCTTGCATGCTGGCTCCTGGGAAGCTAAAATGGCCTTTATTACCAAGATGATACTTATCTCTTTCCTCCTTTAATTCAAGTCCCTTTTATGCCCCTTCACTTAGACCTCTAATAGCATCCATTACTCTTTTTAACTTTCCAAACTAAGCCCGCCAGCTTGTTTAACGAGAGGATAAAGGGAGCACAGCTTGGGAACTGGCCAAAAATTGCCCAAATTAAGAAGGATTTAACTAGGTGTGAAATGTGTAAATACTAAACAGGTTCCTGCATTGTGCATGAGAATCACAGCGGCTGAGCAGGTGCATCTGAGTAAGACCTAGGCAAATATTACACAAAGTCTCCCCCCAGCTGAAGGTTATACTTGAAATGCTTTATTGAACCTGGAGAGAGACCCAGGAGGAACCTTTAGGGCCTGATCCAAGTCGATGGAAAGGTTTCAGTGATTTAGTTGCTACAATCATGTACAAAGAAAAAGATCCTGGGAAGTCAAAAAAGCCAACTTGGTGTTGATCTTCCTGCACATGGCCAAGAATCCACCGCAGAGGAGAAAGAAGCAATTACAGCCTCTTTTACCGTCCTAGCGTGCAGAAGACCAAACTTTGCCCAGACAAGGCCAAAGACAGAATGAGGTATGGAGATCGAATTACCCTCTGACTCCTCGAGGTCAGAGTTGAGGCAGGTTGGCTTGGCAGGGCTAGCTGGGCCACACCTTCCTACACCGCTATCACCACAAACGGGGATTCAGAAAGCAGGGGTGGCTGCTACCTCTCAGGTCTCAGTAAGTGCACTCCATACATCCCTAACCTCCTGCTGTGGGAAAGGCTCACGAGTTCATGACTCCTGGACACAAGGATTGTGCATTCAACGTGGTCTTAGCTCACCTTTATCTAGCCTTGAGGTTTGCATGAAGATGCTGTTGCAGCATGAGACAGAGCCCAAGTGGTGCTTTTTTGGGGGGGGGATGTTTATTTTTAAGGGAGGTTGGTAAATGAAAAAATCTTTGATAACCATTTTAATCATGTTTTTGATACAAATTTGGGGGGCGGTGGAAACGGAAAATATTGTGAAAAATTTGGAATAAACAAACACAGACGAAAACAAATGAAAAAATTAAAAAAATTTCAAGGCCCCCCCCTTTTGGGATTTTTTTGACTGACTTTAATAGACTCCTGACCCCCCAACCCCTACTATAATGACCAGAGGAATACTCCAGCCAATCAGATGTCACGCTTCTGCTCCAGTATCTCTCCCCTCCATTGTCCATTGGCTGAGTGAGGATATTCAGTTCATGCTTTTGGCCAGAAGATGGCAATGAGAAATGAGGGTTTCAAAGCCAGGTTCTCAGCTGGGTGTATCTTGAAAGCACTTACCTTAGAGGGCTTTGGTTTTGTCCCAGCTCTAGCTCCAGAACTTCCCTAGGGCAGTTGTTTCAAAGAAGAAAAATCATATCTCAAGGGGTGCTAGGGGCATGTGGGCGTGGCCTGCAGAAGGAAAGCCAAGAGATGGTTTAAGACCAATTTCCCTGTAAAGACCCTTTCACAGCTGGGCTGCACTTTTGTTCAAACGAGATGCAGTATAATCATTTCTGGCCAATTTCAATGGCCAGGTCAGCAGTTTAGTGACAGGCAACCCCACCCCTCCCAAGTTTTGCCAATCTGAATAAGCTCCCCCAAAATTTGGGAGCCAAACTTCCACCCAACTGCTATTAATGCCCTTGTAGGTACCCACATCTGGGAACCCCACACTCTCTGGTCTGATCTTCCTCCATGGCTAGAGTTGTGCCACACTGCCATTCTGGTGTGTTTTGTGACAGTCAGCACGTCGACCTACAATTGAACACCATGATGGACCAGACCCCCGATTGTCTGACCCCCTGCCTGCTCTTACACCCAGCGGCAAAACCAGGCCAGCAGCCGCCCAAAGCTTACACCTGCAGCTGCAATTGTGTCTGCCTTGTTCCCACCCTTCCTACTGCCCTGCTCTAGTCCTGCTCTCCTGCTCAGCTCCTGACTCCAAACCTAATCCTTGGCTCTGATTCCTGGTTCTTCACTCTAGAGCTGACTCTCAGCACTGATCCTGGCTGCTGACTCCAGCTCCGATCACTAGGCCTGGCCACCCACCCCCTGGTCCGTGACAGATGGTGAATCTGATTTCTTTTCTGAATCAGCTCACCCATTCTTAGACACCCTGCTTGAGGTCAGCTCAGGCGGTCTGAATAAAGACAGTTCAAACGGTCTCTGGTATTCTCTGAACCATTCACCCGGGCCTAATGTCAACATGGAAGCAGCTAATCAAAGCCTATTACTGTAAATGATCAAATCTGAGATAGCAAAGTTAATGAGTGAGTCTCCACAAGGGCCCCATTACCTGTTCGGTTTGACTTTCTCTTGGTTTCCCATTAACCCTGGTATTTTCATTTCTCATCCCCTTGTGCAATGGTTCCAGCACTCTGAGGCAGGAGGTCCCAAGTCTGTGTTGGTTTAGGGTCTGCCGGAATAGAGAGGTCCTAGCACACCGTTGTCTCCAGCCGTTGATCTCATCGTGTCCAGTCAGTGTTCTCTATGGAAAGTTTGCAGAAGTTAAACCTCTCATAGGAAAACTTGGGGAAAGTAGCCTGGGGAGAGCTTCACGCCAGATTCAATCCTGCTTTTCTTGGGCACTCCCTGGAGTGACTGTGATGGGATTTTAGGGGGTGCTAAGAGTGCAGGAGAGGGGCCTGAAAAATTAACCCACTAAGAAAGAAATAATGATAGATAGGTTCACTTTGAATTCAGAGCTCAGCTACTGTGTCGATGAGCATTATATAATCCCAGACTGTTGTGTGCTGCCAACATCGGGTTTGTAACTCTTGGACCCACTGGTTCAAATCGGCAGGGAGCACATAACTATTTATCCTGCTGACCCAGACAAATTGGTGAGGACCTTGCTTTGGGTGAGAACATTGTACAACTGGAAGTGATCTTGAGACGCCATCTAATCCAGTCCCCTGCACTCATAGCAGGACTAAATATTATCTAGATCATCCCTGACTGGTGTTTGTCCAACCTGCTCTTAAAAATCCACATCCTGCCTAGTCAATTTATTCCAGTGCTTAACCACCCTGACAGTTAGGAAGTTTTTCCTAATGTTCAAACTAAACCGCCCTTGCTGAAATTTAAGCTCATTGCTTCTTGTCCGATCCTCAGAGTTTAAGAAAAACAATTTTTCTCCCTCCTCCTTGTAACAATCTTTTATGTATTTGAAAATTGTTCTCATGTCCCCTCTCAGTCTCCTCTTCTTCAGACTAAACAAACCTGATTTTTTCAATCTTCCCTCTTAGGTCATGTTTTCTAGATCTTTAAAGATCATTTTTGTTACTCTTCTCTGGATTTTCTCCAATTTGTCCACCTCCTTCTTGAAATGTGGTGCCTAGAACTGGACACAGTACTCCAGTTGGGGCCTGATCACCGCGGAATAGAGCTCTAGAATTACTTCTCGTGTCTTGCTTACAACACTCCTACTAATACATCCCAGAATGACGTTTGCTTTTTTTGCAACAGAGTTACACTGTTGACTCATAGTAGCTTATGGTCCACTCTGACCCTCAGATCCCTTTCCGCAGTACTCCTTCCTAGGCAGTCATTTCCCATTACGTATGAGAATTCTAAATCAAGGTGCTTTCTGTGTACATTCGCGATGCCCAGGTGTTGGACAAGGAAGGGGGCTGCTCTGTATTTTGGGACAAAATTTCCAATCCTGGCAGCTTTTTGCCATGAGGTGGTGGGCCAGTTGGTTGCTGCTTTTCCACCCCAATAGTGGCTGACGCTATTACATAATGTCTAATGTAGTAGACATTAGGGCTACTGAATGTCTTTAGCCCTAAGACATTCAGTAGGTGTCTTAGGGCTAAATCCTGAGCATTCAATAGAAACTTACCTGAGCATGAAGATCTGAGTGAAGAGTGACTAAGAGCAGCAGGACACTGACTCATGGTTTGTAAATAGGGTGACCAGACAGCAAGTGTGAAAAATCTGGATGAGGAGTGGGGGTAATAGGAATCTATATAAGACAAAGCCTCAAATCTTGGGACTATAAAATCAGGACATTACCTGTTTGTAAAGTACAAAGGGATCCTTTGTGATGAAAAGTGCCATAAAATGCTATTACTGCTGCCTTCTCTCCTTCCCACTTCCTTTCTGTTTTCTTCCCCCTTCTATATCCTGCTCCTCTTTCCTCTTCTCCTTGCATCTCTTGCTCCTGCCTCAACCAAAACAGCAGACACTTTGGAGCTCAGGTGAAAAGGAAACAGCCTGTGTGTGTATATTGGCTCATCGAATTCCAGCCAGGGGCCCTGATCCAGCAAAGCACCCACGGGGACAGCTCTTGTGCACAAAGTTAAGCATTTGCTAGCGTGCTTGACTGAGTGCAGCATTCAGAATGTTACCATGGACCTTACAGCTACGTGATGAATTTGCGCTGGCTTTGGTTTCTAGGGAGGGCAATTGACAAACACCATGTGATCCAAATCATCTGTCTCTATGGTAGTTTGCAAATGGAACCTTTCATGTGGATCAGACAGCGGACAGTGCTGTGCTCACGAAGGGCACACTGGAGACACGTCAGGGATGACGGCCGTCCATCACCTTCTCCATCAAGTTAGCCGGCTTCAGATTCAGGTTGTTCTGTCCCTCATTTTAATTTCCCAGCAAGAGTTTCTTGATTTTCAAGAGTGCACAGAAATAAGAACGGTGCATTAACTTAATGATGACAAATAGCTGCTTTGGCCTTCACTGGGAAGACTGCGATAACCCAGGTCCGGTCTTTGTGCGTTCCGGCTGCCTTCCACGTCTCAGTGCAGTGAGATGGCAGCGGCCTGGCCCGCCTCCAGCTTGGCGTGTGGCTGACATTGTTCATGGGAACGTTCTGTGCAGGCTTGGGCATCCTCCTCTCTTCAGGATCACAGCAAAGAAAACAAAAGCCCTGGCCCTGCGTTGTCTGGCCTTATCTGCACCTATTCTGGCCTCCTCCATCTTCTTCAAAAGGGTGTGGTGACCGCATGGCCAGAGCATTTCTTCTATCAGGTTTGGTTTATTTGCACAAGACGGATGGATCCTCTGGAGATCAGTGTTTCTCATGGACAGGGGATAGTTACGAAGGAACAGAAGGAACACGAACAAATAATTAGTCAGCAGCAACACCCTGTCTGGATCCTTCAATGTAGCGTAGGCAAAAGTCCCACATAGCTTGAAAACTGGTTATTTAACAGACATGCCCCTTCTCTGTGTCCCATCCTGAGTGATAAGCTTCACTAAGACATCTGTGTCACTTATAGGCAGGTGGATCTTGTCAATTTGGGGTAGGGGACAGGGCATTCTCAAAGGAAGGGTCTCTCCCTTGGGAACACATTACCCGGCTCTATCCATTAAAGACTGAGAACAGTTGGTTGCAAAATTTTTGATGAAACGAATTTCCATAGGATGCCAAAGCGGGAGCAGTTGGACAGGATTAGAATTCAAAATGAACTGGGATAATTGGAGAATTGGCCTAAATTCAACAAGATGGAATTCCTTAAATACAAGCGCAAAGTACTACACTTAGGGAGGGAAAACCAAGTGCACAAATCCAAAATGTGGAAGAACTAGCTAGGTAGTAGTCCTGCAGAAAATGACCTAGGGGTTATAGTGATCACAAATTGAACATGAGCCAGCAATAGGCTGAAGCTGAAAAAAAAGGATTAATATTCTGGGGTGTGTTGAGAAGAGTGTCACACCTAAGACAGGGGAAGTAATTGTTCTACGTACTCATCACTGGGGAGGCCTCAGTTGGAGGACTGTGTCCAGTTCCGGGCACGGCTCTTTAAGAGACAAACTGGAGAGAGTCCAGAGGAAAGCAACGCAAACGAACAGTGGTTGAGAAATCCTGACCTAGGAGAAAGGGTTAAAAAGACTGAGCCTGTTGAGTCGTGAGAAAGCAAGATTGAGGGGGGATCTGATAACAGTCTTCAAATATGTTAAGGGCTGTTCTCAAGAGGACTTTGATTAATTGTTCTCCATGTCCACCGAAGGTTGAAATAGAACGAATGGATTTAATCTCCAGCAAGAGAGCTGTAGGTTAGATACTAGGGAAAACTTTCTACCTATAAGGGTAGGCAAACTCTGGAACAGTCTTCCAAGGGAAGTTGTGGAATCCCCGTCGTTGTAGGTTTTTAAGAACAGGCTAGACAAGCCGGTCGGGGGTGGGATAGACATACTTGGTCCTGCCTCAGTGCAGGCGGCTGGACTAGATTTCCTTTCGAGGCCCCTTCCAGCCCTACATTCTATAATATTATGATTTATAATGGTACAGTAAAGCAGGAGTGGGCAAACCTTTTGGCCCGAGGGCCACATCTGGCTGTGGAAATTGCATGGTGGGCCATGAGCGCTCGTGAAAATGGGGGTTGTAGTGTGGGAGGGGGTGAGGACTCTGGCTGGGGGTGCGGGCTCTGGGATGGGGCTGGGATGAGAGGTTTGAGGTGCAAAAGGGGGCTCTGGGCAGGAGGGGATCAGGGCTGGGGGGGTTGGAGTGGGGGAGGAGTTCGGGGTGCAGGTTCTGGGTGGTGCTTATCTCAGGCAGCTCCATGTCCCCCCTCCGGATCCTAAACAGAGCACAGCCAAGCATCTCTGTGCGCTGCCCCATCCACAGGTGCTGCCCCCATAGCTCCCGGAAGCAGCGGCATATCCTCCCTCTGGCTCCTACAGGGAGGCATGGCGCCAGGCAGGCAGCTCTGCATGCTGCCCCGTCTGCAGGCACCGCCCCTGCAGCTCCCATTGGCCAGGGTTCCCGGCCAATGGGAGCTGCAGAGCCAGTGCTTTGGGCAGGGTCAGCGTGCAGAGCCCCCGGCTGCCTCTATGCATAGGAGCCAGAGGGAGGACATGCCGTTGCTTCTGGGAGCCACACAGAGCCATGGCACAGGCAGAGCAGGGAAAGCCCCCTGACCCTACTCTCCAGCTGGAGCACCAGAGCGGGGCAAGCCCCAGACCCTGCTCCCCAGCAGGAGCTCAAGAGCCAGATGAAAAGGTCTAGCTGTAAAGGCTACCATCTGTTATGAAGACATTTTTTCCAGTCCCGTCACTCAGAATCTCATCCTGCAATCTTTCCCATGTTCATCCGCCCATAGAAATAAAAGGCTCAGACCCTAACACTGGGATGACAGTCAACCAAGGGGTTACAGTTTCAGTAAGAGCTCAACTCTTGGCCAAAGCCTCATTTCAAACTTTAACTTAATGTTTAGCTAATGGCCCTCTTAAAATCAGTTCAAGAAGAGTGGCTTCTTTCCAACAGTGGGACTACTGGCTGGGAACATTTACCATCATGGAGCCAATTAGGATACATCTGAGCAGTTAGCTTCTATCATCTGTGTTAATACACTGTAACAGGAGATAACCAACTCTATCCAGTCATATTAAACATTAAACATGAAAGAATCCCCATTTAAACATCTTAGAGGAGAGGAATTCATTAGGGTTTTTTGATCTCTGTTGTTTACTTTGCAGGACTGAAACCCCCCCAGCTTGTGACTGGCCTGGTGCACGCAGTTATATTTTAAACAACAGTAGGGATCAAATCCTCCTTTTGAGAGGGAATGAACACGCAGCCAGGGTTAATACAGAAACCACCAGAAATGAATGGCACTTTAAGGAGTGTTTTGAAATGGTTTGAGCAAGAAGCTGGAGAGCTGGAATTTCTGGGTTCCATTGCTGGATCTAGTTGGAGTTCAGAAGGATAATGTAGGGTTACATACAGGAGACGGAGAGGACTTTCCAAGGAGTTGAGCTTTACTTTATGGTGCATTTGACAGCAAGAAATTTGGCACAGACTAAAGGTGGATGTGTCATGGAAGACAAGTACATAGTATTCCATATCCACAGTATTCTTGCCAGCAAGTTAAAGAAGTATGAGCTGGATGAATGGATCATAAGGTGGATAGAAAGCTGGACAGACTGTTGGGCTCAACGGGTCGTGATCAATGGCCCCATGTCCATTCAGCAGCCGGTATCAAGCAGAGTGTCCCAGGGGTCGGTCCTGGGGCCGGTTTGGTTCAACATATTTATTAATGATTTGGATGATGGGATGAACCGCACCCTCACCAAGTTTGCAGATGACACTAAAATGGGAAGAGTGGTAGATATGTTGAAGGTAGCAATAGGATACAGAGGAACCTAGACAAATTGGAGGATTGGGCCAAAAGAAATCTGATGAGGTTCAACAAGGACCAGTGCAGAATCCTGCACTTAGGACAGACAAATCCCATGTACTGCTACAGACTAGGGACTGAATGGCTAGGCAGCAGTTCTGCAGAAAAGGACCTGGGGATTACCAGGGACCAGAAGCTGGATATGAGTTAGCAATGTGCCCTTGTTGCCAAGAAGGCCAATGGCATATTGGGCTGTATTAATAGGAGCATTGCCAGCAGATTGAGGGAAGTGACCATTCCCTTCTATTCGGCACTGGTGAGGTCACACCTGGAGTATTGCATCCGGTTTTGGTCCCCCCCACTACAAGAGGGATGTGGACAAATTGAAGAGAGTCCAGTGGAGGGCAACAAAAATGATCAGGGGGCTGGGGCACATGACTTACAAGGAGTGGCTGAGGGAACTGGTCTTATTTAGTCTGCAGAAGAGAAGACTGAGGGGGGATTTGATAGCAGTCTTCAACTATCTGAAGGTGGATTCCAAATAGGATGGATCTAGACTGTTCTCAGTGGCGGCAGATGATGGAACAAGGAACAATGGTCTCAAGTTGCAGTGGGGGAGGTCTAGGTTGGATATTAGGAAACACTATTTCCCTAGGAGGGTGGTGAAGCACTGGGATGGGGTCCCTAGGGAGGTGGCGGAATCTCCTTCCTTAGAGGTTTTTAAGGTCAGGCTTGACAAAGCCCTGGCTGGGATGATTTAATTGGAGATTGGTCCTGCTTTGAGCAGGGGTTTGGACTAGATACCTCCTGAGGTCCCTTCCAACCCTGATATTCTATGATTCTATGATACATAGAGGAACCATACAGAGGGTTGGGTAAATGTGGCTTGATTCTGTTCTATATGGAAAAGATGTCCAAGGCTGAAGCAATGAGATGTCTCAGAGATGAGAGCTGGCTGGAAAATACAAGGAAGAGAAAGGCTAAAAAAGGACCAAGGTTAGAGGCTAGAGGCATTTCATATCAGAAAGGATTAAAGGAAAATATGGGAAGCCTTCAGTGGAAATAAAAGAGGGATTAGAGAGGTAGGGTCATGCCAGGAAAGGACCAACTTCCACCTGAGATGTTCAGAAGGTGAGGAATCAACAGTATCGAAAGCTGCTCTCAGAACCTGTAGGATGAGAAAAGATGGTGTTAGATAACAATGTTCTGTTGAAACTATTTTTGACAGAAAATTGTATTTTCAATTAAACGAAAATTTGTGGAAGTGTCTGGTTTCCTTGACATTTTTTGATTTTGCATCAGAAAATGGATGAACCATTTTTGTTTGTTTGTTTTCAGGTGAAAATGTTTGGTTTTCGGGTCTCAAAAACTGAAAGGAATTTGGTTTTTCAACAAAAAGCCAACATTTTCCACTGCAAAGGAAACCAGTTTCCAGACAATTCTACTGTTGTCAGATGGGAGGAGCAGGCCAGAAACACCTGGAGATGGTCATCTGTCCTGCAGGGGAGCCAAAAGCCAAACGATGCCTAAGAAATCTCTGCTAAAGACTCTGGGTAGATCGGAGAGGGGGTTGGTTTGTGCAGGGTCTTGGAAAGACAAAAGATATTGAGCACTAGACAGTGAAACATACAAAGTGGGTCAAGGGATGGTTTCCTTAGCCCAGCACTGCAGCTTCGTTTGTGACACGGGAAGCTCCCAAGGCGACAGCAGGGGTAACAGTGGCCATGAGCTGAGAGCTGGAAGAACAGAGGCAGGAGGCGACAGAGGATGGCAGGAGCCCACAGAGGGGTGAAAGGACGCCGTTACTCAGGAGATGAGTTGGCTTCGGTGGTGGCGAGGGACTCTTCTGCAGGAGTGAGAGGGAACTGTTGGATTGGAGGTGGATCACAAGAGGGGCAAAGCAATCATCAGGGTGAAAGGCAAATAATTAGGAAACTCCCCTCGCCGCTCATTGCTCTTCCATCGCCACCACCGCTGACTCGTGTTGGTTGTCTCAGTTCTTCGTTCCCTAGTATCCTTTGGAGGAAAGAGCTGAAGTAGGCACTGTAATTCCCTTCCCCACAGAGGATCCCTCAGGGCAAGGCTGTGGGCTTCCAGCTGCCTTGGACAGGCAGGGTTTGCCGACCCGGCGGGCCAGTGGCCAGTCCATTTGCTTTGTTCACTGTAGCCTCCGCCAGGCTGCAGAGGGTGCCAGCCACGGATTTCATTAATCCTGCCCTCAGTTGGTCTGAATTCATCGCCATGAACACAATGCCTTTTTCTGTGCACCATGCCAGGGGCATTTATTTATTTATTTGTGTCCTGACACCATGTGTGACCTGCTGTTGTTGCTCAACGCGAGCTGGCAAGCACAACGCAGCCAACGGAGCGGAACAGCACAGCCTGCCACAAGCTGCTGAGTGCGGCCAGGCTGAAATGAACAGCCCATTCCCTCGGGATCCATGGCAGCTCAGAGATAAAATGAATAAATATCGCGCCCGGGCGCACTGTCCTCCTGCACCACCCCTTTGCAAACAGGTCTGCCCTTGCAGCTGGACTCAAGCACTGGCCAAAGCAAGGCTGGTTTTGTCTTGTTTAAACTGCACTCCTGGGAAGAGCAGTGGTCTGAGACTGTTGGCTCAGTCCTAAGCAGGGTGCTGAGTCCTTCTCCTGGCAGGATGGGCTCCCTCAGCTCCCGTGGTCTTCACCAGGGAGAACAGACTTGGTCAAATCGGTTCTGCAAACAACATTCAGTGTTAATGTTGGTGTCTTCCCACGCTTGGCCTCCACATCACTGCAAACCCCACCCTCTCTTCCTCCCTAGTCTCCTGGGTTAATGGGGGGAAGGGTGTAGGAGTTTCCTGTTCTGGATGCATGGAATTATTTGTTGTATCAGGGGGCTATATTGCAGTCCCAGATAGTTAGAATTCCAGCTTGAAAGCAGTTGCCTGGTTTTCCATTGCACAGGATGCAGCCCCTTCTGTGCCCGAACCACAGAGGAGGTGGGTCAGTTACAACTCTCAGCTGGGGAGCGTGGCTCTCTAGCTCAAGCTGTAGCTCTCAGCTCTACATGTCCCCAGTTCAATCTCTGGCCTTGGCCAAGATGGTGGCCATTACACAGGCAAGTTCAGCCCTTGAATCAATTGCTTAGGCACCGCTACTAGCAAACAATTGTGGCACAACTCATCCGTGTGTGGATCACAGTGTTAGGCAGCAGATCCTGGCCGCCTGGCTTAGGTTCCCCTCAATAAGGGGGTTGGTGCTTCCAACTCCACGAAGTTGTGGCAATACCTCTTTCCTGAAAACCAGGCACGGGCCCAAATTCACTGGAGAAGGGGGTCGGATCTCTACAGGAGACCGGGCGATGGTGGCTGCCTTGCGCAGTACTCTACAGCTGGGCTGTGTTGTGCTGGAGGCTGGTGTGCACAGTGCAACGTAGGCAGCTATTCTGGAGAATCTGGCTCAGTGTGGCCCCTGACAACCAGGATCTTGAGGAGCAGCAAGTTAAAGGGAAATGGCCTTCAGTAAAACTCGTCCCGTAGGGCTCATTCTGCAGAGAAACACCTTTTTCTTTTGGCACCAGAGCACATTTTAAAGTTGGTAAGAAACTTTGATAGGCTCATTTTCTTGGACTCTTCTGCATTTCTTTGACTTCAGCCGGGGGAGGCCATGTGGGAGGCAGAAGGGATTGAAACTTGATGCTACATGGGCTTGTTTGTATCCACTGGGGCTTGCAGTCACTCACTCAACTAGTGCCAGCACATGGGCCAAGTGGAAAATGAATGGAGGGGTGGAGGGAGAGAGCAATCAACCCTGGCGAAGGCAAGATTAACATCAGCTGTGGGCAGCGCCAGGTGAGGCTGGATAGGCTGACGTTAATTACAAGGAACAGATCAATCAGAGCAAAGGAGGGGTTTGACGCCTTTCTATTAATAGAGCCATTCTGCACTGGTAGTTCCTTGCAGTGAAGCTACGTGTTTAAAGGCATCTAGGCTTCGCCATCCAACCCTGCCCAATGGCAGTCGCACCTGGGCTCTCCAAGTGGTTCTCCCAAGGTAATTTGTCCTGCAAAATAAGGAGAACAGCGTGCTAGACAGGCCCATCTCATCCTTCAGGGCTTCTTCTGCTTTTTCTTCTGCTCCCAAGGATGGATCCCTGAACCTGAGGGGAACAGAGACAAGGTCCCAAGCCTGATGGCATTGTGTGAACCCCTCAAAGCCTGGAAATAGTGACCAAAAAGGGGGACGATGTGCTGTTGTCTGGAGCAAGAAAGGAGTTGCAAGCCTGCCTTGGTTCCCAGTCTGTGAAGTTCTGCTAAAGCACACTCCTCTCTAGCCTCCATGTCTCTCTGACACCAGCAAAACCCTACAACCATTGCACTGATTTTTGTGGGTCCTCCTTCTGAAGTGCTTTGAGATCAGGCTATGCCA
Source organism: Dermatemys mawii (assembly GCA_007922305.1). Lineage (NCBI taxonomy): Eukaryota > Metazoa > Chordata > Testudines > Dermatemydidae > Dermatemys > Dermatemys mawii. Next base: position 13,804,294 of record ML677401.1, read on the forward strand.
GGGGTATCAACGCAAGGGGTTCTGGAGAGCATCTGAGGACAGAGAATTCCTGAGAAGAGGAGCACACCTGTTGAGGCAGCTCCAGCAAATCACCTGAGGGCTCCTGGAGAATGGGAGTGTCTCCTGAGCCAGACCATCTGGTGCTATGTGCCCCCACAGGGATGGAGCCACACCTGCTGAAGTGGTTTTGATGATCTCACCATCTATTGTCTGGAGGTCTCAAAAGAGAATGCCCTAAAACTACTGACAAGGCCACCCTATGGAATTCCCCTTCACTCAACTCATAGAGACCTGTGTTTTTGGAGCCGAAGGCCCTGGTTTCTATTCACCCTTTGCATGTGGCTCTAGTTTCAGAATACATACCACCCACCAATTTATTATTGATGTTTTCGATAACCAAAGAGCAGTCCTTTACCATCAGCTGGACAAATTGTCAATTGACTGTAGATTAAGGGGCATATCAAAAGAAGACAGAACAAATGTCAAGTCTCCATGAGAAGGAGAGCATAGCGTGTGTCTCTCTGTAACATGCAGCACAAAATGGCAGCTCCCTTGCAAGATTCCTAGAAAATGAACAGTGCAGTCCACAGACCCATGACACATACATAACCATGTAAACTGTCTGGGAGGGCTTGGATCTGCCTGGGAGGGTTGCTGGATCTGTGGTAGACCCCACCACTGCTACCCACCTTCCACATAACCATAACCATGGGCCCTGCAGTGGTACTGCCTCACAATATATTGGGTTATGCTGTTCCAGAGGGGAAGGGTTATCCATGGTTATGGAACTGGCTTAGGAGGTGGGGTCCTGGGTTGGATTCTCTGCTCTGCCAGGGATGCCCGGTGTGACTTTTGGAAGTCACTTAGCCTCTCTGTGCTTCAGTTCCCCACCCGTAGAAAGGGAATAATAACACGTCCCTACCTCAGAGGGCTAAACAAAGGGTGTGAAACCCATTAAGATCTACCGAGGAGACATCCTATGTAAGAAATAAGCATTATTATTCATACAGACTTGCCCATGCCAGCAAATGAATGAGAACAGACTCCACCCACCACTAGCCACTCCTTTCCTCTTCCTCCTTTGCACAGATGGCAGCTGGGTGTTGTAATTTACTGGGACCCAAACTGCCTCTGTTTTCTGGGGCTTGTACCTGCTCTGGTCCTGTACCCTGTAGATGTAGCACAAAAAGCTTTTGCCTGCCTGGCCAAGCTAGCTGAGCTGTTGGGAAGGGTTCATGGATCGGTGGTAGACCCCATCACTGCTACCCACCCTCCGCAGATGTCTGAGGTACTCTGGCAGTAGCTTTCCAGCTAAACATCTTGCCTAATGGTTCCACCCAAGCAATGCAGTTAGCATGATATCAGCACAGACCCTAATGTTAAAGGTTTGCCTCTCTCGGCTCTGCCAGTGTAGCCCAGCAGTCTGGACAGCATGTGATTTACTGTTCCCAGTGGAATGGAACAAGATCACTTTACACTGATTTCCTCTCCTCCACTGTAGTTAAATATTTACACACTAGCAAGAGCTTTGTCATTAAATGGCTAACAGATAGGCAGCAAATGTTCACGCTCCTCTGGAGTGACTATAATGGGCCACAAAGGTAATAAAATGGATTCCATATCCCGCAAAAGGAGCCCAAAGCAACTGGTGCGCCATTCTGCTCTCAGCTGCAATGCTATATCCCATTTTGCTCAGTGGGCCTGGGTAACTGAGAGCAAAATCTGTCCCTTTAAATGCATTAATTCACTCCCACGGAAACGCAACAGACTCTGGGGAGGGCCATTGCACCGCTCCAGGAGAGTAAGGCCTCTGTTGGGTAATGCAGAATATCACCGTGAAGTGTCCAGGGGCATTTAGGGAGGCAGAAGGGATCTATCCATAATAGAATTAGACCAGGATCCAGGGACTAACTGGGATATTTCATGACCATGGGAAGGCTTAAAGATTCGTGCTCCTCTTTGGCGCAAGGAGGGACCACTTCACTCTGGCTTGCTCGACCAGAATTAATTCTAATTCTGAATAAGGGAGGGTAGAAGGGTGGGCTCACCGCTGGCGCCCCCTCATGGCGGGGCAGGACCTGGAGAGCTGTCCCACATCAGGAGCTCCTTGGGGCAGCCGCTGTGGCCCTGATCGGCCTGCCTCTTCTCGTGACACAGCCCTCTGGCCAGGTCCCGTAGAGTGCCCCGTTCTGTCCCAGGGGAAACAGATGTCCAACAAACAGTCCCCTGGCCCCATCCCAACTCACCCCTGCTCTCTGGAACCTGCACACTAGATCTTTTGGGGCCCAGCGGGGAGACCCGGACACTCCTCTCTGCTCTGGGATTCAGCCCAAAGATCCTGGAGTGAGCACACAGGGTCTATCTATTCCTCCTCCCTCAGCCTGTCAGATCTTCCCCACAGCCCCTTCCTGAGCCCCATGGGTGCTGCACTCACCCCAGATTTTACCCTCCTTTCAGACCAGGCATTCGCAGGGCTCCCCTTTGAGTCCCCCAACAAACCCTAGTGAAACTATAAACGTAAACCCACGTCCACCCTCCTCAGCTTGATCTTTTGTCCTGCTTACTTTTCCCCTGCTCTGGTCCTCAGCTGAACCCCTCCCAGCCAGGGCTCTCTCCCTGGCCATCGAGATTCTGCGCCAGGCACTGCTCCATTCCAGTGGCTTCTCCTGTCTCTCCTGATCCCTGGCCAGCGTTCTCTACTCAGGGGAGGATCTCGAGGCTAACTCTCCCCCGGGAGAGTTCCTGCCCCTCCAGTGCCCTGAAGCCCTTCCTTGGCCCTGCAGAGTCTGCCTACAGTCTTGCTACTGCCCAGAAGGAACATGCCGAGTTCTTTCACTCTCTCCCTGCAGCACTCCGTCTAGTCTGGAGTTCCTCTCTCTATTGTATGCACCCAGCTAGGACTCATCTTTAACTGGGCCAGGCCCACCCTCCAGGTGCAGCGAGGCTCTCTAACTAAGCCCTCCAGCTCCCCTTCATCCTTTCAGACCTGGATTGGGGGTATACACCCCATCACAGCGAGGCATAACCCTGCACACACATACACATACACAAGTCTCTTTGAGCCAAATTCTGATTGGATTCACCGCAGTGTTAGTCCGGAGTAACTTCATGGGCTACAACGAAGGGGAGCAGCTCTGGACTTGCACCACAGTCTGTTGGCTCAGAATGTGACCCAGGGATGGTTGGCTCTGCAGGTGATATCTGTGTGCAGGGCTACACCTCGGTTGGGATTATGCACATCCTGGGATAAAGTGGATCAGTCTGGATGGGAAAAGAGGCAACAGGAGACTTTGCCTGAAGTGCAGAATGTATCTGGAGAAGAACTTTTGGAAGGTTCATAAAAGTAAGGCTTAATTTTCAGGTATCCTTGCATGGCTGGGTCTCAAGTGGGCTGAGAGGAAACAGGCTAAAATACCAGCAGAAAGCTATTCTCGACGTATTTCCATCCTGTTAGTCCTGCTGGACATCTCACAAGTCGGCTGGCTCTCCTGTGATGCCGGGCCCAGGCTTTAGATACTGCGCAGTGACACCTCAAAGCATCATTCAAATGGAGCTCATTTCCACTAGTGTCACTCTGGAGGGAGTCTGCCGTAGCCAGCTGGGTTTCTCCAGATTCTTACTGGTGCCACTGTGAACAGAACCTGACCATGGACCAGCCAAACCATTTGAGGGTTGGCCAGTCCTTAGTAGATTGTAAGCGCTTTGGGGGCAGGAACCCTCTTTTGTAATGTGTGTATCAGGCCTAGTACAATGGGGCCCTGGCTGGACATTCTGAGTTCTGCCCTCAGATCAAGAATGAATAACAATGACAATAAGTCACTGGTATCAATGACGTGACTGTGTCCTATGGAGTCCAGCTCTGATAAGATAAATGGGGGCTGTGAAACCAAAGATCTAAATTGCTTCACAGTTCACAGGGATTTCCCAGGCTGGCCTCTCCTGGCAGGCAATAAATATTGACTAGCTTTTTACTCAGGGGATAACCTAGGGAATGGTAGCACTGAGGAGAGCAGCTCTCCAGTAAATATTGCCATTGCCTGCAGAGTGACCCTCGGGGTCTAATAGGGCTAATGCCCACTGCCACATCAGTCACAGAGTTTGGCCCCGTGCTGCAACGGCTGGTTAGAAAGGTCTGAGCCAAAGAGCACTGGAGCTTGTGGGAGCCCTTCCATGGACTTCAGTGCACTCTGGATCAGGGTCTGGGAGAGGACAACGAACCCTCTCACAAATGAGGTGCCCTGGGTCCGGAGACTGCCCCGCTGTTCCTGGGAGGCCAGGCTGAGGACACACTAGTGGGAAGTAACTCCAGCTGGGCTAAGGCACATTGACTGTACCAACACCAGACATTCTTTTCTGTAGAGAGACACAGTGAAGCCCCAACTAGTGCAGCTCTGGGAGTGCTAGTGTAGACAGGGCGCTCTCTCCCTGGCACGTGACGGTACTCAGAGAAACTGCAGATGACATGGTGGTTAAAGCATGGGTGGCCACCAGTCACTGATCTAGGGCTCCCACCTTTGCTCTCACTGATCGTGCTGCATCTGTGGCAGCAGCCGTAGGAAATTTTAAGAGAAAACATCTAGTCTCCTTGGAATTGACTGGTGCTTATTTGCTCACCTCGCTGCATTCCCGTCTGTTTCCCGGCAATTTGCTCACCAGCCGAAGCAAGATGATGAAGTGCTGTGATGTTTTAAAGTGCTTTTGAAACTGTGAGTCCTAAGAATGGTAGCAAGGCTCTTCCTGACACCAAAGTTTCCAGTGTGCAGGAGTATTTAGTGATCAAGCCAACTTCTGGTTTCAGCACCTTGGCCAGAGCAATGAGCGACCTACTTCAAACCAGCATCTTTTTAAATAAGGGGTCAGAGGGTTCCAAAGTCGCTCAGGCAAAGGAGTGGACGGATGTTCTTTTATTTAAGCCACATAACTAGAAGTCACGAGGCCTGGGTTGGATTCCTGTTTCTACTGATGAGCTGCTGGGTGACCATGGGCAAGTCATGATCCCTATCAGTTAGATGGAGATGATATGCTGACCTATCTCACACAGGTGTTATGAATCTAAATTAATTACAGTTCAGAAAGCATTTCACAATCATCACAGTGAACGTGCTAGACACACAGAAAATACCACTCTTACCAAGTGAATGGTGCTTGACAGTGTGTTCTTCACTGAATGCTAAGTTCAAAAGCGGCTGTTGGAATCTTAGTTGCTTTTATCAAACAGTTCTTTTATTGTCTACAAGTGCGATGTTCAAAGAAGCCTAAATCCCTGGGAAATTCATTGCCTATTTAATTGTACACTCCGGTTCTCATGCCCTGGCACAAGGCTGATATGTTGGGGTTGTAAACACTGCACTGAAATGTTTTATTACTGAAATAATCAGATGATGCACAGTGACCAAACCAGATGAATTACTTGGGGGAATGGAGTCTTAGGTGACACACACCTCATCCTATAAATGATTCCTAGGCTGCTCAAGGCCTGTGGCTGGAGGCTATGTATCTGGTCCAAGATTTGACGGAGATATCTGTTTAAACCTCAAATGTGACTTCTAGAGGGCACAAGGAGTTAAAGCTGAGGACTCAATATCTGTCTTCTTGATGAACAATAAAGCAGTTCACATTCCAGTGGAAAGTGCATCTCTCTTTGGTCCCAGCAGGTGCATGGTTACTGATAAACCCATGCGGTGCCAGAGGAAGGAGTTAATAAGTGACCCAGCTCTACTGCTGGTGTCAAGTTTAATTGACTTACAAAAGATTTCCATTTTTGACTCAAGCATTTTATCTCTCAGCTCCAGCCTCGTAAATGATACTGTAACTTCCATTTGTGATCCATCCTTTTGTGATCAGTGTAAAGATTGAAAATGATGAGGATATATCTCCCTGCATAGAATGAGGAATTTTGTCTCCATGGAAATAAATTATCTGAATTACAAATGAAGTGAGGTCATTTTAGAGAACATCCTGGAAAATACTGCCTTGAAGGTTGCTTGTGACTGACATCCTCTCTTAAGACAGCTGCAGCATGGGATAGGCAGCACATTGTTCAAATGATGCGTCTGAGCACAGATCTCAAAGGATTATGAGACTAGATTAGTCTCTATGAACCAGTCAATCATTATCAGTCTGCCAGGAAAGGTACCTGTGGGAGCAGCCAAAGCTTCATAAAGTGGATGTTTTCCCAATGGGAACTGGGCAGAGACCATGCCAATTTACACTGATGCAATGTGGAACCTTTCTCCAGCCTAGCTCTGTGGCCCAATCCTGCATTCACTGAGCACCCAAAACGCCTATCAAAAGGCCTGATTCTGTTTCATCCAAGGTGAGGGCAAAACTCCCATTTACTTCAGTGGGAGCTGGATCGGGAAATTGGGTCCTGTAGGTGTGGACCATAAACCCAATACAAATGAACACCATATCCTTATGTAGTTGAGGTATACCCAGAGAGTGTGTCAATAATCCCTTGGTCTGGTGGGTTTCTTACATGGATAGCTCTATTTTTATGATAATAACGTCAATGGAATGTTGCAGATCTTAAATAAGTGTATGTATAATTGTCACATTTCTTGGGGGTGAGCACAATTTTTTGTGCACCTATTGGGCATGAGCTCAAATTCCCTTACAGTGAGTCAGCACTTATTGTTGGTCAGCATGAGGCTTCTGTGCCACTTAAATTGGCCTTAAGTGCATAGTCACTGTTCTGTCACAGGGGTGAATTTTAACCGACAGAGTGTAAATGATGGTTCACGGGGAGCTGGGAGGAGAGAGATTTACAGCACCCAAGGGTTATTTCAGGTTTTATTAGACATAACTTATTGATGCAAATAAAATTGACTCTTACATATAATTAGAACCTCTTTTCAATCATACGCATACACACAAATCATAAACATCCAAATATTACATGTTAAATTAATTGCTGTTTATATTATCATCACACATTTCTAAAGACACAGATTGGTTTGAAAATGTGCAGCTGGCATGTGTTACATTCACATAATGAAAAAAAAATGCCTTTGGGTAAAAAAATAAAACAAATATGTTAATACAAGATGGATATTTACAGGGGGTAAAATTCACCCCTACACAAAGGGCTAGCAGCCAGTGCTTCTGGAACAGTTAAGTCTCACTTAATCAAACTCCATTTCAAGGGCTGAATCAGAATTTAAGTGGTATCTAGGCCTGTTGGCCCTTGGCAGCTAGCATTACAGCAAATATCCCCCATTGTGTACAGCAGCTGGTGCCTCAATTTCCATTCAGTTTGGTAAGAACTGGTCCCTTTACATTGGGACCAGTAAAAGCAGAGGCACAAGAGTAAGTGAGTCAATGCCAGAATTCAGAACTTACGATTCCTACTCTCTTGCACTGACTGCTTGATTTGCTTTTGAAACCCATAACCTGGTGTGATAGGGAAGGGCTAGCCTCATTTTACAGATGGGGAATGAAAGAATGGGGTAGGTTAAATGACTTGCCCAAGGTTGCATAGAAGGCATATAGGTTAGCCAGGGACTGAACCAAAATCTCTTGAGTAATCACAATCCTAGCTCACAGAACTGGAAAGACCATCAAGTCCAGTCCCCTGCCTACACTACCAGGACCAAGTACTGCCCCCGACAGATTTTTTGCCTCAGATCCCTAAATGGCCACCTCACAGATTGAGCTCACAACCCTGGGTTTAGCAGACCAATGCTCAAACCACTAAACTATCCCTAAGGCCCCTATTTACTAAGCCACCATTAACCATCAACTTTATCACAATAGGAACAATTTATCAGAGGGGAACCCACATTAGTCTGTATTCACAAAAACAATGAGGAGTCTGGTAGCACCTTAAAGATGAGGACATGCATCTGAAGAAGTGGGTTTTTTACCCACAAAAGCTTATGCCCAAATAAATCCGTTAGTCGTTAAGGTGCCATCAATACGAACAATGTGTAATCCAAAATCACACTTTAATATTGAACCTGTTCTTGAATAAGTCAATGAGAGCAGGATTGGGCCCTTGGGAAAGATATAATTTTTTAGAGGAACAGTAAAAGATAGATGTTCCTTAAGTCTGGCATTATGATTAACTTTCTTACAGTGGAAAAGCAGTAAGCCAACTCAGGAAGAAAGGTGTGTTGTTTATTATTATTAATGCTCTTGGTGTCATGGTAAACCCAAACTCAACTGCTGATGCAGTTTCTAGAAGAAATGTGGTCTTAGTAGGAGAACTAAATTAATATTGCAAATAAAAATATTTCAGGAATATTATCTCAAATTCTGATTATCCTTTTGTGTTTGCTACCTATGAACATTCATGTCATTAAATTTAATTAGCGTAAGTAGTTGCAAAGAGCAAATTTCAAAGTCAAATGCTGTAACATTTGCATAAAGCACACTTTTAAATTTGCATGTCCAAGTATTTTCACCAATCCTGGAACAGAAGTGATGCCTTGTGTCTTAATCTGGCTAGTCTCTGCTACCGCAAGTGACCTCAAACAGTAAAAACTTAGAGAGCAATCTGTGAGAAACCATAGAGTTAAAATACTGTGTGGAATAAAACTGAGAAAACTGCAGGAAAAATTGGATGAATTGGATAAATTATTCATTCTGAATTATTCACTCAGCTCTATCATTTATTTGTTAAATGCGAAGGGTGAAATTTATCCCCATTCAGAGGGTTAACAAATGTCTATGCACCACCTAGGTTTCATTGAAGCTCTATTCTGAGGATTTAGTGGGGACTTAAGTGCTGCACAGACTTTGTGCTAGAACGCTGCAGGGGTGAATTCCACCCAAATGGTGTATAGTAAATAACAGAGGACGATAAGGCCTCTGCTCCAAGAAGCATGTGATCTATAAATATCAATGAAAGATATTAAACAAAGAGAATGACTTAATCACTCATTTTTAACTCATTAGGGTTAAAAATCAATTATAGGATTAAAAAAACGTTGTTCTTTTTAATGTTGTAAAAGTCACTCAGTTCTACAGCACTAAAACTCATGCAATAGAATTGCACTCTATATTCACATTGTGTAGTTGCTTTGAAATATATAAGAAATGTTTCGCTAGCTTGAGGATTAATCCTATGGTCACATTGTCTAATTATTTTGAGCATGGTATTCAACATACACACACACAAACACATTTCATGTTAAGGAAAGGGAATTAAGCAATGAATTGTCTAGACTCTGTACAACTAACCTTAACAACTGTACAAAACATCACCCTACCTGTACTTTTCTTCAACATCATCCTACACAGTTTGGGCTAGAGCTGGCTAATGTCTTGCTTATAAAAAAAGAAAGGAAGGGAGAGTTATTTTTAAGAGGAACAACTTTTCTGCTTTGATTTACAATATATCTAAGCAGCAAATTACATTGCTACAGAACAACAGTAGCCTGGATCCTGCTCTGGCAAAACCTCCATTGGCTTCAATGGAAATAGCGTCAAACTCCTGGGGTTTAATTCGTGTGCATTATTGCACTGGGTTAAACATTAATTAATTTACGTTCCCTCCAATGCAAGCATTTAAACTGTTGATTCTATGCACAGAAAGCCTGCCTCGTTATTTTTAAATAAGTTACGAACAAATAGAGATTTGTTTGTTTTAAATACCGTGGGAGGAATTCGTTTAGCTCCTGAATCAGAAGCTCAAATACTGAGGTTTTAAGGCACAACAGAATATTTTGAATAGAAAATGGTTTTTAATCCTCATCAAAATAGAATAAAGTTGTATCTAAATTTTATTTTAAAATAGCAACTGAAGGACCTTTACTCACACAAGGACAACAGTCGCACTGAGGTCAATAGGACAACTAATGGGAGCCAGGATTGCCAGACTGGTCCCTTGGTTTTCCACGTTACCAATATTTAAGTATCAAAAAGACAATGGGGGGTAAATTAGCAAACAAGGGTCACATAGAACATGTGGTTGGTAAGTTTACTTCAGTTTACTTCATGTACGTTTACTTCATTTTGCTATTAGTTTAATGAAAGTGCTGTGCAGTTGAATAGCACCTTGAATCCAAAGATTTTAAAGCGCTTCCCAGACAGTGATGTATTTAGCCTCACAACCCTGGGAGATACATAAGCGGTAGAATGGGACATGGAAATCATGGTTTGCAATCAACTGCTTTAATCACTTGTTGATACTACCCCTTAATCGAGGGATACATTCCCCATAGCCAGTGTACTAGAAAAGCCCAGTTCTGTCATTGCTAACAGCAATTTCTGTAAACCATTTGGGCCAGTGTTGCTCTTGTATAAAGTCCAATCCCTGTACATCATCAAAGGAAACCAGAACCGAACGGCCTACATGTCATTCTCTGGAATGGAAAGAACTGCCGAACTTCACAAGAGTGGCTTTTACTCTCCAGAGTAGCCCTGGAAAAACAGCAGAAACTTAGTGTAATAAGGGCAGCTCTCATGAATAACAATTTCCACTAGCCCATAGTACAATATTGAAGACAACCCAAGGAGTGTCCCTGGAAGTGACTCAATACCGGACAGCATGTGAACCAACGTCGAGGTCAAGAGACTATTGTGAGTGGAAGAGAATGTATCTTTTGTGGTGGCTAGTAAGGCACCAATATTTTTATTTATTTATTTATTTATTTACACACTATATAAAACGTCTCCTGCCAATGTATTGGGCTAGATCCTCCACTGGTGACGTCAGTGGAGTTACTCCAATTGACAGCTGCTGAGGGCTTGACTCATTATCTGTATTTCCAGAGACAGCGCTAACGCATGTTCAGCTACAACTGTCTGACCATGGAAACAGCTTTGAAAAGCACCATGTGGTAAATGCGTTAGCTGCTTGATTAGCGCAGAAAACCCATTAGATTTGCCATTTTGCTTGTAACTTACAAGGCAACTTCAAGGCAATAGGAGCAAATCCTGCTCGTTTTGAGGACACATCAAAAACCGACAGCCAGAAGTGATTGTATGTAAACCAACCAGGCATTACATTAAAGGACAACAGATCAGGGATTGCATTCCTCCCAGGCAATTTATGCAGTCGTTGGGGGTTCCAGTCTCCAGAACATCACTGATCTAACAGCCACAGAACCAGCCTTCATTCTCTGTCTGTGCTCTCCTCGGATGCCAGCACAAAAGAGCTGTGGCAGAGACTCTGTTCCTTAACTATCCCCCCAAAAAACTTGGCTCCAGCTCCTAGCTTCCCAGTCCAGGTAGGAGTGGTCACCAGAGTGTCAGAAACAGGAATGTCTGGGTACATTTCAGCCAGGAAGGTACAAGATGGCAGAGGCTGGCTGGTGACGGCAGGGCTGTGAATAAGTGGTGGTGGATGGTTTACCAGATGTAGAGAGAGCTGAACTGAATGGGGGGCTAGTTTGTACATCTGGCCCTGTGGGGATACATTTCCAAATGCAATCTGGAGCCATTCCTGCAAGAACTAGGAGCATGAGGAGGTGAACGGGTAGATGATACAATGTAGCATTTCAGATAGCCTGAGATAACAGCCTGTAGGGGATGTTGCTTCTGTTCTCAGCATCAATCTCAAGTACAAGAAAGGCTTCTACAGTTGTAAGTGTTTGTAAACATGTCACTAATGGCAGTGCTTAAAAGTGGGGGCAAGGTGGAGTCACTCGTATTGCTTGGGGACCCAGGTGAATTTCCAGCCTCCGTCCTCCTCACGGCGCACGAAGACCTGTCCCTGGTGAAAGGTGTGTGTTTTGACGTTGCGGTGGGGGCTCAGGGAGGTTGTAAAGGCCACGTCGGTTTTGTTTGGTGACACGTCGTTGGCGAAGTAAGGCAATCCATAAGGTGTGAAATGGGCACCGCTGGGCAGTGTGGAGGAAGCACATGGTGCTGAAGAAAGTGGCTGGATGTAGGGTAAATCCTGCTCCCCAGGAGTGGCACCGCTGGTTATAGGAGTCATCTGATCACAGCCATAAGCAGCTATTGGGTCCTCCTCATTACAATAGTCCATTGCCTCTCCCTGGCTCAGGCAGTACGAGCTTTTTCCCAGTTCGGAGGACAGGGCACTGTAGTTAGCTGACAGAGACTCATCAATGGTGTTGATATCTTTCAGTCCCAGGGTTTGCAGTACCCAGGTATCCACGGGCGGAGCAGCTTGTTCTTCGCAGGCAGTAAAATCACTGAGCAGATTCCTCCTGGCTTTGGAGGGGTGAGGAGTCTCTCGAGGGGCCAGGTGTCTGTCTTCTTTATATTTCCTCTTGCCACTTTTGAGAACTGCACGTTTCTTCTGGCCATTGTGCAGCAGTAGTTTCTATACAAGAGAACAGGGAAGACAGAGCAGATTAAAAACTAATCATCCAACGCCCCAGAAGCAGCATGTTTCTGGCCACAGGTGATATCTGAACAGGTGCCTAACGTCGTTCTCATACAGCACACCGTCTACCCAGAGCTCACTTTCAGTGAGCAAACGCGGACGGCACTAATTATTTTGTGCTGTACAAATCTCTGGACACAGCCCAAAGCCCTTCGAGATAAGAATATGACAGTGTCAACACGGCCTAAGCTTTGTTTGCTTCTTCATTCAGTAAGCCATGAAATGAAAGCTCCTGCATTGTACAGCCATCCTCAATACCGAGCCTGCCAACAGGACCTGATCTGGCACCGGGGGCTCGGTCACCGTCCATGATCTGCTCACGCCAGAGATCCAGGGCCGGGTGGGAGGGGAACATGCATGTGCTTCCCATGGTTCCCAGTGAGTGGGAGAGGGGAGCACAGAGCGAGCCCCGGCGCAGATAGCCCTGGGACCCACAAGGTGTGGGGGCTACCTCAGTGGGGAGGGGGAGGGATTGAAGAGGCAAGTCCTCACACCCTTAGGGCAATTCAGGTGAGGAGAGCACCTCAGAGACTCCTGCTGCAGTCACCCTTTTGACATCCTCAGTCAAGGATCTCAGTTTTAACTCATGCCACATGCCCAGTGGTACCACTTACTTTGCCCGAGTAAGGACTGAGCCCATCCTTAGCCATAGTGCTTAGCCCCTCAACAGCACCGTCAATCTTTGCATCCCTAAGCCCCCTCTCTCCATAGCCCAGGGGTGGCAGCTAAGCTATTAGCATTCGCATTCTGCAACTGATGGGGCACGGGCACCAAAGGCTAAGTGACTTGCCCAAGGACAAGGGCGAGTTAGTGGCAGAGCTGAGACCAGAAAGCTCCCTGTTACCCATTCCCAGGCTTGTGCTTCTGCTCTCTGAACAGCTGATTTATTGACTCCACAGCTGATTAATGCTAAAGGCCTTGCTTTTTGGTCTCTCAGTGTAATGAGTTCTGGTCATCGGTTACAAGTTTGAGTGGGTGAGGGTTAGTCCACTGCTTCTTATAACCCCCACCCCCTCAAAGCATCATAAACCAAATCAGCTATAAGTGCTAAAGATCAGGGCTGTCACATGGCTTAACTCTGTCTACGTAGGCAAGGCTGACCATGAGGACACACACTATCAGTTAGTGTATGGTCCCCAATCTGGTGAGCATTAGAAGGGCCTTCCCGCTTGCATGCTACCTGCCCCCAATGTGGCCTTCTAAACCTGTGTTTATTTGTATTTGTGTATTAGGCATTTCACCTAAATACTTCATTCCCTTCTCTCTCCCAGATGCACTTTTTCATGGCAGGTTTGGACACAGTACCTTCGCCTTCTCTTCCAAACACTTAACCACGGCAGAATTCAAGTATTGTCGGAGGTTGTTATTTTCTTCATGTAACCTGGCAAGTTCCTCTTCCTTCTGTAGCAAGGTGTCTTGAAGCTGTGAAATACAGATATCGATGAATAGATGTTTCTTAGCTCTCTTGACTCTGTAACCTGATAACAAATTCCCTGCTCTATGGCCTGGTGGGATGTGATGATTTTGGTGTTTGCTTTATGAATTCAATCCCCAAGAACCCCTTGTCCCTGTAAAGCTAAGTGGCATGACTGTTCACGTCTCACATTTGACTTCTCCTATTCTTTAGCAAATGTTTGAAGAGATTATTTTGAAAAACTGTAACCGCAGAGGAATAATAGATGTGTGCAGGGAAATGAACTGCAAACAGCCCTTTAAATACACAGAGATTTTCTCACTCACAATGCAGCCAGTTTTCTTTCTTCTGCATTTCAAAGAGTACTTAAGCTTTTTTCTGGATCTCTCACTTACTAACCTCTACCTGGCTAGAGAGAAAAGGAGTGGGCAAGAGAGCAGATTCTAAACTAGACATGGGTGCAGGCTGCAAAATTCAGATGCAGGCGTCATTATTTATATTACAAGCTTGAGCTGAATATAAACCCATGGTACGCCCACATCCTGAATACTGCGTGCAGATGTGGTCGCCCTATCTCAAAAATGATATTTTGGAATTGGAAAAGGTTCAGCAAAGGGCCACAAAAATGATTAGGGTACGGAACAGCTTCCGTATGAAGAGACATTAATAAGATTGGGATTTTTCAGCTTGGAAAAGAGACAAATAAGGGGGAATGTGATAAATCGTGACTGGTGTGAAGAAAGTAAATAAGGAAGTGTTATTTACTCCTTCTCATAACATAAGAACTAGGGGTCACCAAATGAAATTACTAGGCAGCAGGTTTAAAACATACCAAAGGAAGTATTTCCTCACGCAACACACAGTCAACCTATGGAACTCTTTGCCAGACGATGTTGTGAAGGCCAAGGCTATAACAGGGTTCAAAAAAGAACTAGAACAATTCATGGAGGATTGGTCCATCAATGGCTACGAGCCAGGATGGGCAGGGAGGGTATCCCTAGCCTGTTTGCCTGAAGGTGGGAATGGGTGACAGGGATATTGATCACTTGATGATACCTGTTCTGTTCATTCCCTTTGGGGCACCTGGCATTGGCCTCTGTCAGAAGACAGGATACTGAGCTAGATGGACCTTTGGTCTGATCCAGTGTAACTGTTCTTATGTTCTTCCCTGCTGTCCAAGATGCAAGAGTTCACACTGCTAATTTTACTGTGCTAGGCCACGGAGATCTAGCATGAGTCTGTCTCCCCAGGTTGGAGGCCACTCCCTGCTGCAAAGCAGGCACACCCTACCAGTCTCAAATGAAGTTGGAGCCCTGCTGTGCACAGTCCAGCACATATAGACAGTGACAGACATCTCTCTCCAAAAGAGATAGACAAGACAGATAACAGGCAAGAGAAAGGAAGTTTGTGGATATTTGGACCTAGGGCGAAATCCTGGCCCCACTGAAGTCAATGGCCAAACTTCCATTGACTTCAGTAGGGCAAAGATTTCACCCGAAGTGTTTTGATTCAGGGTCACACTGTTGTGATCTAAATACTGAGTTAGGTACAAGCAGCTACAATGAGACCCGCTTAGCTTGGAGAGTTCACTGGCTCTCCTGCTGCTTATTAGCATTCATGGAAAAGGAAAAAGAGCTATAGAGGTGACTTCTAATCTTGGTGCTTGATCCTTACACATATGTAAGAGCCTAAAGACCCTCAGACCCTAAAGCAGTTCCCAGCAATGCCTCTGTTTTTTTTGTGGAAGCCAGCAATCTGATCAGGTGTGAAGTTGCTGGACTTGTGACATGGGAAGACAGCAACACTGCTGCTAATTGAAGTCATTCTAGTTTCACAAATCAACATCAGGAAGGAGAGAAAATACAAGATTTCAGGCTGGCAATGTTTTCCAGATTCATTGCACAGAGAAACACAGATTTATGAACACATTCTACTGACTCAAAGCTTTAGGCAACTGTAAAATGAAATTCTAGGGATAGTATAGGATGGTGGGTGAAAGAACTTTTTAAAACTGTAACTAAAGGTTTTATTCTCCACTGTGTTGGTTGTTTGAAATGTTACCTGTTTGTTTCTGTAGAGCTGGGAGGACAGCTGATCTCCTTGCCACGTGTCATCTGGAATAGTAAAATCCAAGCCACAGAACTGGTCTGGAAAAAAACAGACATCAAAGTGATTAAACAGAAAACCACATTTTCCAAACCAAGCGTAAAATCACAATCATGTTCATTTTAATCCCTCTCATTTACTTCATTTGAATCAAGGAAAAATTGTACTGCTTGGTAAGCAGCAAAGAGTGGTCCTTTAAAGATTGATAATGAATTAGTAAATCATCTGAGTTTGCTAGAAGACACCTTTGAAATCTGGAAGATATTTTTTCTTGTGCTCTTTATTCTTTGTTTATAATTCTTCTTCTTTACAAGAGGAACCAAAGCTTGGGAAAGTTGTTTGTGAGGCAGCATGGGCCAGTGGCCAGGGCATTGTAGTGGGACTCAGGACACCTGGGTTCCATTCTGGGCTCTGCTGTGACCTGGGGCAAGTCACTTCACTCTTTTTCTCCATGTCGCCCACCTTCAAAAGGAGTCAACAGACCTTCTTTTGTAAAGTGTTTTGAGATCTATGGATAGAAAGTGCTGGGTACCAGAGGTGAGCTCCCAACAGCATTTCAGATCCTGGATAATTATGGAAGCTAGAGATGAAACACGCTAACCTTCCTACCAAGGTGGGGACTGCAGGGACAGGAACCAGGACCTCTCTGATTGAAAGCCCAATGCTCTACTGACTTCACTTTCTATTCTATTCAGAGTCATATCCCACCCCAGCACAGTAGAATCTGAGAGCTTTCCAGTAGTGTGGACAGGAGGCAACATGGCTATCATAATGTCAGGTGTGGTTTGTTCTGTCTCACCCCCTCCTCAGGGGGAAATGGTTTGGGCAGGGCAGTACCCAGCCCTGTCTGCAGGAAGGATGGTCACAGAATTCCCCCTTTGTTATAGACTCTGCTAAAATCAAAACTATGGCCCAGAGTGTGTAATTATTAATTAGTAGTGGTAGTATTGGTAGCATCAATGGGCTCGGATGAGATCAGGGTCACAGTGTGCTGGGTGCTGTATAAAAACAGAGTGAGTGACAGTCTCTGCCTCAAAGAGCTTGCAGTCTAACTAGCCCAAACAGGCAAAGGGTGGGAGAAAGGAAGGTTTGCGATCCCCATTTTACAGATGCATAAACTGAGGCACAGGTGCCCAAATCCTCAAAGGCTCTTAGGTGCCTCGTTCCCATTGATTCCCAGGGGAGTTAGGCACTGAACTGTCTTTGAGGATGTGGGCCTGCGAGGCTAAGCGCTTTGCTCCAGGACGCACAGGGAGTCTATGACAGAACTGGGAAGGGAAATCTCCGGAGTCGCCCTCCAGTGCTTTGACCTCGGGGGATCCTGTCTCTCTGGAAAAGACTTGAAAACATCTCCCGGGAGCTGCCTGCAAAGTAGCCGCGACAGACCGGGTCCCCGCCGGCTCAGCCCTCCGGGGCGGCCGCACTCCAGCCAAAGCCAGACCCGTTCTTCCCCGCTCCGCCAGGAGAAGCTGCCATGTAGACACAGCGCAGGAGTCGCTCCCCGCGCGTGGGGAGGGGGATCGGTCGGGCCCCAGAGCAGCCCGTGTAAACTCCGGGAGTGAGCTCGGAGGAGAACCCGGGGGGCATGAGGCGCCCCCTATCCAGAGTGCCCGTGAGGCCAAGCTCCGGGCCCAGCGCTGGGCAGCAGAGCGGGGATCGCGACTGGTCTCCCCCTAGTCCCTGTCCCCTCCCTCCACACGCCCGGCCCCGGGGGCATACAAAGGTGGGGACCTGCCCTTCCTGCCCCGGCAGGCGCGCTCCGCTCCGGCCGTGCGTTCACTCTTCCCCCGCCGCATCCTTCGGTGCAGCCGCGGAGGAAGGAGCAGGACTTACCCGGAGCGCGTCCTTCGGGTTGGTTCTCGCCGGTGTTGTCCAGGAGATCCGAGGCCCAGAAAGACACCCAGGTCTCCTTGGAAACCCCCACGCTGGCTGCTGACGCTGAGTCGGAATAGGGGCCCTCGGAGCCCTGGCCCCCGACCAAGGGGTGCTCTTGGCAGGGAAGAATGGCGCTCTGTGGAGTGAGCACAAGAGCGCGGGGAGGGGGAAGACAGAGACGGGAGAGATCAGAGACGCGTGTGAAACCGGCGCAGAGCCGCTCTCCCGGGGCCGGGGCCCGATCCCCGGCTCACGGGCCCATCCCCAGCCGTTAAACCAGGAGAGAGAGGCCAGGAGCCATGGCCCAGGCTGAGGGAGGGTTTTCCGAGTCCCACTGCGTTCTTTGGGGGGTTTCACAGCCACCAGGCTCTGCTAGGAGAGAGGCTCTTGGAGGTGGCAGCACCATGAGCTGCAGGCATCTTTAGTCAGCTCCTCAGACCTGCCCCAGCTCTCTGCTATGCTCCCGAGCTCGGTCAAACCTCCCTCCAAACCCGCAGCTCCCACGACGCTGCAGCGAAGGCAGGGGGCTGTGCCCTGGGGTGTCTCCCTCTGCTCTCTCCTCCCACCCAAGCGGCTGATTCTCCCCCGAATATCCCAGGCTCAAAGGGGCATTGACACTTGCTGCAGCCAACCTCTAAGGTTTGCACACAGCGGATGCAGGGGGAGTGTGACCCAGCCCTGGAGCCCAAACCACCGTTGCTAGATGCTGCGATCAAAGCCTGCTAGCCTACATGTATATTCCCACCCACGGCTTTGCCTCCAGCTCGCCAAGTGATTCCCAGTCCACCCCTCGGTCCCTTCCTCCAGCATGTTAACACGCAGGGTCACCTCTGGACGAGAGACAGAGATCAGATCCAATGCAACCCAAACTGGGCTTGAACAGCCTCGTGCTGCTAGCGGTGAGTCACCGCTTCCAGATCTAGCACACGCATCAGCTCCAGCATCCAGGCACTAAGCAAAGGTATGCGAGAGAGCGACACTCCTTCGCTTCAATTCATTTTCAGACACTCACTGTTTAAAGGGAGCCAGCGACCCACACCTATCTTGAGGCATTGGCTATTAAAGTCTTCCAACCGTCTACACAGTTAGAGAGTCACATCCAGTCTGTGCCCAATCTCTGCACATTTGCAGTAGTCCCACTGATCAGGAAAAGTCTGGGTTCGATTCTGGAAGTGTGGGTCTCCCCCCAAAATGAGCCAAACCTGCAGCAAGTGAGAAGTCTTTGCAAAGCGATGGCAAAGCTTAGATGCCTGAAAATGAGTTCCCACAGCCATGGAAAAGCAAAGCAACACAGTCTGGGTTTCCAGGTACAGAGTAAGCTTCCTCACTACCAATCTTAAACAAACAGGGCACAAAATATATTGCAAACCCTCCAGGCAAAATATCAGCTCTTTTTTTTTTCCTGACTTCAGGTCGAGAGAGATCCAAAGAGCACTTACCATTTTAGTGGCAGAATGAGATGCAGGGCTTGGGAGCACGTCTCCTCTTAAAGCCCCAGCGAGCTTTAATTGGCTCTGAAGGGGGAAAAGACAGGGGAGGCGAGTTCTAATCTAAAGGAGCTTCCAGTGACGCCTCAGAGCTTTCTTGAATCCCAGCAATCTGATTTGGTGTAAAGCTGTCAAACTTGTGACGTGAATAAACAGCAAACTTGCTGAAATCAAAGTCATTCTGGTCTCACAAATCATCATAAGGAAGGAGGGAAAAAAGAAAGAAAAAGAAATGTATAGGCAACACAGAGCTGGTGTGTCTGAGATTCCTTCCAAGGAAATACCCGAGATTTACAAAGGCATCACACACTGTTAGAGCAGAGGTGAGGTAGCTGATGATGTGTTTTGTATTATTTTTAACCCTATTTAGCAATTGTAAAGCCCAGCAGAAAGACCCAGGGGCAACTCATCTAACTTGTTATGGTTGGAAAGAGAATGCTCATTGGATTTACTCATTATGCGGTGGGGGGGGGGGGGGAGGGTAGCAAAGGCGACTCAAGGCAGTTTTATCCACATCTCCAAGGGGCAAAGTGTGGTTTGCAGAACAGAAGAGGCTGTGATGTCAAGCGTTTAAACAGCTTATTTTATCGGGAATTGCTCTACTACCAGACCTGGCGCTGCCAGAAACAGATCTGAGTATTAAACAAACAAGGTAGGGATTGAAAGGTTTACTAGTGTATAAGAAAGGTTTGCACAGTAGATAGATATATGTGTGTGTATAAATATAAATCAAATCCAATTTCCATGGTGATTACAATCTCTAAATAGGCTTGTCTTCTGGAACAAAAACTCTTTGCTTGGGGTCTGTCTTTGTATAGGATAAGGGGTTGGTGTGAAATGAGGCTAATAGCAGAGCAGTTGTTCGATCAAGATCCTGCCTCCTGCCATGGCAAGATCTATAAAGAAACTAGGTAACCTGACCTGCCTGTGCACACAATCTGTAGGCAGTAAATGGGAAGGTGGGAGCAGGCTGGCATATGGGATGTTCTTCCATTTCCCCCCTGGAGGATGCTTGGTGCCCGTAACCCATTAGCCAGGCTCAGTGACACTGAAAACCAAGAGGGCGATTTACCTTCCCTGCTCTTGTCACCGACCTATTCTCCTAGATCGCTTCTGGAGCCGAATTGCCGGCTCGGGAGAAGCGGATCATCGCCGCCCCTTTCTGGGGGAAACACTCCTTGTACAAAGGGCCGGGGGCTGTCATTCCCTGCTCCCCATTGCGCACCACAGAGACTTGCTTACCCTCCCCGGGGCACCCCCAACGAGCCTCTATGCCTCGGCGGATTGAATAACCCGCCTATCCCCTGCGGGGTGCTGCCGAGGCAGGGCCCAGGACCCCAGCGTGGCCCCGGGAGAACCCCGAGCTGCCCCCCCGGGAGGGCGTTGATTTGTTGTGGGGGGGGGGCACGCACAGCTTGGGGGGAGGTTGTGCGGATCCTTTGCCCAGGGCAGGGCCCGGTCCGGCCCCCCCAGCCGCGTGTGCTCGGCGCTGCTCGCAGCCCCACGGCGCGCGGCCCAGGCCCCGCGCCAGGCCGGCCGCTCGGGGCCCCCCGAGTCCGGCGAGCGCTCGGCCCCCGGCCGCGCCGGGCCCTGCTGCTGCGGGGCGGCAGCGCCCTGCAGGGCCGAGCCGAGCCGGGCCGAGCCGGGCGAGCCCCCCAGCCCCCGCCGAGCCGCCCAGGCCGGGCCCGAGGCAGCGCGAGACAGCGGCCATATTGGGCCTCCCCAAAACACACACACACACGGGGGAGTTGAAAGGTCACGGCGACGTCATCACCTTGCGCCCAGCTCCAGGGGAGACAGGTGGGGGGGGGTCCTGGAGCCGCCCCTCCCCCCGCCTGCAGCTGCAGTAGCTGGTGCCCCCCCCCCCCCCCCCCCCCCCCCCCCCCCCCAGAACCTGCAGTGCAAAGGGGGGGCTCCTGGTGCCCAGCCCCCCATGCACAGGGGGCTCAGAGATGACTGGGGGGGGCACAGATGTAGGGGAACCACTGGTAGCAAGTGTGAAAAATGGGGACTTTTTTGGGGAGGGGGATAGTTGCATATATCAGACAAAGCCCCTACTATGGGGGTGGTTTGGGGGCTATCAGGATGTCTGGTCACCCTAGGCAGAGGTGAGGTGATGCTCTCCGTCCATGCTGGGGGGAGGGGGCTAGCTGGTCAAATTGATGTAAATGCCTGAGATGGGGAGGAAGTGAGAAGGAGATGACAGATTTGTAGGGTTCTCGCTAGCCCTGTGCTTAGAACTGCACCTGTCGCACATTCAGATGATGCACAACTCGTGTTCAGACATGCAACAAAAATCCGCCGGACGCTGCCCATACCCAGGTCTGGGTAGGAACGAGACCAGGCAGTGTGTACGTGCCATTTAGCTCAGCCAGAAATCCTCACATTGGAGCACATGTTAGGGGTGGGTCATTGATATGAACTTGACACGAATCTTCTACACACACAGAAATCTCTTCTGATCACTGCATTATCCTGTCGGCTCCTTGTTTGTATCCAGATTTCTCCTGGCATTATTTGCACATACACTGGTCCTTTTAAATAGAAAGGCAGAGACACAAGGGAGACACCTGTTTATCAAAAGGGCAGCAGGAATAGAGAGTAATAATATTTTGATGTTTCCCTACTTTTTCACCCCTTTTCCCTTCACTCCCCATTACACTCAGCCCCAAGCTGTTCAAAGAGCAGCGGGTAATAGGAAAACGGAGGCTAATCTTCTAGAACAGGAGTCGGCAACCTTTGGCCCACGGCCTGCCAGAGCTGCGCCAGTTTGTTTACCTGCCACGTCCACAGGTTCGGCCGATTGCAGCTCCCACTGGTTGCGGTTCGCCGCTCTAGGCCAATTGGGGGCTGCGGGAAGCGGTATGGTTTCACTCTCCAGGCCAATGGGGGCTTACCCTGGTGGGCTGTGTGCCAAAGGTTGCCGATCCCTGATCTAGAAATACTATCTGAAGTAGAAGGAGAGGGACCCAAAATATACTGTCCTTGGGTTTTGTGCTACGCCTTACATCTTGACCCAAAGGAGCGAGTCTGGGCAAGCATGTCCACATCCTATGCAATGCAAGCAAAGGAAGGAGCTTTAAAGTTTTGTGTGTGTGTGTGTGAGGAAGGATTTAATTCTTTGTGCAATTAGCTGGAAAAAGGAGCCACACCCAATTCAGAACAGTGGGCAGTAGTAATAATAAATAATGAAAACCTCGATTTTTTCCAATTCGAGGCTTCAGGCAGCATTTTCCCCTGTTGCTTTTGGGGTTTTGTCCTCACATAAGAAAGTAAAGACAAACCCCACAATATTATCATGGTGGAGCCCCGTTGGCAGACACAGAACTGGGAGACAAGACTCCTGCATTCTGTCACGGAGTGAACAGAGCCAAGTCACTTTATCCCTCTAGGCCACAGCTTCCGCACTTGTACATTGAGGATAATGCTTTTCTTTATAAAGGGTTTTGAGTTCCAAGGGTGAAAAACCCTGTATAAGCACTCGATATTATTACAAGTTCCAGATTGTTTTCCGAGATGTCATCGTAGGGATTTTAGATCACCACAAGGCAAGTATTGTTTGGTTTTTAATTTGAGCCACAGAGAGAAAAGTTAGTCTCACAAAACGATGTATTGATTTTATGAATAAAGTTGTCTGAAAAGCTTCGGGTTCCATTAGCAGCTCCACAGCAACATTATATGCAGTAAAAATGAAGGAAAAGAAAGATCCTCCCTGCTAACAAATTATTTTATTATGATCTAAGGAAATAAAAATATAGGAATGTGTGATTGACAGAACTTTTATGAACCTGTGAAGTCAGTGCTAAGTCTTTTTCTTATTAGAATTGAAGTTCAAGGGTGAAATTCTGACCCCACTGAAGTCAATGACAAAACTCCCACTGATTTCACTGGGGCCAGGATTTCACCTTACATTTCATAAGTGCTCAACTCCAGGATTTTAAGAGCATTTCTGGTACAGGTTTATTTGTAAAATTCCTATGCGTTGTTCCTACTGTTCCATTATTCTCTAGTAAATTGGTGTATAGGTCAGTGGACTGGGACTCAGGAGAGCTGTGTTCTAGTCTTGACTCTGCTGCTAACCTGCTGGGTGGTCTTGGGCAAATTACCTAATGGCTCTACCTCAGTTTCCCCATCTGTAAAATGGGGATAATGATCCTGGCCTTCTTTGTAAAGGGCTTTGAGATCTGCTGATGAAAAACAATAGATAATAGCTAGAGGTTATTGTCATATGACCTCTCTGACACTAAGCTTGCTTGGGTCTTTTTGCTTTACTTCATATTTGTATGTAAGCAGCCCCAAGGCTGCACTCAGTCTGTTGTGAACTGACTCCCAGAAGGAATGTCAGCAGTGACGGTATTCCAGGGAAAACACACTGAAATAGCAGCACAATGCACACCATGTTGAAAGGGCACCATTGCACACAAAATGAAAATAAATATAATGGGCCTAATTCACCAGTTGCTCCGGCTTGATGCCAGTGTAAATGCATTGCTTCCCAAGCCAATTTTCTGGTCTAGGTTATTACATCCAGCCATGCCTAAAATTCTCATCTTCACTAATCCTTCTAAACCGTGCTTCAGTGTTGCTGTTAAAAAGCTGCCACGTTCCACCTCTGATGTGCCTGTATTTCAGTGGTGAGGGAATGGATTGTTTCACATGTACAAGCCTTGACACTTACATGGAGCTCCACTGACTGCAGTGAGGCAAAGGGCTGACTGCACTCCACTGCACTGACTGCACTCACTGGAGTGCAGTCAGCCCTTTGCCTCACTCCCTTTGCCTGCACTCCACTCCACTGACTGCAGAGAGGCAAAGGGCTACCTTGATAAATCTGTGAGCCCTCATGTGTGAAGAGGCATCTTAAAGTCCTAGAAACCCATAGAAATATATGTTGTCCTCATTATTATCTGAACCTGCTATCACATGGACCATCACCACTCACTAGTCCATGAAATCAGAAGGACATTTTTGGGGATCTCTGGCAGTTCACAATAAACATATAATATATTTTATTTAGTTGTATTGATAAAATGCTGCTAGCCAAGCCACACTCTCAGTGCTTCTGTGACCCAGCTTTTGCTTTCCCACATGAAGCAGCAGTTTGGCTGTTTATCAGACATTTGGAGGCAAAAAAGATTAAAATGCAAAAATGTGAAATTGTATCTATTTGTGGCCTCACCAGCAAGTCTTCTGAGCTTGGCACTTTCCTTACCTTCAGCCCTTCAAATCTACTTACCAGAGGAAATTCCATGTACTCCCCTAACCACCAGCTCCAGTCTTGAAATTAAGACATGATGTAAATAAATAAATAAATAACTTTTTAAAGTGCTTATCCTACCCTGCAGGTGACAAAACATAACCTGCCCCACATAGAAATCCAGCAAATAACACCCACTACACACAACAAATCAACCAACCATGTAAAAATTCGCCATCTTCCTCAAGCATACCATTTAGATATAATGTTGTGTTGTGATTTTGTCTGTGTTTTCATACCTGTTTGGTTTACCATGAGTCAAATTCATCTCTGGCTTAACTCTGGGAAGGAGTTTGGTATTATGTTGATTTATCAGCGATGGGCTGGTACACTTGGCTGAGGGTTGGTATCTTTGGGGAAGATGGTGTATTTTGTTGGTTGATTGGTTGGTTAATTTGTTGTATGTAGTGAATGTTATTTGCTGAATTTGTATGGGATCTGTTTTATGTCATCTTTTGTTCCCTACAGGTAACTTTAAAAAGTTATTTATAAGTCAAAAGAAATAAGAATAATGAATATTTGAAATAGCATCTGGGGATTTTGAATGAATTTTGAATTACTCGGACTTCTCTCAACACTGTTAGGAAGGTGACATATGGCAGCAGTTCTCAGCCAGGGGTCCAAGGTCCCCTGGGGGCTGTGAGCAGGTTTCAGGGGGTCCACCAAGCAGGGCCAGCAATAGACTCACTGGGGCGCAGGGCAGAAAGCCAAAGCCCCACCACCCGGAGCCCTGCCAACCGGGCCTCAAGCTGAAGCCTGAGCAGCTTAGCTTTGTGGGGCTCCCTGTGGCGTGGGGGCCCTGGGCAGTTGCCCTACTTGCTACCCCCTATTGCCAGCTGGGATTTTAAATGCAGTTAAACAGTTGTTGTGGCACATGTAGACTGTGGAGTTTTTATAGCATGTTACCTCAGAAGGAAAAAGGTTGAGGACCCCTGCCATATGGTACATTTCTTGAAAGTTTTATTCCCCTTGATTTACAATCATTTTTCACCTGTAACCTCTGACAATGAGCACATGAGAGAATCATCACCTCCACAGACAACCAGATTAAGGTGTGATTTCTAGATTTATGGGAACTTTATTCATTTGGAAGCTGAAAATCTCGTAATGTGTCATTATAAGGATAGCATTCCCTAAACTAGCAGCAAAGTCTCAGATTTAACCTAAGATATTGGATTTATGATACTATATGTGAATGATATCCATATAGATTAAACACATTGAACTGACTGGTATGGGTGTGCACCATTGCCCTCTACTGGGTGGAATGGGACCTGCTTACCAATATGTCATAGTTCCTATACTGCTAACAGCTAATTATTAATGAGCGCTCCCACAGTTCAGATGGCAGGAGTTTGTAACTGTGACTTTTGGCACTGGAAGTTTTTGAGGTCTCTCCCTACACTAATATATATGTGCTGTGCTTGGTGTTGCTCATGACACAAAACTGGGTGACTGGGCAAGAAAATGGCAGATGAAATTCACTATTGATAAATGCAAAGTAATGCACGTTGGAAAACACAATCCCAACTATACAAACACACGGATGGGATCTAAAGTAGCTGTTATCACTCAAGAAAGAGATCTTGGAGTCATCACGGATTGTTCTCTGAAAACATCCACTCAATGTGCAGCGGCAGTCAAAAAAAAGAAAAGAATGTTGGAAATCATTAAGAAAGGGATAGATTAGAAGACAGAAAATATCATATTACCTCTATAAATCCATGGTACGCCCACATCTTGAATACTGAATGCAGTTCTGGTCACCCCATCTCAAAACAAGATATATTGGAATTGGAAAAATTACAGAGAAAGGCAACAAAAATGATGAGGGGTATGGAACATCTTCCATATGAGGAGGGACTAAAGAGGGTAGGACTATTTAGATTGGAAAAAAGACGACTAAGGAGGTATGCTAGAGGTCTATAAAATCAGGAATGGTGTGGGAAAGTGAATAAGGAAGTGTTATTTACCTCTTCACATAACACAAGAACCAGCGGTCACCAAATGAAATTAATACGCAGCTGGTTTAAAAAAACATAAAGAAGTACTTCACACAAGGCACAGTCAACTTGCGGAACTCATTGCCAGGGGATATTGTGGAAGCCAGAAGTACAACTGGGTTCAGAAAGGAAGTAGATAAGTTCATGGAGGACAGGTCCAACAATGGCTATTAGCCATGATGATCAGGGATGCAGCTCCATGCTCTGGGTGTCCCTTATCCTCTGACTGCTAGAATCTGGGCTGGCTGACACGGAGTGGTTCACTCAATAAATTGTTCCAGGGTGCAAGAACAATTTGTATAACGGGGGTTCTGAGAGCCATTGAACCAAATTGTAAATGCTGTGTATAATGGAAACCACTTCAAGCCAGGGGGTGCGGTAGCACCCCTAGTTCCAGAATTATCCTGTTCTGTTCATTCCCTCTGAGGCACCTGGCTCCAGCCACAGTAGGAAGATAGGATTCTGGGATGGAGGGGCCATTGGACTGACCCAATATGGCCATTCTTATGTTCTTAAAGAAGTCTTGTTCCCAAAGCTTGAGGGGTTTATAATTTAAATAATAAGTAGTGGGATATAATGACAACCCAGCCTGTCCTGGAATATAAGAACAAGAGGGGCATTTGATGGAATTGAAAGTCAGCACATTTTTAAAACCGATTAAAGGAAAAACCTTTCACACAGAGCAAACAATTACTCTGTGGAACTCGCTGTCACAAGATATCAGTGAGGGGAAGAGCATGGTAGGATTCAAAAATGATTTGGACAGTTGCATGGGTAAAGAGAACATCTGGAAGAAAACCCAGGAGTTTTGCAAGGGAAATAGCCCCTCCTGCATTAAGATTTAGACCAACCTCTAATAATTCATGGTCAGGAATAAACATTTCCTGTGAGAAGTTTTTTGCATAACTCCCTTCTGCAGATTTCTTGTAACTCTTTTTGAAGTAATTGGTATGGGCCACTCTCAGAGAGCATTCAGAAAACACACCTGTGATTTGTACCCCTTTAGCTTTCTGCAGATGTGTACCCGCCCGTCCTGTTCCAGGTTTTGACTGGTGACTGGCAGGCATATTTTTCACTTCTGGTACAGCAAAATTTTGCGAGAACAGGTGTTCTGAGATTGCAGTCCAAGCTGATGGAAGGCTCAGGAGAGCAGCTGGTGTCTCATGGTTTTGACTGTGGCTTCATGGTTAGGGCCCTGGCCTGGTATCCAGGAGATTAGGGGTCAGTTCCCAGCTCTGTCACTGACTTGTGTGACCTTGGGCACATCACTTCATCTTTTGGGAATTCAGTTGCCCATCAGTAAATTGGGAATAATACTTCCTGTGCCCCATTAATGATCTGTGTTGTCTATGCAGATGTTAAATTATTTTGGGCAGGGACTCTCACTTACTATGTGTAGGTACACATAGCACAGCTAGATCCTGATCTTGGTTGTGGCCGCTAGGCTCCATAATAATAATTTTGGACAGAAATTTCACTTCATAAGATCTTGGGTCTGTTGAATCTGAGGTGGAACACTCACAGATTAGGTTTTGGAAGCACAGCCTATTACTAATCCAGATCAAGACCCAGTAATGCCCCAGCCCATTTTAAAGACATTCTTCTGTATTCAGTATAGATGTATCCCTAAAGATTTTTAAATGAGTTGCTTTGCTGTAGCAGAGAAATTGAAATCTCCATTGCAATACACTGACCCTCCAGCATGGGCAACTTGACGTAAGCAGCCTTGGTATCAGATATTCTAAGTGGCAGATGATTTGGATAGTCTGTGTTGATCAAAGGCAAAATTATCTGGCCTGTGCTATGGAGGGGCTCAGACTAGATGAGCACAGCAGCCCCTTCTGGCTGCAAAATCTATGAATCTATGGAGAGAGAAAATTCCCCTAAAATCCATATTTTCCCCTACAATGTTTCCCACTCAATCCAAGCCATTCTGAAAGGAGAGCCTGCCAGAGGAGCTTTGCTGTTAGGGCTACACCTCGTTAATACTGCTCTCCCTTTTGGCTGGCTCTCTGGAGCTGGCAATTTGATTGGCACTTCTCCACCTCTCCTTGGGTGCAGAAGCTGGGCATTTCCATTCTTGGCCGGCAGTCGGGAGACTTGGCAGACTTTGCGGAACTGAGTAAATACATGCGAGGGCATCGCTTCATTGCTGAACGATGCAGCAGTTGCCTTCACTAATCAATAAAGAATGGAAGAGTCCAAGGATGGGTTAAAAGTGTGTCAAGGATTGTGAGGTGAAGGACACTTGTGATGAGCAGAGAAATATTAGGCTTTTATACGTACCATTCAACTGTTTAGCTAAAATGGCATGTTCCTCAGGAAGCACTCTAGAAAACAAATCAGACCATATCCAGGAACCATCCAGTTCTGGTTCCTGGAGCTAGCATTGGAGGAACTTGGGATGAAAGGGAATAACTTTGTCAGGAATTCAAATACAAGAATGGCAGCTGATTTCAGGCTTTACAGTAGAGTTGGCTGGCAAATGAGTATTCCATATCGCAAAAGATTTCAAGATTTCAAAGTCTGGCTTTGTTTGTAACTGTAAGCAAACCTGAAATGTTAAAAATTCTCCACAAAACAAAATTCTGAACAAAATAATCATTTTGGATTCACTGAAGTGTTTCATTTCAGTTTTGACATTCTATTCTATTCTATTCTATTCTACCAAATTTACAAAGTCAAAATAACAAGTCATTTTCAAAACAAACCCAGAATATTTTGTTCCAAAAATGTTGAAACGGGATGTTTTGACGTTGTTAGAACTTTTCTCATTCCAAAATGAAATTTTAGCAAAATTGAGGTGATTTCTCAAAGAATTTCAATTTTGGTGGAACTGCATTTTGACAAGTGCTGGGAAGAGACTTGACTTTACTTCTTGGGACTGGTCACTAGAGCTTTACTGGATGTCTGTGTGTTTGATAGGATCATGAAGTATTTGAACGCTAGAGGGCTTCCTGAAATCACTCCCAACAGCCTCAAACACACAAGTTGAGAAAGCAGCTTGTCTGAGTAAATCAGGGAGATATTGCTCTCAGTTTTTTAAATCAGGATTAAGTTTGATGGGGGAAGTGAGTAGAAATAGAAATTAGTACATTCAATCATACTAAGACAGTCTAAGACTAGGTTAAGCTTCCTTTCAACAGGGTGAGGGTGTGTGTGTATGATTCTCTTGAGCACTAGAGCTGGGAGAAGAACTTATGCGATGATTTCTGCCTCTTTTCTATTTGAGAATTGCCCAGGAGCAGGTGCATAATTTTGCACACTCAGTTTATTCAGTGTGCAAAATTTTGCACCAAATCATTTCTGTGACTAACTCTTGATCTGTAGGTCCATCAATGACTATTAGCTAGGATGGGCAGGGATGGTGTCCCTAGCCTGTGTTTGCCAGAAGCTGAGAATGAGTGACAACAAGGGATGGATTATTTGATGATTCCCTTTTCTGTTCATTCGCTCTGAAGCACCTGGCATTGGCCACTGTTGGAAGATAGAATACTGGGCTGGATGGACCTTTGATCTGACCCAGAATGGCCGTTTTGATGTTCTTATGTAGCTTGTTCATGAACAGTACATAGAATATCCTGCCAGCGAATCTCTCCAATATAACACTGCTGTAGCACAGTTTTCCCACCAGATTTACCAAAAATGGGTGCCTAAAATCAGGCCCCTAAACCCTTATTTAAGTAGCAAATTAAGGATATAGGAGCCTCACTTTGAGCATCCATTCTGGAAAAACTTGACCTTAGTATGATTTTCCATTTCCATTGAATCTCCTTCCTTAATTCCCGACAGTTGCCAGGAGAGATATCAATCTAATGTTGCATTTAAAAGTGTGACCAGAAAAACCTCCCCGTTAGACTTTTGTGCTTTCATTTCAGGATCTCAGATCCCATTTAAACATTGTTTTCTGAAGCTTTGCTGTCAGCACGAACTGTAATATTCCTGGTGTGCACAGTCTTAATAGTCTGTTAATATGTCTGATTGTATTATATTTTCCTTTAGTCGTGCTCACAGACACATACTGAGCTTTCCTCCAAATTTGACAGGAGGGAGATGTTCGGCCATCGATTCTATAGGGGTGTAAATTAATTAGCATTCATCTATTTTTGTCCTTTAGCATGTATGTGTTAAGATACCAACATTCCATTTGTATACCACCTTTTCATGCCAAAGTGCTTTCCAAACTCTAGAGACAAAAATCATTTTACCTCCCACTAGAAATGCAACTTCCTCTCGGGAGGAATGAGGCAGTCATTTTACAGTGGACAACAGCACTACACAACAGTGTAGGACAGGAAGTGCAGTAGAGTATCATATGTACTGACTCTCAAAGGGGAATTTAACTAGGAAGAATGTAATTACTTCAGCAGGCGAATTTGGCTGTGACTCCACGGCTAGCACCTTTCCTCTTTCACAGCGTGACAAAGTGATCAGGACTTTAGGTTTGTATCTCGTTAGAAAGAAGGATAACTGACAGGGAACGGTACTGTCTGCTTGAGTGAGTCAAAATGTAGAAAGAAATCAAAGGAATTTTGGCAAAATCAAAATCATTTTTCATGCTCCTGTATTTTGTAACTGTCTGATTATTCATTTTCTGAATTTTCCAGATATTTTTTAATTTAAAAGTTAAATTTTAATTTTATTCCAAAAATATCTTTGAAAGTGCACATTTCCAGGAATGGATTTTTTTTCTCTTTTGGACTCAAAAGTGTTCGAAAATTAAATGGTTCACTCTTATAAAAAAGAATTATCAGTGTGACCGAGGGCACCACAATAAATAAATAAATAATCTAAAAAATAACTAAAATAATTTTGCTGTTGTTAGCTGTTGTTGTCTGTGTTAAAAATCTCCACTGACACCTTTTTGAAAAGTGGAAGTGGTTTGTCCAAAAGAAAAATTCCATTTTGAGCACAAATCAAAAATATTAGCTGTGGCTTGGGCAAAATCCAAGGCCATATTGTTTCAGTTTAGACCCCAGTCCTCAGACCCTTAAACACATCCTTACCTTTGAATATCTGAGTAGTTCCACTGAAGTCAATAAGACAACTCACAGGCTTCAAAAGTGAAGTATGTGCTTATGAGTTTGCAGGACGAGCTCCTTTATTTGCTAAGTCTTGAGAGAAACAACAAAACAGTTAAAAATGGTAATATTTTGTGGACAGTTTTCCCCCATTTTCTGTTATTGCTGAAATTTTACATTTCAATGAAAATATTGGTCAAAAATCTAAATTTGGAAAATTCTATCCAGCATTTGCTAAAAGTAAGTAGCAGACGTCAGTGGAGTTTTAAAAATCAGCCTTGCCGACAAGCCAGCCGTGACTGTGCCAATTACTATTATTATTTGAATTTCACCAGCTTGTAGAGGCCCCGCCTAAGATCACAGCCCGGTTGTGCGAGCTCTGTGCACTGTCCCAGTGCCCTGTGATGCATTGCTTTGCATCCCAGCAATCCCTATGCTTCCATCTGCATTTGGAACCATCTTTCAACCATTTGTGTACTGCGCATTCTTCACTCTGACCACAGTGGAATGCCACTTTGGGGCTCATGAAACAAGCACTGAGTGGTGGGATCACATCATCATGCATGTCTGGAATGATGAGCAGTGGCTTCAGAACTTTCGGATGAGGGAAGCCACATTCATGGGACTGTGTGATGAGCTCATCTCAGCCCTATGGTGCAAGGACATGAGAATGAGAGCTGCCCTGTCATTGGAGAAGCGTGTGGTGATTGCACTGTGGAAGCTGGTAACTCCAGACTGCTACTGATTTGCCACTAACCAGTTCTGAGTGGGAAAGTTGACTGTTGGACTCGTGTTGACAGAAGTGTGCAGGGCCATTAATCGCAACCTGCTCCAAAAGACCGTGACTCTGTGCAACGTGTGACATTATGGATAGCTTTGCACAAATGGGCTTCCCTAACTGCAGAGGGGCAATAGATGGGATGCATATTCCAGTTCTGGCACCAGACCACCTAGCCACCAAATACGTTGGAAGGGGTATTTCTCTATGGTTCTCCAGGCACTTGTGGATCACCATGAGGGTTTCAAGGACATTGATGCAGGCTGGTCTGGAAAGTTGCATGACACATGCATCTTTCAGAACACTGGCCTCTTCGGGAAGCTGCAAGCAGGGACTTTCTTCCTGGACCAGAGATCACCGTAGGGGAAGTCAAAATGTCCACTGTGATCCTGAGAGACTCCGCCTACCCTTTAATGCCTTGGCTTATGAAGCCATACATGGGGCACCTTGAAAGCAGCAAAAAGCTGTTCAACAACAGACTGAGCAAGAGCAGAATGACTGTTGAGTGTGCTTTTGGCCATTTAAAGGCCTGCTGGCGCTGCCTGTATGAGAGGCTGGACCTATGCATATAGCGGCATGCTGTATGCTCCTTAATATTTGTGAAGGGAAGGGTGAAAGCTTCCCTCAAGACAGGACCACTGAGGTTAAGTGCCTGGATGCTGAATTTGAACAGCCAGAGACCAGGGCTATTAGAAGGACACAGCATGGGGCCATAAGGATCAGGGATGCCTTGAGGAAGCAATTTGAAGCTGAAATCCACTAATATTTGTTGCTATGCTCAGGAGTCCAGTGTTTATAATGCTAGGAGATTATTGTGATTGGTGTAGACAATGCACAATGAAGGTGTAAGAAAATTGCCTGTTGCTTTGCAGGGCTCTGTTTGCTTTCAGTGATTTGAATAAAGATTGCTTTCAACCCAAAACAATTTTTTTATTAGAAAACAACAACTGGAGGAAAGAGACAAACAAAAAACCACATCAACACTGAGGGGAAGGGGAAGAGAGGGTCCAGGATGAGAAGGTGGGGTCCCATGACGGTTAAAGATTTGTGTACATCCAGGTATCATATCGAACCTTCTCCTCTGAAATAAAGTGCAGCAGGTACTGTACTTCAACAGGGCTAAACTGCAGAGGGACGGATGTTGAGTGCAGTGGGTACTGGGAATCCGCAGTGCTGGACTGTGATGGGGCAGGAGTGGAAAGCAGCAGGTACAGACTGGAGTCAGGAGGTTGATAGGAGTGTGTTGGCAGTGTCTGGGGGGCACATGGGAAAGAGTTTTGCGACAGTGACTACAGGGAAGGGCGGGCGTGGAGCTGCTCGTTTTGCTGTGCTGGTAGTGCCTGGAGCATGTCTGTTTGGTGCTCCATTACATTTAAGAGCCGCTCTGTGGCTTCATTCTGGTGTGCTGTGTTCTCCTTTTGGTTCCTCTTCTCGCTTTCCCGACACTCCTTCAATTCTTATTTTTCGGCCGTGGAGTGCATCATGACATCACGCAGAAAGTCCTTGTAGTGGGGCAGTCACCCCACTCCGGCCCTGAAGGGGTCAAAAACAGCCCGGAGAAAGGGCTGCCCTGGGGGAGCTCATAAGCTAGGCTAACTGGGGGGAGTAGCCACAGCTGGGGCCATGCCCCAATCAGACCACACCTGGCCCTGTTATAAGGGCTCAGAGAGGTGCTGAGCAGAACACTCTCCCTCCAGCTTTAGAGGGAGAAGTACCTGGTTGCGTGAAGGCTCAGGATGCGATCAAACAGGGCTAGGGAAAGGCGAGAGGAGCTGGGGAGTTTCAGCCTGGCAACTCCCCAAGCTGCAAGGCCTTGTGCAAGGCCTACTGAGGTACTTGTGCTGCAGAGGGGCAGTCCAGGGTTAGGCAAAGGCAGCAGGTCCAACCCCCGCTTGCTGATGATGAGTGGCTTTTACACTTCAGTCTGCCCCAGGGAACAGAGGCTTGATGCTGACTGGCAGTAGCCTTAGGCTGAGGCAGGGTGGAGATAGAGGGTTGGGGGTTTCCCGGGGAGGGGAGAGCCAGAGAGTGGGGGTTCTGCCAGGGGGCAGCACTCCAGATACAGGGGCACTGGGTTCCAGGAGGGACACGGGGCCAGCGACGGCAAGACACGGGCTGCCAAAGGGTGCTCCAGAGCTGGTGAAAAGAGCTAATTCCTAGACAGCCAGCAGGAGGTGCTGCGCCAGTGAGACATCGCATCGCTACAATCCTATTTGATTCTTCATGGCCGCTATCTAATTCTGTGCAGCCGTTCAGCCAGCGATAACAAAGAGGGAGGCTGGGCTCCCGAGTTCATATATGTGAAGCCAAAATGCAACATTTTACAGGAGCAGTATTGTTTGCAACACAGAGACCACTGATTTAAAACACAGCCAGTACACACACATCCGTCACTAACTGCCTGACCCCCAAAAGCACACATGAGCCACAAGACCCCCAAAATGGTGAATAACCACAGGGGCAGGAGAAATCAGTGTTTTTGGACCCTACTGTACAGTGGGCACATGGCTCTTGGGAGAGCCAACACTGTAGGGAGGAGGGCTTATGATCATTCTTGTCCCTACAATGTGATCATTATGGAAGATGTCTCCCTGCTGAGGGTGAGCAGGGAATCCAGGTACTCTCCTCCCACCACAAAAGTTAACTAAGTTAAAAAAAAAGGTTGAAAAACACCCCAAAATAAAATAAACAAACAAAAGAACCAAAAAATTGTTTCAGGTTGAATGAAACATTCTAGCCACCGCTGACTAGAATCTGATCTTCATTATATGGGTGAAAATCAAATGGAATTCCAGGGAAATCAATGGAGTTGCTCTGTGAGTAACTTACCGAAATCTGAACTATCATTAAGCATCTTCTGGCTTACTCCTTTTGCTCAGTTAAAAAGAGATGAAGACATATTTTTCCTTTAGTGAAAACATTTGGTAAAACTTTTTCCAGGGCTCACTTATGGGCAAAAATATCCTGACAGAAGCTCTTATGCTTTGCATCTTGAGTGGTGAGCTTTGGTTTTCTCAGTGTATAACCACCTAGAAATTGGGCTGTTTGCATGATTTAGCCCATTTGTTCTAACACGTACTAGTACATAAACCAGAATGTGAATGCAAAACAGATCAGTGTTATATTCAGCGAGCTTACCTTGAAATGGTGCTTTCCACTCTGCTTAGCACACTGAGGCTTTATGTATTAATTTCTCATTCCTTGGTACCTTTACTACTTTGTGTTTGACTGGCTCATAATCAGTGATATAATCAGGTCCCCCTTCAGAGACCTTAAATCACAGAACTGGGGAATCAAAGGCAGAATTATGTTAAAATTTAGAACTCTGCCAGCAACCAGACTGGCAGCAATTGGTTAAGAAGGGCCATCCCAGTAGACTTTCATTCACCAGACTTCTCGAGTTGACCTGCTAGCATTTTCCCCTCCCCCTCTCCTTCCTCTTTATTTTCTTTATTTTTTTTCCCTCTCAAGTCTCTTTTGATTTCACGCTGGCTTTTTAAATTGAGGATAAAGTTAATTCACCTAACAATGCCACAGCTGGAATTAAATATGGCTGGTCGCCTATGTGGAGGGGAGGGGCTGGTACTGGCCGGGGATGCCTATTGGATCCCCAAACACCCTTAAGGGCTGTTGCTGATTCACTGGCGGTGCCTCTAGCAACAAAGCAAGAAGTTAACTAATTACGAACATATGGTTCAGCAGCACTCAACTCAGCAGACACCTTGTTAGCTAGGAGCTGGCTAGGTGTTCTGAAGGAGTGAAGGGCAAAGTTTTGGGTAGAAGGTGTGGTTCGAATCCCACCGACAAGCCTAAGGGAGACTTGATTGATCCTAATCTATTCTTTTTGTTAGGTGGCAGCATGCTGCTGGCAGGAACAGCTTGGTAATAACAGAGATTTGCGGCCTGTAAGTCCTTGTGGTTACGGTCAGCACGCGACACTCAGCCGGCTCCTCGCATGCTCCTTGCTTAATTGGTCTCGATGGTGGGAACTGAAATGAGATGGTAGTTCAAGGTGCAACACATGGTCTACCTGAAATTGCACCCTGCAAGCTGTAGCACAGATGTCACCCCGGGAGCAGCGTGCTTACCACAAGGGGTGCCGGAGTGTCCGGAGGGAAAGGTGCAGGGGATCTCTGAGCGGATCTGCGGATTTTCACTGCTTAATGTAGAATTAATTAGAGGGAAGTTTAGAGAGATACACGCAGAATTTATTAGGAAACATGTCAGGCAAGACTGCAGCTGTGCCTGCTCTGAGGAGTTGGCATCCATCAAGTGGACTTAGAAAAGTCTTTTGGGGGGGCATATCAGCTAGGGGGTGCATATCTGCTGTGTCTATCTGTCTAGCTATCGTGCACAAACTGTGTGGTGTCTGGGCATACTGTGTTATCTGAAATAGGCTATCTTTGGATGCTGATTTCATTCTGACCCTCAGTGGTCTCAAGGAAGCGTGGGTCTGTCATTGCCTGGAATGTAATTCGTTTTGAAACCCTCTTTGATAGCTCATGCAGTGTTTAACTACCCTGGCAATGCTGTTGGATCTCAGAGCAGGGCTGGCTGTTGGATTTTAATACTGGACAGTGAGAACGGAGTGAACATTACGAGGGAATAGCATGGCTGTATCAATGGAGGGCTGTTCTCAGGCCAGTTAGAAGCAAAGCACAGAGGGGCCCAAGGTAGAGATAAAGCAGGCACCTGACACCGACATCTGACCTTGAAAGGCAGGACTGAGAAGTCCAAATAAAGATAGACCAACTTATTACCCTGTGTCTTGGAAAGATCAGGAAACTTACAGACACACCATCCCCCCACTCGCCTGCAAGGTAGGAACAGTCAGTGTGATATATTCTATGGGTGGCCAGTTGGGAAGCGTTCTGCTGTCCCATTGACTCCCCTCTTCACCACCCACATCAGAACTTGCTAATTGTTTTGGCTATGCCCACAGCACCTATGCCCACCGCAGGCCTTGTCACAGGATTATCCGTTGTCATGATTTTAGTCACTGATTCATCGAGTTTAAGGCCAGAAGGGACCACTGGATCATCCAGTGTGACCTCCTGTGCAGCACAGGCTGAATAATTTCACCCAGTTACCCCTGCATTAAGCCCACTCAGTTGGGTTTGACTCAGCATCGCTTTCAGAAAGGTAGCCAGTCTGAACTGGAAGACAGCAAGAGATGGAGAATGCGCTCTTTCCTTGTAGTTTGTTCCAATGGTTAGTCACCCTCTGTGTTAAAAAAGTGTGCCTAATTTCTAACTTGAATTTGTCTGGGGAAAAGTTTGAAAATGTGAAACCTAACAGCTCAAAGATCAGAAGGCCAATAAACAAACCCTCACCGTTGATTATTATTTAAAACCTCCATGAGTTTAAGCCAATCTCATAATTTTGGGGGGGCCTATCTCCTGATTTTTGAAAACGTGGGGTTGATGGTACTGTGCTATAAACCTGGGTGCATTCCTGCATGCACATCTTGACACCAAACTGATCTGCTCTTTAGATTAGGAGCTAGATTGTTGGGTGTGACCAAACTGCAATCGGACCTAAACCCAAGTGGGGAAACAAGTGATAAGGAATATGTTTTTGTCGCACATTTGTACAGCACCTTGCACAGTGGGGCCTGATCCAGGACGGGGCTCATATGTGCTACCTCAGTACACAGAGTAATAGTAATAAATTGGAATATTAGAGAGACCAGGTGGGTGAGCTTAAGCAGAACTCTGTGTGGCTCAAAAGCTTGTCTGTCTCACCAACAGAAGTTCATCCAACAAAAGATATTACCGCCCCACCTTGTCTCTTTAATATCCTGGGACCGATATGGCTACAACAACACTGCATATGTAAATTACATCATCATCAATGGGCAAAGTCAACTTGATTATGACATTTCACTCAACATACTACGGTAAAAATCAGTCAGAGGTAAGAGGAATATTTCTGTCTGTATTTTTATTTATTTCTGTTGATTTACATGTGTCATGACATGTCTGTCATTTGCTGACACATTGTCAACATACTAGTAGCTGAAACCCTGTGCTGTCACCTGGGTGGGGTAATTGGACCAAGTAATCCACCGTGTGCGCAGTCTACCTCACTCCACCAATGAAATTGCTGCATGCAAATTAGCTGTGGAATAAAGGTGGTGATTGGTTGAGTTCCCTCTGATATCACAACGGTGGAGGACTCTGGGTATGGCATAGATCAGGGGTCGGCAACCTTTCAGAAGTGGTGTGCCGAGTCTTCATTTATTCACTCGAATTTAAGGTTTTGCGTGCCAGTGATACATTTTAACATTTTTAGAAGGTCTCTTTCTATAAATCTACAATATATAACTAAACTATTGTTGTATGTAAAGTAAATATGGTTTTTAAAATGTTTAAGAAGCTTCATTTAATATTAAATTAAAATGCAGAGCCCCCCAGACTGGTGGCCAGGACCAGGCAGTGTGAGTGTCACTGAAAATCAGCTCGCATGCCGCCTTTGGCACGTGTGCCATAGGTTGCCTACCCTTGGCATATATACATGCCTTACTATAGTTGTGCACTGCACGGGTGTAAATCATAAAGTAAAAATGGTTGAGAACTTAAAAATTGGATGGTAATAGATTGTGAATCCTGGTGATGACTGAACCTGGTGATATTCTAATGAAAAACAGCTTATTACCCATGCTTTTAGCTGTTTTCATCATTTCACTCTGACTCAACAGACTCTGGCTTTAGAGTGACACATAGATAGAGTGACAATCCTGGAATCTCATTATATAGATAATTATATAAACAGAATCTCTCAGGAACCTCCCTTTGCCCTATAATTAACATCATAATCACCTGGCTCAGGTGACTGATGGATGTAGTTATCTGATCATGTCCATGTGAGGACCAAGTAAAATTAAAAAAAGGGTTGTTGGTTCAACAGTGTTTGGATAACATGGAGCCATAGAAAACTTTAGCAGACAGAGAGATATCCAAAATTTTGGGGTTAGTCGCAGTCACTCCATCTATTCTACAGGACCAGGGATCTCATTTTCTCCCACTGCTACATTTTGTACCAGAAGAAATGGATACAGATCCCAGCTATAGGTGGTTTCAGAGCTAACCAGAGCCCAGTATGTCTTCCATCAACATTTGTTTTAATCACTGGAGCATAAGTACCTCCCCAGGGACTGTAGGAGATGAAAGAGCTACTCTCCAGTGTTATACACAAAGGGAGATGTGGAGGGAAATTAATCAAGTGTAGTAGCCTGGAAAAACTCTGATGTCAGTTTCAGCAGGGGAACTGGAAGGAAATCAGAGCAAAGCGGCTGACCAGAGCAGGGTGTGAGGTGGCTGATTCTGCACGAGTCTGTTCAGGAATTTGTTTTGGGGGGAAAGATCCAGGGGAAAAAAAGGGAAGCTTGTATTTTGTCACTATGTACTGCTGGAGGCGTGGTAGTAATCATAGAAGTTCTGCAAAAAAGAACAGGAGTACTTATGACACCTTGGAGACTAACACATTTATTTCAGCATAAACTTCTGTAGGCTACAGCCCACTTCATGGATGCATAGAATGGAACACACAGTGGTAAGATATAGATATAGATATAGATATAGATATAGATATAGATATACACACACACAGAAAACATGTAAAGGTGGAAGTTGCCATACCAGCTCATCCAATGAAGTGGGCTGCAGCCTATGAAAGCTTATGCTGAAATAAATTTGTTACTCTCTAAGGTTCCACAAGTACTCCTGTTCTTTGTACGGATATAGACAAACACAGCTGCTACTCTGAAACCTGTCACTATGCAAGAAGTTCTGCAGTTCACCTCCAGCCTTTATGGAAAATCCCAGCCCACCACAAGGCTGGGACGTGGATGTCAGGAGGTGAGCTGATTTCTGAGGAGATCTGAAAGGAAGTTTCTTTCCCCCATGACACAGAATGACACAACTGTTTAGGTGGCACTCTGTGTATTGAAACTTTCCAGAGAGTTATCCACTGTTGGCTGTTATCTGAGGCAGGATGCCAGGTTAGGTGGACGAGTGATCTGATTCTCTATGGGAAAGCCCTTCACGGTGAAGCACATTTAAGTGTGCAGTTCCCTTTTTTCCAGGTGCTATGACTGTGGAGTCCACTGAGGGAAGGGGACTAATACCCTTTCTATAATTCATACCAGTGTGTATACCCAGACCTATGGCTGGGGAGGACCTCTTTGCTTGACTCTGATCTGATCTGTAAGGTCCATTGTGTCTTCTCCCTCCAGTCTCTCCTCGGGACTCACCTCTGCTGCAATGTCTATGAGACATCAGCCAACTAATGCTAGCCATGTTGGGCAGAAACCAGGCAGAGCAGATTCTAGGCATCTGTTATATTTTTTAAAACCCCCTTTCAAGTGCTAAGGACCCATCTAGTTAATAACTAATAACAAACCTTTGTAATTAACAGGAGTTTACCTCGGCTACATCCCTTCTCTATCTGTCAGACTCACTCATTAAATCTTGATTCAGATTAGACTATGAGCTCTTCTGGGCAGGGACCATGCCTTACTATGTGTTTGTACAGCATTGGGAACCCAATCCCACCTGAGGAATTTGGGTGCCACCGAAACAAAATAATAATAATAATTATAATAATAAATAATAATTAATAATGAATTACTCAGTGTCAGCAAAAAACAAGAAGAAGTCCTTGTGGCACCTTCAAGACTTAGCCCCGGTCTACACTGAGAGGGCAAGGGTATCGAGCTAAGATACTCAACTTCAGCTATGGTGTATACAGTTATAGTGTAGCTGAAGTTGGTGTACTTAGGTTGACTTACCGCGGCGTCTTCACGGCGATGAGTCGACTGCTGCTGCTCCCCCATTAACTCCGCCTGCGCCTCTCATGGTGGTGGAGTACCAGTGTCAACGGGAGAGCACTTGGGGATCGATTTACTGTATCTATAATAGACATGATAAATCGACCCCTGAAAAATCGATTGGTAACCGCTGATCCGGCAGGTAATGTAGACATACCCTAACAGATTTAAGTGCCACAAGAACTTTTCATTGTTTTTGCAGATACAGACTAACACAGATACCCCTCTGAAACCTACTCAGTGTCAGCATCTCTTTGTGATTCCCATCAGATAGTAGAAGCTGGGAACTGAGGTTGGAACTCCAATGTCTGAAGCTTTGTGTGAGCCACGGACTTAT
Source organism: Dermatemys mawii (assembly GCA_007922305.1). Taxonomy (NCBI): domain Eukaryota; kingdom Metazoa; phylum Chordata; order Testudines; family Dermatemydidae; genus Dermatemys; species Dermatemys mawii. The sequence continues at coordinate 13,845,700 of ML677401.1, forward strand.
TTAAAATAGTGAAAGTCCATGAATTTCAAGGGCCTCATTTTCATTTATACTAAGGCCCCTTGACATCACTCTGGCATTGTAAAGAGGCCCTAAAGTGAGTGCTGATTTAATTTAACCCCTTTTAAGGCTTGTTTATACAGTTGCAGTGGCGCAAAGTGACTGTCAGGCCATGAGTTTTCCCAGAATTTCCTCACAACACATTTCCCTTCCCTTGCCCAAAAAAGTAGCATTGGCCAATGCAAACCTTCTCAACGAAGCACTAGCTTTCTTCACTGGGAAATCCATCCGCTCTCACAGTTAGTTATGAAGTCAGGGCTCAGGCCAGGGTCATCCAGAAGAACAGACTGGGTTTGAGAAGCTTTCAGAAAATCTGGGCCCAGTTTTGAAGCAGGCTGGGTCTGTGAGTAGTTTGGCCCCTAATTCAGTGAGGAGTTTGAGTTGTGGCATTTCGGTTTCTGTTCTGAAATGTTCTGAAATTTCCAGGCAAAATTGGGGTTCTGGTTCAGACCCACCACAAGAAACACACCACTGCCAAGTTAGCAGAGTTGTTCTTACTAAAATTTGAGGATGCAGTTTGAGTCCAATGTTGCCGTTTAGGGCCATCTCTAATCAAAGTCATAAATAATTGGTGAGTTTATCTGACTTCAGACTGAAAGCAGGTGATGCCTATCTGATAAGAGTGAGCTTCACTCTGAGTCTTTGGGGTGAGTCAAATGAAAAATCAAAGCAAATCTCGGCATGGGGAGAAGGGATGAGATGAACACACAAAAATCAAAATCGAATTAAAGAGCCTCAAAAACCCTCGCACAGTCAAATTGATTAGTTCCAAGCAGGCAACACAGGGATCCTGACCCCATCATGTGATGCACCTAAAGCTTCCAGCCCCTTTGCTGTAGCCCAGAGGAACTCAGATCACTTTGGATAAAGCATCTGAGTTGCTGAGTTTATCTGGAGCATCCCTGATTTCTGATCTTGGAATTGTCAGTTCCGATCCACAATGAAATCAGAGCAGCCGCTGCGTCGGATTCTCTGGCTTTTGTGCCAGGCAGTGCAAGACCCACTGGTCCCTTTCCCGCCAAATATGACCCCAGCCATTAGGATGAATTGCATCCTACTGCAAGCAATATGTCTGCTCGTTAACATACAAAGACATTGTTTAAAGCCCTCTTATGATTTTGAACAAACTGGCTCAGCAGGGGCACTTTCACCTTCCCTCCCTTATGGGCGCAACAGCCTGTGTTTGTAAACAGAGCCTTATTGGACTAGCGGGAGACACAAGAAGACTGTCAGCTAGTTAATTGGATGTCAGCTCCCTGCTGGGAATAAAGCCTAATGAGCCATCCCATATAAAGAGAATGGCTCTGAGAGAAAGGCAAAGATTTGTACAGCAATAACTGCATGCATAGAAAACCCGGGAGCCCGCCTGTCGGGATAAAGAGAGAGCAGCATTTGGGGACAGAGGGTTTCCCTGTTTGGATTTAGTTAAACAGAGATTAAACTGAGGTTATGCATCTATAAAGATGATGAACAATCACTGATGTGCGTATGCACATGCATTGGCTTACTAATAAATTGGGCCGTATATTTCTTTTTTGGTGAATGTGCATATTGGTCATCTTTGCGTTTTTCTGGAAAATGCATACTCACCCTTAAAAACAAATGTCAAAATGACTTCTTGAACAACAGTTCAGTAACAAGAAGTGAGGAAAAGAAATCACAAGAGGAAGGCATCAGCCAGCTACGACAGTGAATGGTATCGCTGTACTTTTTCCTGTGTTGATCAGAGCAGGTTGAGAACATATTTTTTTTCCCCTGGAAAAATTTAGACAATTTTTTTTTCATTTTTGGTGCACAGTTTCTTTGAAATGTTTCAGGTTTTCATTGAAAATTCAGAAAAAATCAACAAAAACCCTTTTCTGGGAAAATATCCATTTTGTAGAAAAGCCATTTTCTGTCAAAAACCATTCTGATGGCAAATCTTGGCCATATCTAGTATTCCTACATACTGTAAATATATACAAAAAGGGGAAAAGAGGAAGTAAAAAGAAAGATTAGACACTGATATAGGTCTTATAAGAAGAGTGTAGCTAATTATCTAGTATTTACTGATTTTCCCCTTAAAATTCCCAGGATTTTAAAAAGCTTATTCTCAAGTCTGGTACATTTTCACCCTCATTTGGGGTTTTTTCGGACCTGGAATTTTTTTGCAGAGGAACCGGTCAGGGAGGCGCTGAAGAGCTGGTGGGGCCAGGAGGTCTGTCCAGCAGGGTGGGGGATGGGGTGTGTGGGGAGTATGCATGGGGTGCAGATGTTGGCTCCACTCCTGATCCCCGGCCCCTCTGTGCAGCCCAGTTAGCTTCCTCTGTGCTGAGGGAGGGGTGGAGGGAAGTGAGAAGGGGCAGGGAGCCAGGTCCCAACAGCTGAGATTGCCTGACAGCTGCTGGGAGTGGAAGGTTTCTTCAGCTGCAACGTACTAAGTACCTCCCACCATGAGTACCTGGCAGGCTTCTGCCTCCTGTGAGTACCAGACACCCATCCCCCCCTTGTCCTGTGAGTACTGAGCATTCTGACTGTGTGCTGGTTTTCCACCACCTTTGTGCTGCCCTCCATGGCACATGGGAGGCTGCACCCTACATCCTACCCCCGAAGGGGGGCTCTGCGTCTAGAGACCTCAATGCCTTTAGTGCATTCAAAAATGGGAACTGGGGTGGACTGGGATGGATGCCTGTCCAGATTTATTCAAGGCAGTCCTGGTTTAACCAGGGCTTCTCTGGATACTTCAATATGGCCTTGCTATGGACTATGCTATACAGAAGGTCAAACTAGATGGTCACAATGTTCCCTTCTGGCCTTATACACAATGACTATGGGTATGGAACGAAAGTACCCTAAACTATATTTGAGGATCAGCACTCAGTTATCCCTAGGGGTGAGTTATTCGGTCTGGGTAAAATGTCCCCTCCAATCCCAAGCCAACATTTAGGTTTTGAAATGTCCAGGCAAGTGTTTCCCCCCATTTCTAGTTTCCAGGTGGAATTGGCTATCTGAGACCACAGTCATACGTGATGAAATATTGCTAGGTCGCCTGGGATTATGGCATTTTCTGCCCATTTTATGGAGACTCAGGAGACATGGCTATTCTGGAAAAGCTTCAAGACAGGCATCCAAACTGCTGGATACTTATCCAAATTAATCCCTTTGGTTCACCCATCTGCAGTTATCCCACAGTGGGGTTGTGCAGAGATGGGGTGGTGCTTCATTACAATGCAATGGTGGAACGTTACGTTGGTGTGACAAAAACCATCATTAGTTTCCTGGGAAATTGATCTTGATGCTAATATATCATTTGACTGAGAAACCATTGGTTGCCTTAAGAATTTTGTTATTCACAATGGCTGGGATATGAGCCAGGATGCATCGTCGGGATCCTTCCTCTCAAATCTTTTGTTTTCACTGTGCGTTAGTAATGATAACTCATACTAGGGGAGCGCATAACTCAGGTACTGGTAATTTCAGATATAACCTTTCACCTGCTAGGTCATTGGTTCATATTCAGCCAAAGTTAGCAGTAATTTTAAGTCATTATCAATTGGTGTCTGTTTGTGGTTTATGTGAGATGAAGAGCTGGGTACAACCCAATTCTAGTGAACTGGTTCCCACATCAAAAAAAGACAGCACCACAGCTGGAGTTAGTTGGCAAGGATGGAACAGGCTATGGAGACAGAACTACCATCTCACCCATTTAGTGGGGGTTTGTCACGCTGTCTGGAGTGGCTCACAGCTGTGACTGTTGACCTCAGGACTGGTGTTGTGTTCTACAATTAGTGCACTCCAGGATGACTACCAGTCTTACCCTGGAGTCACAGACAGTCTCCTTAGATGTTGCACTTTAGCTTGCCACCCAGAAAAGCTGGACTTAGTGATAAGTGGTCACTTACACCAACGATCACATCACATCAGGTTGCTTCCAGTCCCAAGGGACCAGTCACTTACCCCAGGCCAATTGGTAGTCTAGATCTTACACCAAAGACAACACTGGTAGTCAATTCTATAGTAAACTAACAAACGGTTTATTAGCTAAGAAAAGGAAATGAGAATTTTTGAGAGGTAAAAGTAGTTAAAATATATGCACAGGTTAGTCACAGTTTGTAATTCCAAATGGCAGCACAGATGTAGCAATCTGCCAGTTTCCCAAAAGTCTCTCAGAACTACCCAGAATCGCTCTGGGGATCGCCGTCTTCTCGTTCACTTAATCCACCCTGTTAGAATCCAAAGAGTCCAGAGATGCAGGATCTTTTCCTGAATCCCTACCTATAGCTTCTTCTCCCAGAAAACAACCTGATAGTGTCACTACCCATGTGGGCTTTTCCTTTGATGACAGAGTGAGGAATGCATTTAGAGTCTCTGACCTAGAGTGACCAGACAGCAAATGTGAAAAATCAGGACAGGGGTGGGAGAGTAATAGGAGTCTGTGTAAGAAAAAGACCCAAAACTCAGGACTGTCCCTATAAAATCGGAACATCTGGTCACCCTACTCTGACCTCCAATCATCACACACAATGACCACTTGCTTTGAAAGTAACACAGGTCTGTTAAAGTTCTTCATTTTAACTCCACAAGGCTTCTTCCTCCTTTGATGGGTTATTTAGTTACAGGGGTATTTACAATGTTAGCATTTGCTAGTACATCATGACAGGATATAGAGAAGTAAAACCAATGCATGTAACATCCCGTTAGTTTTCATGCAGTTCAAACACTAAACACACTCTTCTACATTTAACAATTACTTTGGTCTATACTAGTACACAGGTGAATTGATCTGGGCTTGGCCATGAGCTGGCACCTCTCTGCCAGCGCCACAGCGGTTCCCCCCAAAATGGTGCTGAATCACACTAGCAGAGCTGTGCACAGCCTGCATCTGTTCCATGGATAAAATCAAGGGCTGTCAATCCCGCGCTAAATTAAAAAAAGAATCATAAGAAGTAATGTGCTTTATAAATGCAGGTTAAGCACATTATAATTACAGTCAGCCATCTGATTAGTGCAATCCAGCAGCCTTGAGCTCTGGAATTAAGTTGAATGTACAATTAATAGGAGCTTATATTAAAGGCATTAGCAGAGTTACAGAAGCTTTGTTACAACAGAGATTGACCCGGCCTTGGGCACAGACAACAGGCGTTTGTGTTCTATAATTAGCACATGCACAATAAGTCACTACTGTTAATTTGACAGTTCCCCATTTTCCTTTTTCAGAGCAGAGCAGCGAGTCAGTCCTCGCGAAGCCCCAGTCTGGTGCACATTCTAAGCGGCATTACTGTAGCTTGGTCAATACAAATAAAGCACCAGATCTCACTTTCTCTTATCTAGGATGTAGTGCCAGATTCTCTCCCTGAACTAGCTCAGGCTATGTAAACTGGTCAGCTGAAATTCCATGCCAGGGGGCACTCTGCTGGCTCCTGTGCCAACCCCCATCCCCACCCTATACTGCTCTTTCTGATGCTTGTGTTGGCACAGATTGGCCCACAAAATCAGGGAGTGGTCAGCAATTATTTAAGAAACCTCTGCTTCTACCACGTTCTCTCTTGGAGATTCTCATGTATTCACAAGAGCTGGAGCTTTAAGAAAAAAGTACTACTTTTAATTTGACACCAAATATTGTGATATTTGTGATACAACAGAGTTGGCACTGTTGGTGTCCCACAGTAGATCAGTGACGTCGCTGGGAACAGAACCGTAATACAAATGGTAAATAACAAGCTGGAGCAGTAATATGAAAGAACATGTCTGTGCAGAGCCACAGAACTCAAAGATCAGGATAGGAATGATGTGAACCAAACCCCTTTACGGGGTTCACAATGTGCAGTGGCAGCTTTTTTATTTTGAGTCCCAGATGCAGCTTGGCGTTCACGTGTAATTTAACAGCATGCACATAGTGGGGGATGGGTTATTCAAAGAGAGAGCTAGCCCTGTGAGTGACAGAGTGTCAGAGGTTGAAGAGTGAGAATGAAGATCAGTGTTCAATCTCCAGCCAGTGCTAGTTGAGTAGCACTAATGAATCAGCTCCCTGGGAGCTCATTAGCTGATTCGGAATTGTTGTGGCACCAATGCAACAGACCCTCGGGGCTTTTCTCCAGGAGAAGGGGTAAGAACGTCACAGAACTGCACGTAGGTGCTGACCTGTGACTCAGAGAGGTATACTCGGGGCTATTGGCAACAACAGATGAAGAGCAGCGGTATGAGACCAAAGACTGCCCATTTACCCTGGGGAAGCTCCACTGATTAATTCAATTTTTCGCCATCTACACTGAAATCCTCAGTATGTTTATTTTCCATGTTAATTCCTAGTCCACAGCAACTGCCCTCCCAATGGATGCCCTGGCCAGCAGGGGTCACTAGACAGTGACAAGGGGCACCCTTCAAGCTATCAAAGGCACCTCCAAATCCCATGGAGACATATCTTAGAAACCAGACTCAGGTCACTTACATGGTGCTTCTGCCAAACCATTGGATCTATTGTCCAGGCCCTGTTATGTGGAGATCTTAGGGGAATAACTGATCTTGCAAGAGGTCCACCATTTTCTGTCAAAATCACACAAGAAAAGCTTGTAGGATTCCCCCATCCCCTGTTCTGGACCTGATTTGCCCTTATATATTGAACACCAGGACCCAGCCTAAACCTGATGTGCATCCAAACAGTGCTTCATCTGTCCATCTCCATTGAGAATACTAAGCTATCTTCGACGGTGGGCTCTCCCCAGTCTCTGTTTCTCCACCTAGCCATCACCCAATGTTATTCACTAGGCAACCATTGGGAGAGGCTTCTGCTTCACCGAAAGTTATTTAAACCTTGTGTGTTCTGGGTAAAAAACTCCCTTTCTGCTTGATGGATATCTTCATATTTAGATTTAGACCTGGTCTGGAACCCAACAGCAAATCTTTTTTCTCCAGCATTCACACCTCATGGCTGGAAGCGGGATGCCATATTCCCTGTTCAAAAAGGCTGCACTTCTTCTACAACAGTTGTCTGCAATCATGCAACGTACTGCAGTGCTAAATAGTGGTTGGGGACGTTACTGCAGGGGAGTGTAACATTTTGTTCATGGACTTCATCTTCACTGTATTGCTTCTATTTCCTATAGGTTCTTACAGTGCCCCCGCATCACAGCATTATCCCTAAACAATGGGACTCACATCTGTCATATTTGGTTCATTCTGGTCCTAGAGAGAGGGAGGAACAGTTAGTTCTGTGTCACTTAAGACAGGAAGGAAACCATGAGTAATTAACGGGAATCATAGATTCATAGGACAATCAGATAACATTAGGATCATATTCCAATCCATTATGCATATTTTCTAAACATAGCATTCTCAGCATTGTATTTTTTTAACTCTTCAGCAGACATGCAGAAAAACAAAGTTTGGTTGCCTTCCCCTATGTGGTCCATTTTTCTGACAGTGCACCATTATTTGAATCCATACCTTCGTCTTCTGTGACACTGTCAGTTCTCACTAGCCAAGCAGGGTAGAGCTGTTGTTAGAGTGAACAGATGTCCTGATTTTATAGGGAGAATCCTATATCCAGGGCTTTATCTTATATAGGCGCCTACTACCCTCCCCCTCCACTCCTTATCTTGATTTTTCACACTTGCCGTCTGGTTACCCTCACAGTTTTGGTCTAATAGAATGGCTACTTGGTTAGCAATGATGAGATTGGGGTTCTTTTCCCAGAATAACTAGTTGGAAAGTGGTTTTATTTTCTGCAGAAAATCCCAACTTTTCTTTAAAATCTGAAAACTCAAAAACATTTTTCAGTTTCTTGCCAAAAAATATTAGTTTCAGATTTTGGGTTTTCTGATCGAAAACCCAAACCAAACCAAGAAACAATACTTCCTGCCAAAAACCTAAAAACAAAGAAGAATTTTCTATGGAAGTTTCAATGAAAATTTTTTAACCATCCCAAAGTGGACTGTTGATTATTATATTACCTTGCTGGGACCTCAGCTTTATATCTCAACCAAAGAGCAGAACTTCCGTCTGCATACAATACCCTCTAGCACTGCTCGAGGCATTGTCTCAATATAACTTAAAGGGAGAAAATTTAATATGTCTTGTCATGCTTTGGCCATCATTCCAGAGGACATGCTCCCATGATAATCATGCTCGTTAAAAAATGTGTTAATTAAATTTGTGACTGAACTCCTTGGAGGAGAATTGTATATTTCCTGCTCTATTTTACCCACATTCTGCCATATATTTCATGTTATAGCAGTCTCTGATGTTTGTTTTAAGAACTCTTTCACTGCAAATTAGACAAAACACAAAAAAGGTAGCAACGTGACATTTCTAAAGATAGCTACAGCATTTAACCCAAGATTTAAGAATCTGAAGTGCCTTCCAAAATCTGAGAGGAACAAGGTGTGGAGCATGCTATCGGAAATATTAAAAGAGCAACAATCTGATGCAGAAACTACAGATCCTAAACCGTCAAAAAAGAAAATCAATCTTCTGCTGGTGGCACCTGACTCAGATGATGAAAATTAACATGAGTCGATCTGTGCTGCTTTGGATCATTATCAGGTAGAACCCGTCATCAGCATGGACACATGTTCTCTGGAATGGTGGTTGAGGCATCAAGGGACATAGGAATCGTCAGTGCATCTGGCATGTAAATATCTTGTGACGCCGGCTACAGCAGTGCCATGCGAACGCCTGTCCTTACTTTCAGGTGACATTGTAAACAAGAGGCAGGCAGCATTATCTCCTGCACATGTAACCAAACTTGTTTGTCTGAGCGAGTGGCTGAACAAGAAGAAGGACTGACTGGACTTGTAGGCTCTACTGTTTTACATTGTTTTATTTTTGAATGCAGGTGTTTTTTTGTAAATAATTCGACATTTGTAAGTTCAACTTTCAGGACAAAGAGATTGCACTGCAGTACTTGTATTAGCTGAATTGATAAATGCTATTTCTTTTGTTTTTTATAGTGCAAATATTTGTAATCAAAACTAAATATAAAGTGAGCACTGTACACTTTGTATTCTGTGTTGTAAATGAAATCAGTATATTTGAAAATGTAGAAAACATCCCAAAATATTTGAATAAATGGTATTATATTATTGTTTAATAGGGCGATTAATCACATGATTAATCATGCGATTAATCACGATTAATTATTTTAATTGCTTGACAGCCCATATATATATTAATTAATATATATTGAATTAATCACACACACACATATACACTGTATATCCTGAGTCCAGATAGATTCCATACATATAGCCTGATTGTTGCTATTATGCTCCAGCGTGTGTTTTCAAAAATAATTTCCTGCCACATTCCTGACTGTATTTGCCGGCTGAGTTGATCCTCTTCCCTGCTGTTCCATGATCTGCCCCTAGGTTACTAACAACCCCAACAGACAGCCTGGCTCATGCTACCTGCTGCTTAGACACAGATTAACTCACTACCAGCCATATGGACTACTGACTTCACAAATTCCTCTCCGTTTGCTTTCCGCTCTTAGGAAAGTTAATGGACAGTTTGGTGGTAAAGGGGAAACAACCCAAACCTGGTGGTGTTCAGTCTGTGCTATAATCACCTGCCCTTAGCACAACTGGCACCTCCATCTGCTTTTATGCAGCTACTTGTGCACATAAGCAGATTGCTGTGTTCTGCGCAATGAGGGTTAACATCATCCATGACTTTCCCTTTACTAATCAAATTCTACAGAATACTTAGGAGTGTGTATTATGCATTAAATCAATATATAATTAGATGTGTATGTGAATGCGCACACATCTGTGATATACATAACCATATGTAAGTATATTCCCAACAATAGCTCTGTTAAGAGGATGGATTTCTTTGACTTGCACCTGCTTGCACACTCCTGTTAGCGGCTTTTCCCTCTCCACCCCCTCTCCTGGTTCCTTAGCATGCAAGTTACACTGTTTTTAACTCTGTTAAATCTAGCAGTCCAATTTTAGAGGTAACCTGCCAAGGGGTGTAAATTACACATTTGGTGAGTGGGTTATGAGGGTGAGTCCAAGAAAATCAAAGGGAGTATAAGGGAATTTGTGTTGATGCAACATACATGCTGAGGGAGCTGGAATAAGGTGTATGTTTTACATTATTTTTGGTGTTGTGCACAGGCTCCAACTGAGATCAGGACTGTCTATCCCAAAGAGCTGAAAATCTAAGCAGAAAAGACCTGCAAACAAAATATTATGACTCCTGTTTTAGAGATGGGGACCCAATGTACAGAGGGATTGCAAGGGAGATTTTCAAAAGCACCCAAGGAATGAGTCCAATGGAACTTGTGTTCCTAAATCTCTTAGGAGCTTTGGAAAATCTCCCCCTGTATCATGATTGGTAGAACTGGAGTCAGAGCGCCCATGTTTCCTGATGGGGCTGTTACTGAGAGGACACCAGTGGAACAGAAAACATAAGGAGTTAGGCAGGAAGCAACTCAGCCATATGGACAGAGTAGTCCACAGGGTTCAATAAATGTAATACTTGTTCAACTTAGCCTGCATTTGGTGTCACTCTTTGTGACGTGCCCAAGGTCACCCAGGAAGTCAGTTGCAGAGCTGAGAATGACTCCAAATCTCCTGAGTCTCAGTCTCCTGTCTTAACCACAAGAACCTTCTCCCATCTATTTAGATTTTAAAAGATTCATTTAGACTCCTTTCATTGGATATTTTATGCAAGCAAATTTTATCCCATGTGTTCCTCGTAAATTATTTGTTACAACAATTGCTTTGACTATTTATTCTGCCAAGAATTGGTTCCAAAACCCATTGAAGTCAATGGAATGGCTTCCATTGACTTCACTGGCCTTTGGCTCAAGCCCAATTTGTTTGGTGTGATTGTTCACCTCACCAACACGGAATGGTTTCTGATTCCTGTATGGATGGTAGAATGGTTTATAAACAGGAGGAGGCCTTGAGTTAATCATCTGATGTGCAAATACTTATTGACAAGAGTATTCATGACAATTCCAGCTGGAACAGTTGTGTGAATACATATTCCCACAAGTACTTACGGCAATTTGCTTTCTCTGAATATTCTTACAAACAAAGAATTGAAGGAATTCAGAGGCTGCAAATAAAAGGTGTAAAAACCATTGAAATCATTTTTATTAGAATGAAGATTAATAAATGTGTATTTGGGTTTGGTTTTTTTTTGCAATATTCACCTACCCCTGGTTATGAGCCTTCATTAATGTTTGTAAAGAACTTTGTTTCCTCATATGAATGATGCTGAAGAGGTGCAAAGAACTATTGTGGGATGAAAATGGCATTTTTTAAAAAACGAACTATTTTGCAAGAAAATTGTTTTGTTTTCAAAATTTTCCAATTTGTAAACAACCTCCCCTCCCTGCCAAAATTGAAAAAAAAAATCTGTGGCAAAATGAAGTTAGGGTGTGGGGGAAGAAGAATGGGGAAAAGGGAGAGAAAGGGATAAAAACCCAGACCAAAGTATTTTTGGTTTTCAAAATCCTGGAGATTATTTTGAAAAAAAAATTAAATGAATTTATTTGATTGTTATTAAACTGATGACTAGGACGATGATTTTTGGAAGACAGTGTGGAGCTGAATTGGACTCGCACTTCTTGATCCTCCAGTCCTCAGATAGGACTGGGAATTAGAATATGGGACAGGAGGAACAATACAGTGTAGAACTTCTAGGTAAGAGGGCAGTCTCTAGTTCTCTGCTAAAGCATATCAAATCCTCTGTGTTTCAGCTCACACTACACATACTAGTCACATGAATACACAGACAGAGGCATGCTGGTTCAAGGCAAATATGAGATTGTAGAAGTATTGTGCACCCTAAGAGCCAGGCATCATGATAGCAATTCTGGTTTTGATGCTTTGTTTCATTATGTCACTGCCTGTTAACAAACTGCACAGTCAGAATAACATTTTTCTCCTGGTTGTGTGCCAGCCTTTGGCAGAGGAAGGATGGTGTTGTGGTTACAGGTGTGAACTGGCACTCAGGCAATATGGGGTCATTCACGGTTCTGCCACAGTTAGCCTCCTTGGATCTCCCCTGCGTTAAGGGGATGTTAGCACCCTTCCTCACCTGCGAGTGGTGAGGCTCCACACTTGGGAAAGGCTCAGGCCCTGTCTTGCTGGGGCCCATGTCAATGGGACAGCTAAAGCCCAAGAGACGTGAGGGACTTGGCCAGCTACGCCTAGGAAGCCAGAGCCTTACCCTGCTCCCAGAGATAGAATTCCCACAGACTTGTTTCTTTTTTTAAAAAAAAAATCAGCTGAAATCATTTTAAAATGTAAACTGGGGCACGGCTGCAGGACTCTATTCCCCTGTCCTGCCTCTTCAGAATGGATGCCCTTCCTGGCTAGGCCCTTTCTCCTTACTGCCCAAGGAAGGTGGGGTTCCCATGACTGCTCTAGGGAGTGAAAGGAGCCCTCCTGTGCTGGGCTGTTGTATCCTCCTCGACGCTCACAGAGGCAGGGTACCTTTCCTGCTCCTCTGGGGTCTCTCCACGGTGCATAGTCCCAGGGCCTCTCCTGGCTCCAAGCAGCCATCCCAGAGGGGTATGCTGAACTGCTGCTGCAGGAGAGACATAGCAGTGGCTCCGAGACTGCTCTGCCCACAGAGCTGGTGGCAGCTCCAGGACCACCTCCCTTTGGCAAAGGGCCCCCTTAAGTCCAGACAGAGGCATTCTGGGGATGGTAGAGCCTGGGGCCTGAGGGCAAAGCACGCTGGGAAAGAGGCCAAGGATATAAGCAGGGAGCATGGGGTAGTCTGGGGGAAACCAGGCTGAGAGAGAGACTGGGCAGGGCAACCGGGGCAACCCCGTGCTGAGCCCACCTGGGCAGAGTGTGCTTGGGAGGGGTGCAAGAGGGGTCAGTCAGCGTCATGGTGGCACAGGGCCCCGCAGGCAGACAGAGCTGGGGGCTGGGGCTGGGTGGGTTACTGGAGTCCCTGCTGGGGCACAGCGCAGGAAAGGAGCCCCGAGGGAAAGGGTGGCAGGGACTGTCTGGATCAGACCAGATGCGCTTCACAGGCCCCAGGACTGGAGGTGCTTAGACAGGGAGGTTGTGAGCTCCCTGGTGCCTCTGGGGCCATTGCTGCTGGCCCCTCGCCCTTGACAGAGGACCTGTGACCCAGGGCCAAGCTCTTTCAACTTGAATTTGGACTTTTGCTTCTAGGACTCCCTAGAAGGGTTGGAGGCTGTGTTTGGTTTAGCCAGAGGCCTAAACCTCGTCTTCAGTAAGGAGAGAAACTGAGGCAGCGGCCCCAGCCGCACAGGGAGTGGTCAGCCAGTGCTGCCGAACTCAGGAGCACCAGGATTCGGCACACAGCGGCCTCCCTTGAGTCCCCCCTACGGCTGACGTATCTGGGGAGCAGAGGCCCGTCATGACTGATAACATTGCTAGTCTCCCTGTAGCCAGGACAGAACTCCAGCCATTAGTACTACGGATGATCACGACTTCACGAGGGTCTTGCCTCACTTCTAATACAGGGTCAGCTTGAGTCCTGGGTCCTATCAACAGCATAATGAAATTTCCCCACAGAATGGTGGCCCTCCATGGTGGGCCCAGGTCCTTAAGGGATGGCGGGGGATTTCTGTATCAGCACATACCGTCCCAGAAGATGTAGGGTATTTACCAAGCACGTGCAGGCCACCACGAAAGCAACAGGGAACCTAACTCTTAATGAAACCCTTTGACAGGAGGGTAAGGCTGGCCGGCATGGTCACTGGCGCTTACCACGGGTGCAGACGCCAGCCAGGCCCCGCTGAAATAATCCTCTTAGAAAAGAAATCACAGAAAGCATTTCCATCTACTTCATTTGCTCTTGGGACGGAGCTGTTGTATCTGAGCCTTGTGCGTCTCTCCCAGTCCCCTCTCTCTTTATGTGGGATGTGGAGATCACAGAAGTACTTCTGGGAGGCGTTTGGAAAGGCCTAGTACCCAAAGGCCAAGCCCCTCCAATCCAGATTCTGTTTGTACATGGGTGTGGGTGTTCACACTGAGCTCATTTGCAAAGCAAGGCCCAGAAACCAGCCTGGCCGTGTAAGAGGAGTCGCTTCGAGCAAGGCTCAGTCTATTCCTTACTATCTTACATGCTGCCTGCTTCCTTCCCCGTCCTCATCGCCAGTCCCTGACCTGCTCCCACCTGCTGCTGGCTTCCCCAAACTGATTCCTGTCTCCCACTCACTGTCTCCTGCTCTGGTCCCCTCCCAACACCCGTCCCACAGAGTCCTCCTCCTTCCCATGCACTTCCTCCCACTGCTCTGCTCCACACACTGGGATGTGAGATTACTTTCACAATGACTCAGGGAATTTTTCAGGATTTAGCAAATCCAGAAAAGTACAACTGGGGCTGAACTTAACCCCCATATCTGACTCCCCTTCCCCACTGCCACCTCCTCTCCTCCCCTCCCCCCGCACCATGTAATGCAGTGGGGGGAACTCGTGTCCAGATCTGAATTTTGCAGTTTGCCCATAATGGTCTGAATCCAAACTTTGCATCTGGGCACGCTCCAGATTTGAAAGAGTTAAGAAGTCAAATCTAGTTCCAGACTGGAATTTGCCCCATCTTTGTAATGGGCTGAACCAAACACCTGGATCTGAACAGGCCTAAACTATGGTGAGTCTGAAATACAGATCTGAACCCTTAGTGTGTGTGTGCGCGCACACACATACACGCACACAGACAAATACACACACAGACATACATCAGCTAAAGGAGCCATTAGGCCCAAATGCTGCCATCACTATTAATTGCTGAATACAAGTGGCAGACTCTGGTCCTTATCTGGTAACACTAATAGGCTTTTATCCTCTGTGTGCAGCAGCCACCAGAAAGGGACAAAACACACTTACTGTGTGATACACTTGTCCTCTAGGTGGAAGGTTGTCCAAAGCATGTGGTCTTTGGTCTGCGTACCAGCTAGGTCAGGTAGAGGACCAGCATGTTTATTTAAATATTAAGCCGTCAGCAGATTATAGCAATATATTGTGAGGAAAAAGAGGTTCCTGAACATTATTAAGCCTTTAGTTTGGGATTAAGGAGGTTTTAAGACAGATTTAATTAAACAGAGCAGGGACACCGTTATAAACCTGAAGTTGGGGTTAATTCGCTCCCCCAACACACTCCATTTCTTGATTACACCAAAATGAAACAAATTCCATGTCCTACCTGGGGAGTCCAGGAAGGGAATGTGAACTAGACAGTTCAGTGCCCTGTCAGTGAGGGAGTGATTAATAACTCCGTCAGGGGACTCTGAGCGATGGAATGAAATTAGACCTATCCCCACCCACACTGGGCCAGTTGCTTGCAGGGTGGTTATATATGCACCAGGCACCAGGGATGGGAAATGACTTGATAAACAAGCCTTGTCCGGTTCTTAGTTACATCAGTTGTCAGGAGTCAATGATTAAGGGACCCAAAAATGGGTGTTTATTAGATTTGCCTTTATTTTTACATCTCAAGTATATTTGGCTGTCATCAACCCTCCTCCAGTGAATGGGTGAAGGGGGTCCGATAAAATAAGAACTGACCTGAGCCTTCCACCACAACTTCAGTCAAACCCAAACTAAACTTTAAGACTTCACTTTAATTTGAATACACTTTGTACAAAATAGTTCTCTTTTTTGCCCGGTTCTTTACTCCCAGGCTCCACCTCGGGTCCCAAGCAGATGTGATCTAGTGCCACAAGGTTTACAGGCCAGAGGTCTGGATAGTTTGTATTAAAGCTGTACAAACGTTTCCCCATTACATCTGAAACCATGCAGATTCGGGGCTCACATTTGTAATCAGGCTAGTTTAATGCAACCTCCCCCTCCTTCCAGCGTTTAAGCCTGAAAACATTTCATTGAAAAAGCATGAGTGGCTGTCTCTGGAGTGATGTGAATATTAGAACATGTTTTTTGGTTTGTAGGTTCGTAGATTCTAAGGTCAGAGGGGACCATTAGATCATCCAGTCTGACCTCATATGTAACACAGACCAGAGAACTGCATGCACTTACTCCTGTCTTGAGTCTTATAATTTGTGTTTGACTAAAACGTCTCTTCCAGAAGAGCTTCTAGTCTTGATGTGGAGACTTCAAGAGATAGAGAATCCACCTCTTCCTCTTGGGAATTTGTTCCAATGGCTAATCACCCTCACTATTCAATATGTGTGCTTTATTTCTCATTCAAATTTGTCTGGCTTTAACTTACAGTTATTAGTTCTTTATATGACTTACCCTGCTAGTTTAAAGAGCCTGTTAGTGAAGGCATTTAGACACTGTAATTAAGTCACCTTTCAATCTTTGAGCTCTTTAAGTCTCGCATTTTAAAGGTCTACACTATGAAGTCAGGTCATCCTAGCTACATTGCTTAGAGGTGTGAAAAATTAACTCCCCTAAAAGATGTAGTTAAGCTCCAGTGTAGACACAGGAGTTTGTGACTCTTTTTTGTGACACAAGGAGGGCGGGGGGA
Organism: Dermatemys mawii; assembly: GCA_007922305.1. Classification (NCBI taxonomy): domain Eukaryota; kingdom Metazoa; phylum Chordata; order Testudines; family Dermatemydidae; genus Dermatemys; species Dermatemys mawii. The sequence goes on from ML677401.1 coordinate 13,862,164, forward strand.
ATATCTTTTATTGGACCAGCTTCTATTGGCGAAAGGGATAAACTTTTGACCTATACAGAGGTTTTCTTCAGGTCTTCTTTCTTTGTGGTTTCTTTTTCTGTGGCTCGTTTCTTTCCAATTCTTCAGCATCCTTTTTAGAATGTGGACACCAGATCTGGAGGCAGTGTTCTAGTGTGGGTCTCACCAAGCCTCTCGAGAAAGGTAAACTCACCTGCCTTCTCCTACTACCTGCTGCCCCATTTCTAATCCCAGGATCGCATTAGTCCTTTCTGGCATGGCATCGCATGGGGAGCATTTGTTGGGTTGCTTGTTCATGATGACCCCTAAAGGCACTGCTATCCAGGAGACAGTCCCCACCGCTGTAGGTCTGGCCTGCATCCTTTGTTCTTAGGTGTAGGACCTTATATTTGGCTGTATTAAAATCAATTTTATTTGAATGGGCCCAGCTTAGGAAGTGATTCAGATCACTGTGTATGACTGCCTGTGCCCATCACTATTTACCACTTCACCAGCCTTGGTGTCATCCGCAAATTTTATCAGCAGCGATTTTATATTTACAGCCAGATCCTTGATAAAAATATTGAATAGTATCAGGTCTAGTACTGATCCACGTAAAACCCTGCCATGTAGATAGGTAAATTTATGCTAGTAGGTCACAAGGCAGGTGAATTAAACCTTGAAAACCCAATATGTAATTCCTAGAGCTTAGTGAAATTTGCGTTTGTCCTTTGCATCCATTCCGTGCTCATCACCATGAGCTCTGGGTGCCTTGCTGGATTTGAACTGAACTGACTCTTAATAATCTCAAAGAGTGTGTTATCACACTCAAAAGTAGAGATGGACCAGAACCAAACCACTTTTGGCAAATTCAGTGAGAGATTGGAATATTGCAGCTGGTTCCCTACTCTACAGTGGGCCAATTGGGAAAATTTCAAAGCTGGATCTGAAATGAGAAGCTTGGGACCATCTCTGACAAAAAAGAAAAGTTTTCCAGAATACATGTGAATTGAAAGCAGACAAGCACCCAACCTGAATCATTTGAGGCTTTCTTGACACTCCTATGCTGATGGATTTCATGACTCTATTATATCTCTGAATCAGGGATGTAGCTGGACAGCAGAGTCCCAAAGGACTAGTCTGCATGTTCTGTACAATTTATGCAGCATAAGCCCATGTCTTGATGTCTTTGTGTAGTCAATACTCTATACAGGCAGAACGACTGTATTCGATGAGAACTCTGTCTAAACTGAGAACTAATCTGTCTAATCTGGCCCTATATACTCTGTGTGCATCTTGTTATTACATAGCTGATTTCCTTTTCTGTTTTTCCCCCCCCCTTCTGGAAAACAAAATAGTCCATCTGCTGTGCTGTAATAGCAGTACTGCCATATAGAATCTGGAGAATGTCTTTGTTAATAGGGGGAATAATGCCACCTTATGGCTTTTCTGATCACTTCAGCATCTTGTATAGTTTCAGGTTAAATGTACTGTCAACAAAGACTGGTTGGCCTGCTTTTCCCCTGCTTTGCACAGTCATTTCCATGTAGGCAAAATGAGTGCAAAAAAGTGCATGTAAAACACTACCATGCCGATTTGGATGCACTTTCCACACGCTTTGCCCAAGTAGAAATGACTATACAAAGTGAAAGACAAGGGAGAATTGGCCCCAGTGTGCTCACATTGAAACCTGCAAATAAAATATTCCAGATCTTAGAATGATGTAATTGTTCAGCTGATTATTCCAGATGCTGGTTATCCAGGTGCAAGTAGATAAAGGCCAGAGTTGCAGAGGAATTTAAACACAGGGTAGAACTTTTGAAATTGTTTGAAAACTTAAATGACAATTTTAAAAAGATTTGAAATCAATCATACTAAAAATTAACTATATTGGAAATTTATATGTGGTGCCATTTATAAAACTTCCTACACATACTTTGGCTGATGTTATTTATATCGTGCAAACTTTGACTTATTCTTCACAAGTTTAAAACTGCTATTTCAATATTTTCCTTCTCCATAGAGGAAAGACAAAGGTCTTTCCTTTAATCAACTGAAATGTTTGGACCAGAGATTGAGCTCCAACTGAACATTACAATTAGCTGGATTTAAAATTAAAATTATAAAATGGAGACTCATTGTAATAACCTTAGTACTGCTGACACCAATCATTCAAAAATAATAAATCAGGACTCCAAAAATATTATGACATTTTTAAAAAATGTATGTTCTTAGTTCTTTTTGATTTGCCTTCTGATCACACTTCAGTCATTTTCATTTTCTTTTCTGAAGCCATGAGGGCTAGAAACTTACCCTTTCTAAATGCAAGCTGAGATTCTCACATAATTACATGACTCCAGGAGTTAGGACATTAAGAAAAATACCAAATATCACGAGATTTTTGGTCAAATCATAAGAGTAGACAACAATAATTTTCTGACAAGAATCCGTTTTTCCTATTGAATAAAAAGTCATTATGGTGTAATTCCCTTTTTGATCCACACTGGATTTCCATTGCAAATTCTGCGTTTAGACTACTATACACATCTAGAAAATCACAGGATTGGTAATAAGATTTCCCTATTTTAATAGGGAAATGGAAAACAATCTTCTGATACCCCTGCCTCTTCCCAAACCTGTCCACTAGTAACGCAGATGACATGTCATTTTTGCATCTGTTTTCTTCAATGGTGTTTACTGGAATAAACTTTTATAGTATTTCATTAACAATCCCTGGCTATTTCATTCCTTTGAAAGGTGCTTTGAGGTCTGTGGATGAAAAATGCCCTGTGGTCCATCCAGTATTCACTGAAGTAAGTGGAAAAACTCTGACTTCAACAGGCTTTGAATAAGTCTCTATAAAAGGAAAATATTATGTTAGCTATAGACATAGCACTTTCCTGTCCCAAGCCTACTAGATAATCACCGGAGGTAAACATCTACCACCAATCTAAGCTGATGTGTAGAATTGGTGAGCATTTCTAAAAAGACAATGTTCCAGGGATGCCTACTTTCTGCAGCAATTTCCCCTCTTTTTCCCCCAATGGACAGGACTCACAAGAAAACCTCTCTTTTTGTTTAAATTCTCTAGCGTGTTCTCAGGAACACAGGTACAAACATGTACACAGTATTTTAAATCTGATTTTGTTCTGGCCTCTGTCCCGTTCCCCAGGCAAGCGGACACGATGTAACCATGGGCTTACGCTCAAGTGCAGTTTGTGACAGGAAATCCCTGGTTTAAACCAGAGCAAAAGAATCCATTGTTCATGTGAGCAGTGCCTCTTGAATGGTCATTGCTCTAATAACAGCCCAGAACTTTTTGCTCGGTTGCTATTTTTATTTTTTCGTGCATTTTGCAAACTTAACAAGGTGTTTGGCTGATCCTTGCCATTCACAGGGAGTCATAAGCCTGTGCGAGAATAGAATATGTTCCACTCGGTTAGATTGACAGGTATGCCAATTTCCTGTTAATGGATTGGTTCCTCTTCCCCTCACCCAGATGGCATGGGCGTATCTCTGAGGCTTGATCCTGCAGAGTGCTGGCCAGTATATGAAAACAGAGAGCACTGAGGACTGAGCAGGGATGAAGAGAGAAAACCCATCTTCCACACATATAGGGCATAACGCAAAACTTCCTCTTAGATATGGCTTCCTCACCATAACTGTAATTTTAATTTTAAGAAATACCCCAAGCACGGCTTTCTGTAACCAAGAAGGGCAAGTGCAGAAGACTATTCTATTCAGGCTCTTATACTGTATCCATCACTGTATAATCTGGAGTTCACAAGGGAACTAATTTACCTGGGAAGCTCTTAGAGGGTACTACTGTGATGGGAATTATAGTAATCTGAACAGAGCCCAATCCTGAAAGGTCCTGAGTGATGGCAAACTATCTCCATCCCCACCGACTTCACTTGCAGTACTTCCCAAACCCAGCAAACCTTCATAGCCTTGCCTAACCCTGACTGAGAGTGCTAAGTCTCAGGGTTCCACTTCATAGCTATTTTCTCCATCCCAGTGTTTGCTGGATGCCGGCAGGATGATTAGCACCACATGGAACATGGTCCTTTCTTCAAGGGACACTGCACTCTAAGCACCACCCCCTTTGCTGGCCTTCCAAACTGAGCAGAAACCAGATTTTGACCATGCAGAATCTCTCCAGCATGGAGTTGTATTGCCCAGATGGAAGCACAGCACTGATCACATAGCAGGGAGGTAAAGTTGCCTAAGCAACTTCTTCTGGATGGAATTGTGTGGAGAAGTTTAAAAAAATCCACTCTCTAGCTTTTGAAATCTCTGTTCTGGCTTTTGAAACCATCTCTGTGTCTACCTCAGATCTGCAATTTAGTGAACATTTTACTTCGCTGCCTTTGTTCTCTTTAAAGCCCTTGGCCACTTCATGGTAAGAGTGCATTGTGTCTGGACTCACTTTTCTCCTGAGCTCATATCTCCTTTGGCTGCATGGGGTGCTGAAATAACTGGCAAATATTGGGCATCTTTAATTATCATTAGCAAATTGCTGAGAACAGAGTGGACAATTGAGGCTCTGGTCTTCCGAGCCATTAACACTGATTAAAAAAGGCTGTTTGTGTGAGTTGCACAAATTTGTTTATTTTCAAGCTTTGAAACCATAAGGAAAATATCCCAACCAGGCGAGGCTGTTGCCATAGCATCACGCAGGCCCCAGGATATATGATTGATGAACAGTTGTTCTGGGTCCTACAGGGAGCTAAAAACTGAAACTCACTCTCTGAAAGGAAAAGCCACATGAATAAGATGAAAACAAGCACCCAATACCCCTGCCTTTCCCATGATCTATCCAGCAGTAATACAGGTACCGTATGATCTTAGTATCTGTTGTCTTAAACAGTGTGTGCTCGACCAATCCTTTGTAGTATTTCTCTAATACTGTTTCATGTCATATATTGAGGAATATCCAGGAATAGGGGAAACTGTTCCAAAGATAAGTTGATATACACAAAATAAATTAATTATATGGACATCTCATAAGAATTGCTATGGATGAGACAAGTGATCCAAGTAGACAAGTGTCCTGTCTCTAACACAGACTAGTAGCAAATACTTCAGAAGAAAGAACAAGTGATTCCCAGTTATGGAATGACCGGAGTAGAGAGGAAGTTTCTGTCTAACTTCAGGCAACTGGGGCTTAGCTTGTGCATGGACCTATAAGGGTTTATGTCCCTTGAAAATATTGATCCTTATTCTGTGTAATATAACTTTGAATTTTCTTATTACTCATATAAATGTGTAACCTTTTTTTTTGAGTTCTGCCAAACTCTTGGCTTCAATATCTTGCGGCTGTGACTTCCACAGGTTAATTTCCAAAAATCCATCTCTCATTCTCTCAGTGAGTGTGACTGTAGAGAGAGAATGCTGTGAAATGGCTAGTGAAAGACTGGAAAGCAGTACTCCTGGTTTTTGTTGCATCTCTGTCACTGACTCACTTTGTGGCCTTAGCAAAGTTATTTAATGTCTCTGTGCTTCAGAGGAAGCATTTGTAAAATGGTTGTATGATATGATTTATGCCTCACAGGTGTTATAGCAAGTAGAGATGTGGGAAACACATTTCTTGCACTTTGCAGGGAGTCATGTGATCCTTTCCTTTGGTTTCAATGGGGTTCTCACACTGAATTTTTCAATTACATTTTGGATTCAAATGAATGCAAAATCTCAAAGTGGAACTCAGCCAAGCATGTCAAAACTCTCCTTGTTTTGCAATGCAGTGGGTGAAAGCTTGAATATTCCAATGCTGGTATTTTGATGTAAAGCTATAAACTAACCCCAAGTTTGCTTGAAAATTTGGTGACCCTTAGCGACCCTTTAGACAAACTTGGCCTGAATTACAAGCCTGTCATGAAGCCCAGTATATGTTTGTATGGTTTTTGGGTGTGTCACTGTGAACATGTCACACAGCTGTCATTGGTGCTCAAATGTAGTGGTGATGAGTGCCAGGTAAGTATCTATTATATACCATAGCCTGTAAGGCTTAATGAATGGCTAAGTAGGGCTCCCAGACCCTTAGGTAAAGCATCCAGTATTTATACAAATATTATATTGTATTGAGATGACTAGTGTATATGAGTGCATAGCAGAGTGCAGGGAGGGAACAGGTGAGCCTGTATCCTGATCATTTAAAAGACAGCTAGTTCCCTGGAGGAAGCTGATTGGGATAATTGGATAACCAGGCTGGTAGGAATGTAGTGGTGTTTTTGGAAAACCCAAAATAAATGGCACAGTGAATGCACAACTAATGGAGTTTGCACAGTTCCTGTGGGGCAAGAAGACAGACATGAAGGTGTGTCCTGTTCCAGGGGACCACTATCTTCTTTCAGATGGAATGAACTCAGCTGTGTATTCTAGGGACTATTCTTCTAAATACTAATGGTGGTAATTTCCCATTACTTCAAGTGGCAGGGGCTTGTAATTTTGGAGTGGGTATTATTATCCATATTATTATGGATAGTACCTGTGAAACTTTCCTTTTACAGCCCTGTATTTGGGCTTGGCAAAATTTGATTTGTATTTTTAATATTCTTGACAGATAATATCAATGTTTATTTTTAAGCATTTTTTTCTGTTTTGATTGACTGAAATTTTCCAAGTTCTGGGAAATTATGGGGGGTAATTAAATAATTAAAACAATAATTATTTAATGAGAGTAGACACTGAGATTCAAAAAGTTAAAGCTTTATTACCATCAAACCACAAATTTTCCACATCACATATCAAAATATATGAGAAGCAAATATCCTTAAATCAAACTCTAATAATTTCTCAAACAGCATTATTCTTACTTGGCCTATCTGTACATTTCTATTATTACACATGGAAATATATTTTCATAAGTTTATGTGTGTATGGTGAAATGGACATTTATGGATAAAAATCTAATCCCTCCTTACCTACCTCTATTGTAATTCTGTCGGGCTGAAATTTCATGTAACCAGACGTGTTTATGCTGTTTTGGCTCCAGGGTAGAATTACCATGAAATCTAGCTGATCTCTACCATCCATGGGCTGAAACAATATGAAAACCATAAATCTCCTGAAATTTCATGTCAAGCATTTGTTGAGGACAATGTGATTAGCAGCAATATCTGAGAAGGCAGATTGGGGAGGAATCTAAAGTATAAGGAAATAAACCTCTGTGTGGCCTTGGGCCCATATTTTAGCCGATTTGTGGATTTTCAATCACAGTTACAGGAAGCTCATAACTTCATTTGGTTTTGCCGTGAAAATAGTTGAAACTGTTTTAATTACTTCAATTCTGGGATTTATTCAGTTGAACCAAAAACTCAAAGCAAGATTCAGGAGCAGGGGGAAGACACAGGCAAAACAGGAAATGAATAATCATGTTCTCTCTATCTAGCTTTAAAGACAACCCCATCATGGCAGCATAGGTTGCATTCACCTAGTGGAGCAGAACAGCTAGGGTGACCAGACAGCAAATGTGAAAAATTGGGGTGGGGGGTAATAGGAGCCTATATAAGAAAAAGATCCAAAAATCAGGATTGTCCCTATAAAATTGGGACATCTGGTCACTCTACGAACAGCTGAGTTCTGCACAGCTCTACTTATCACACTGCCCTTGAGCCCTTCCTCTTTGTGTTCCCCTAATCAATTTTTTCCACCTTCTTTTTTTTTTTTTAAAGAGATTGTAATTCCCTTTTCATTGCTTGCTTGTCCTGGTTTCCCCTCAGCCCCCTTCAAGGTTTCACAGGGCTGGGGTAACTTTTTATTTCTCGTCTCTAATTTTCACTGGTACCGATTGGGAAGAATGACATTTTCTGCTTGGATGCAAACCAGTCACTTGCCCAGATCCCGCTGAAAGAGCTCAATTTGCTCAACTAGTCAGTATTCCGTCTCCGTTAAAGACTCCCAGACTCAAGCTTAGACTTAGTCTTTTGACTCACGTTTCCCCTTCACCCCTGTTCCCAAGCCCCACTCAGACGTCCCAAAGCATTCTCTTCGCCACCTCTTTTTCCATTACCATGCACTCTCGTTACCCGCAGCTGGGGGGGAAGCGAGACAAAACAAACCAAAAAACAAAACCAAATAAAACCCCTCTCACCTAAATAAATAAATAAATGCATGGAGAGAACAGGCTGCTGGTTCATTTGCTGCCGCCTTTCCCTGAAGGCATGAGGTAATGCCAAGCTATTCAGTGCATGATGCAACTGGCTGCTGGACATTCAGAGAATCCTGGCTGTGATAGAGTTTACCCAAGCTAGATCTGGCAGTGGAGGCCGATCTGTCACAGAAGAGGCTATTTAAAGCCACAATGAGGTGCATTTTTGATGTTTCCATTCAGGCGGGTATTTAATTGCTCATTGACAAACCACCTAGACAATTTGTGTGTATGTGTGTGTGTGTTTCTTAGATATACCATTTTTGTTCACTTGTGTCTTACTCCTTCCATGCAGGGCCTTGCTTCCCCAGACAACCTCAGTAGAACTGGTTCTCTCCTCTCATCATCAGTGTTCAGAAAAAGGGGCTGGAACTGAGATTGTGATGTGTGAATTGCAACAAGTTCCTTCTGAGCTTCTCACCTGTGACAGCTCAGAGAGAGGTTCCCTATGTTTTCCCCCCTCCAAATCAGCTAACTTCATCCAGCCTGTTTTCTTCTTTCTGCAGGTATTCACGCCAGCGGTTGTATTTAGAAGACACATCATAGGTAACGTATTGTGTGTGGAAACTCTGCTCAGAACCAGGTTCAGTATGGTAAGCCACTGTGGTGATGGTCTGTGTCATGTCGCTGTCTGGCTTGAGCAGGAAATATATACACAGAGGTTAGAAACCGAGGCAGAGAGAGGCTGAGTGGCTGGCCCTGGAGGAAGTTCCTGGCAGAGCTGGGAATTGCATCTGCATCTCGTGACCCATAATCCTGCACCTTAATTCTCCAGAAAGGAGAGTGCTTAAAAATTCCACACATACCCCGATCCACATTTACATAATTTTAGTCCTCTCTCCTCTCTGCAATTCTCTGTTTAATTCTCACCTGCCTCACAGGGAGGTTGGGAGATTTAACAAATTAGACCCCAATACAAACAAGCACTTGCATGCTTAAGTTTCATTGAAGTCATGTCTTGACCACAATGCTTAAGTGCTTTGGTGAATTGGGAGCCTCAGTGTTTGCTGAGCATTCGGAGATCCTTGAATGGAAGGTGCTCAGTTAATGAAACCTAGTTGTGGCCTACACACAGCTTTCTTTAATTAGAATGGTTCTAGAATCAAAGGCTTCTGTGATCCTCTAGCCTGATCTCCCCCTGCATAACACAAGCCACGGAACATCCCCAGAACAATTCCTGTGTTAACTGGAACCTCTTTTCTAGAAAAATATCCAGTCTTGATTACAAATGGCTAGTGATGGGAACCCATCAGACATCTTTGAACCTCAGCAACATCCCTTCAGAGCTGTCTGGTAACCATGGTCTATAGCAGAGAGCCAGTATTTTCAATGGCCAGAGCACCAAAGTATTAATCAAGAGACCTGGACTCTATTCCCAGCACATCCGTTTGCTTCCTGCTGTGACCTGGGACAAATCACTTTCCGCACCTCAGTTTCCCCAGCTCTAAAATGGCAACAACAATGCTTGTCCTCCTTTGAGGAGCGCTCTGAAACGTGTGAATGCAAAGCTCTGTGTGAGGGGTGCAAGTTATTATTGCTGCCAGCAGCAGAGTGATTATGCCCAGGAGGTGCCTGCTGCTTCTTACTGTCAGTATGGATTGGGTCCTGGAAAAGAATCAAATGAACTCCCAGATGCTGATGTGAAATCCACAGTATTCCCGCTTCCTGCAGCTTCCTCCCCTCGCTGCCCAGCTTCCGATTCTCTTTGCTTAAGTGTTCATTAACAAATGAGCCCACCCACAACCCCTTAAATGACCGGCTACTGGCACACTTGTCCCGTTCCCTAGAACAGTCAGCCACAAATCTAGATCATTTTTTTTAACAAGGCAGCGGATTGCTTGCGATGAATCTGTGGACGTTGCACAATACAGAACCAGCCCTCCATGTCTGGCGGCTTCTGCTGAATTAATGTGGATAGGAAGTGAGGGCAGGAACATGCTTGTGGTGCATCACACTTCCATACCTTTTTGTGGCATGACAGGAGTCCCGGACAAGACCACAGCATCAGGGAGGGAGCGAGCCAGTGTACACGATTAGTTTAATCCTCTCTCACAATCCTCGGATGGGAAGTGGGGGTGGGAGACAATAACCCAGTGCCAGGGGTTTAGTTTGTCCACAAGTTCAGCTTGAACAGAGAGGAGAAGAAGGAAGGAAAAAAATGGGAAAAAAACCCTCCTAGAGTTCATTGGGTCTGGAGAGATGCCAAGCCCCGGGGGCGGCTCGCAAATGAGACGGGAAGAGAAAGGGGGAAAGGAGAGCAGAATGATGATTAGAAATCACAAACGAAAGAAGCCCAAAGGGAGGGAAAAAAATCTGCATCTCTGACTATGTGCAGGAAGGGGGAAAAAAACTGCCTGCCTTTTCTAAGGGTCCCATTCATCCGCAGATAGGCTAATGGCCCTGCCAAAGCCAGGGAGCACCCTGGGCAACACTCTCTCCTGACCCCCTGGGAGGCACCTATGCGCCTAATGTCAATGCAGGATGCAAAACCGTCTCCCTCTGAGGGCCACAGGCCCTTCTTTCGCAGACGTCTCTGGCTTTCTGCAGGACGTCTGCCTCGATCTTCACCCCAGCCCTAGTCACGCTGCGGCCCCTCAGCGCCTGGCTGCTATGGGAACACTGAGATTACGAAGGGAAATTCACAGAGCAGGTCATCTAGTCCTTCTCCATCAGTATAGGTTTAGCCCTGCAATCCAGACAGCCCTTCACACCCAATGGTATACCAGAGCATATGCTGTCTCCCATCAGACCCAGCCAACTCACCACACCCAACACTCTGTTGTCAAGGAATTTATCCCAAAGGTAATGTGTCAGGTACCACGAGGAAGATTACTGTCATAAAAAGCACGTGTTAGCGTTCTATGTGCAGTTCTGAATTACCTCGGGAGGATGTTACTAATCCGTGGTTAAGACCAGACAACCTAGCTTAGATAAAAGTGATGAGCAGCTCTGTCCTAGACAAAGGAATGGGGGTTTATCTCAATGCACATATGAGCTTTAGACAAAGCCATGGGGTTATCCTGATCCTGAACTTGAGAGACACAGAATGGACATGGCTCCAGACCCCAAAAAGCCCCAGGAGACTGACTCCTCAGGGGCCCTTCCTGACTTGTGAGACAAAGACAATCCCATTGGAGATCTGCGGAACACCGATTCCTTCTTAATCCTTCGCTTTAGGAGACCCAGGAACCAAGCAATTTGATCCCTGGGATGGATCCCGGCCAATGAAAGCTGGAAAGGTGACTGAGGACGAGAGGAACCACCTTGAACAAAACCGTGTCTTGCTAGATTAAGCTCCAGTCTTTTAGATGGGCATTTTCACTTTTACTGGCTTGTAACCATTTGACCTGTATCCCTTTTACGTGGTGTCACTTAACTGGTGTTTTTCTGTTAATCAGCTGGGTTTGCTTTCATTATAAATCATCAGTTCAGTGAACCGTGTGCTTCTAGAAAGCTGACAGGTCAGAGTGTTTTACTGTCCCTATAGAGGAAGGGAACTTGACACCTTCTCTGGGCCTAGTCCCTGCAGTGGGATGATCTGGGGGTGAATTCAGGGCTGGAATCAGGGGCGCTGGAACAGCTGGAGCCAAGCCCCTCCCACTTTTTGAAAGTGGACAGGCCTGACCTGTCCACGTTTTGCCACAGACCCCTGAATCCCAGTCCCCCAGCCAGGCCGGCAGCTGTAGGGAGCCGTGGAGTCTCCGCTTGCCGTGGGTGGAGGCTCTGGGGACTGGGAACACGAGCCGAGGGTCCACAGGTTCCTGGCCTTGCTCTAGCTTCCGATTTGGCTGGGGGCAGCACCAGGGGGGAGACAGGAGGGGTAGGGGCAGGGCCACAGAGAGGGCAGACCCTCTGCCCCCACCCCCCCGGCTGGAAGGGTACTTGGGTCACTGTGCCAGGAGTAACCAGGTTGGGCAAAGCCAGGGTGACGTTTCTGGGGGGTCAGAGCTCTGGACCACAGCTGCACAACCACAAAACCCCCAGGGTTACAAGGCAGACAGCGACTGAACCCCTTGCTGGCCTGGGAGAACCACAAAACATCACAGCTCCCCACTCCAGATGGATGGGAACCAGCCAACCCATCCAGGTCTGAATACACTTGCACTTCGGGGACAGCTGAAATCCAAAGCCAGGTCCCGTTCCAAATCTTGCAAGCAGACCTTGCCTTTATAAGAAGCCAAAGATCCAAACTTCCCCCTGTTTTGTGACATTAGAAATCCAGATCTAGACGCAACCTTTGTACCATGAGCCCATCTCTACCCCCGCACACCCCTTGTACATTTCCAGGGTTCTTTGTCCAGCCTCGTGTTAAATGCCACGAGGCATCCACGGCTCCCCTCAGGAGGCCGTTCCTCATTCTGAGAACGCTCTCACTGCCAGGAAGTTTCTTCCTGAGGCTCAGGGCTCTTGGAGGTGGGATGGCAGCACGCCAGCTCCCAAAGGATTGAAGAGAGCCCTAAACAGGCAACGGCTTTGAACTAAACTAATAATGGCAGTACAGTATTGCCCTCTGCCAGACGGAGAAAGAACCACTTGTGATCCTTTCTTCCTCCCATCCAATGGGGGAGAGATCCCTTATTATACCAGTAGGAGCCACGAACTTGGCTGGTGAGCTATAATGGGGTGTGTGGGACGGGGAGGGCAGGCAAACCAGCTTCACGCTTGTTATTTAGCTGGCTGGCTGGCTGTGAAGTCCTGATGGGGAAGTGGTTAGCTGGCAAGAAATGCTCCCTGATGAAGTACGTCTCTGCACAGCCCATACATTGCCCTCCTTCCCTTGCAGCTGGGGGGCTCTGTGCCCTATCTCAGGCCTCTGTTACCTGCAGATTAGGTCGTTGCCAAACCACCACTGAAAACCATTCAGAGGCTATTTCAGCCAGAGCAGAAGGAACAATGCTTCCTGCCTGCTTGCTGATGTTCCTTGTAACAGCAGCTTGCCTCTTCCCTCGCCAGGCACAACCACCCATCTTCTGGGAGGGTAGTTGAACCCTGCAGACAAACTGAAAACTCCACCTCTTCTGGAATAAAGGAAAACCCACATGAAACAAAAAGTCTTCAGCAGCCCCTAGCCCTGTCTGATTCTCCCTGGGCCTCGCCTCTCTTCAGGGCCTGGTGCAAGGATTCACAAAGTCCATCTTCCTCTCTGGGCCAAAGATCTCGCTCCAGGGACTGTCTGATTTTCTCCCGCTCCATTAGCAGTTCACCACCATAACTGAGGGGAGACAACAGTAGGTGGCTTCTCTGATGTGGTATGAGACCTTGTCCTTCCCTCTGCTACAAGTGCTAGCCAAGGGGCCCTAGACAATAAAACAGGCATCTCCTCTGATCTCAGATAGTCCCAGTGTCACTGACTGGCCCGGTGCAGGGAATCAGGTTCAGCCTTGCTTTAGTGTAGCAGTAATACTCCAGCTGGTCTTGATGTGAGACTTAGTTACAGCGAGGGATCCCAGCTGTGAGAGACTCAGGGTGGCCAACAGAGGGAGAGAGGAGAACTGACTTAGGGTGTGCCTGCTTTCTGGGAAGGAAAGCTGAGGAGAACCTACAGATAGCAGGTGAGGTCCCTGGAGAAGCTGCTAGATGCTCTGGGGAAGGAAGGCAGCAGGAAATGTGTCAGGAGGAAACGAGTGTTGTGGTTTCAGGGAATGGCACTTGTATCTCACCCCCACCCCTTGCCTCTTCTCCCTCCATGGGCCACTCCAGGAGAGCCACAGTAAAGCCTCAGGTCTCCAATCACCACCAGTCTCTGGGCAGGGCCGCAGGTCCCTCCCACGCCCTTCTGACCAGGAATGTCCCATCCCCCTGCCTTACACTGATCTCCTCAGCCAGCCAGGCTCCCTACAGGCCACAGCCTCTGCTTTGCTTTCTCTCTCTGCTTGGGCGATAAGCCGTGTGTTGCCAGCCACTACACATGAGCCTGCAGCTCTTTCTAAGCTGGGTCACAAAGAAGGCCCCCGAGTCAATTTGAACACAGCCTTTTTATGCCCAAAGCCCTTTCTTGGCCTGCTGGTCTCTGGAAAACCCAGTTTGAACCATTCTGTGCAAACCACCCCAGGGTGGCCTCTCTTGGGAGGGGTTTTTGGGCAGAGTGATTCACCTTGATGACCACACCCACCCACGCTGTCTTTGGTTCTGGAGGAGCTGAGGTAACCCTCCCCTTTGGAGTTGCATAAAATCCCCGCCCACCGTGATATGTAAACTTCATACAATAGGGCCCCCAAAGGTAGGGCATGAGATGACCACGTCTGCTCCAAAGAATCTCTAGGGAGAAGGCCCTAGGAGGCAGTGCTCAGTCTGAAGCATTGAAGAACTCTGCGGGACCCCAGAGTTTAGGGGTAAAGACCGGAGAACTTCAGCCTTCCCCCAGGGGTTGTTCGGATGCTTATTTGGATTTCTCATTGCACTTTCCTTATCCTGGAAGGGGACTGAAGGTGAAAGGTGGCCTGGCTGGAGAGCCAGGCCACCAAAGAATTGAACAGAGACAGGCCCTCACGGGGTCAATGAAGGGGTCAACAGGATGACCCCAGTAATGCACACTTTGACATCAGGGGTGCTATGTCTGAGAGTGAAACCACTTACCCTGCTGTACTTTGCCCAAGGGCAGCTTACCATTAAATCCACTGCTGCCAGCCTGCCTCAGGGTATCCCAGAAAAAAAGCCTGGGAGCAAGGCCCAAGTGGACACACTTTTTGCTAGTGTCCCTCAATGTTTCCCAGCCCCAGCATCCCTTATCCTCCACCTTGTGCCTTTTCCCAAGGCTTTTCCCCCTAGGCTGGTACTCCTCCCCAGATGTTCTGCTTCTAGCCAGGTCTTTCTAAGCTCCCTCCAGTCCCCTGGGAGGAAGAAAACCACTGGAGAGATTGCCCCCTCCCTGCTCTCTGTTCCATGCCCCAAGAAGCTCTTACATAATGCATGCTGGGAAAGAAGGCGGCTCTGAGGAGAGGGCCTGAAAAGCACAACTCCCAGCATCACTTTCTTCTGGGCTGAGTTGTGAACAGAGCAGAGCTGGACCTAGAACCTCAAAATGGCCAATACCCCCGTTGCACTTTCTATTTGGTACATATTGTCCCTGCGTCCCTCAGACCTCACTGGCTACCAGTGTGCTTCTGGGTACACTTCAAGGTTTGTTTCACTGTATAAAGTTAGAGTCCTAGTTATTGTCCAGCTGCCTCTCTATTGTTTCAGCTCACAGTCTCGGGTCTGGAACTCTAGTGGGGCTGGTGGCATGGAGCTCCCAGAATGGGGCTGCCATCTCTGGAACTAACCTTTTCAGTGGGTCCAACAAAGGCCATGCTTTTAAATTTCACAGCATGGTGCAAGACTCACTCAGGCCTTTGTGTCAGGTTCTGTGTACCAGTCAGTGAAAACTGCTGGAGCAGGAAAACACACAGCAGTTGGTAACTTCAGTTTAATAGAAAGATCAAAATACTCGAACCTTTGAAACAACGTAATATTTGCATAGAGCTATCTCCCTATCGTCTTACTTATACCACTGCTTATCTGGTCCTCATTGGAACACCGGAGTACCCATCTCTTGCAGACCTGCTTCTCATGCTACATTACTGCGTCTATGTTATTAATGTAGTGAGGGCTCCATCTTGTGGTGCAAACTGTACTTGCCCAGAAATATAAGCTTTGCAATTACTCGTGAGTTGCACTACTGCTTTTGCAGGCTGTGCACCTTGTGCTATAGACACACACGGGTTCTCATGAGAGACGTCATGGTTCTCTTAAAAACCTGTGACGTGAATTGAGTCCTGGTGAATCACCCCAGCCGGGCAGTCCTGGAGGGGGAAGCCCCTCTAGTCACAGAGGAGGTCCAATTCTGGATTCTGAATTCCCACCTGTACTGCATGCTGAGGGAATGTCTTTTATACCATTTAAACAAACATGTCCAAAATGTCAAATGGCCTTCACTGATGATCCCTTCCCTCCAGCCTCACCACCTTCTCTCTGAAATCTTTGAGAATGAAGGAACAAGTGCTGCGGGGGGAAACTATGTAACTTCGTTTACAAGCTCTTTAACGCAGGATCCACCTTTCTGTTCCACATTTGCACAGTGCATGGCTGGCTGGCTCTCCATGCCACGCTGTGGTAATACAAGCAACTAATAATAATGCCTTACTTCAAAAGAGCCTCTGGAAGAGGGGGCCTCCCGCCACAAGCTCAGAAGTGGTTCTGGACTGGAACGTTTTCAAAATCCCAAGGGAATTCTGATCCAGGTTTTTAGTTTGACCCTGTACTGGGATAGGGCCAGTTGTGAAGCTGGGACCCAGAACCAGATCTGCTTCTGAATTTGCCCACAGTTCAGGTTTCTTTGTTCCTGGGGTCGGAGGGGGGCCATCTCCAAATCTGGGAGAGACTCAAGGAAAGAGAAAGAAACACATGTTGCTTGGGAGCAATTCCCCTGATGCAGGCTCATTAAGTACTGTCAGGAATGACTGAAAAACCACATCTGAACGCTAGTGGACTCATTACAGTTTTGCCAACTTGAGCATCTTCAAAGGGATGCTGCAGAGAAAAACAAAAGCAACTGTTGTATGCAGTAGTGCAGAAAATAAACTAGTGAATAAGTGTTTTACAGTGTGCCTGCATTCATTTGGAAACAGCAAGCCTAATTGCTCCAGGCCTTGTTTAAAATTCCATTATGATTTTACTGGTATTCACCATGTCCTGTATCAAGCACTCAAGCAAAATGACAACTGTTGTCTTTTCTTTTTAATCACCACTAATCTTCTTCTTTTCTTCTCTCTCTCTTTAAATGGGTCACCACAGCTACCTAAGAATCCGGAAGCAGCAACAGATCTAAGAAAATCCCCAGACCGAGAACCAACTTGATGGACTGCACAAAAGCACTCACCACGTTTCTGTAAGTCTCTGATCCTTATTCTTCAGGGTATTTTAAAATGATCCTGCCTCACCTCATCCTCTGCTAATTGCATTTGGCAATCAAGTTACATTGTGAAACCAGGCTCCAAAGCGTGCAAAAAAAAATAAAAAAATGTCCAGAAGAGGCCACAGAGACGCTGTCACCACCAGACAGACTGGGCAGAAATTCAAGTGCTCACTAGAGGAACCCAAAAGCCAGCTCGTCGGAGCTTGCCATCTTCCAGATGGTGGGTCCTTGTGCAGTGATACTGAAAGCACAACACACCTTAGTGTGACTGTGCAAGGCTCGGAGTTAGGCTGGGTTTTCAATTACTTCCCAGGAAGCCCACAGTAAACGGATATTCATGGAATAACCCAGCGAGTGGAGGCTTTAGTTCCTCTATATATTTTTCTAACAATATCTTAAATTAAAATTTGAAAGTGGAAATCCAGGGGCTGAAACTGGCTCTGTAATCCTTTGGTGACGGGTACGTGTATGGGAGGATGTGATGGTATTTTCAATGCTCCTTTGCCTTCTGAGAGCTTTCAGGAATTCACGCATGGCTTTATCTGTGACAAATCTGATATAGGGGAGGAGGTTCCTGTTTGAACCTGGTCGAGGGGGTTATATGCTGTTTAGTAGCAGTTTCTTGAACGGGATGCATGAGTCAGCCTGATTTTCAATTTCCTTGCAACTTGTCATCACTTACATCTGTGCAAAGTGCATATCAGACCTTAACACAGGAGAATAGTATCATTTTGCATCCACATAGCACAGGCGTGCAAAGATTTGGTGCCATCTTACACTCGTGCACTCATTTTACACAAATACAAATGATGACAGAAGGCTCTAGGCAGGGGAGAATCATGTAAAATGTTCATGCATTGGTTACTCTGGAGTGACTCCAGATGTGGCAGTTATTCATTCCTGAAATTGAATATGGCACAAATGTCAAGTAATAACAATACTAGTCAGTTAGATGGTCCTTTGCATCTTGAAAGTTCTTTATCTTTTTTACTGTCACACAGTGAGGGAAACTGAGGCAGAGATGCAACATGACTTGCCTACAGCCTCAAAGGCAGACTGTGTTAGCAGGGTAGAGACGCAGGTGTTCTTTGTGCTCAGCCCTGCACTTATCTCACCATAATTTTATCCCTACAGCACACAGTCCAGTTACTTGTATAAGGGACTGTGTATCATAAATGTTTTATTATGGGCCAATTAAACGCCAAGCCCTTTACTTTGCTCTGCTGCTGTGACTTCAGGCTGCCTGGTCCCAGATGGAAAGGTACTGACAGCTGACATTACCTATTGGCTTTTTCTCTGCTATAATATGTGTTGATCCTATCTACCTTCATTAGCACAAAGCTTAATGGTCTCCCAATCAGCTAGGCATCTGCAATCCTTCTGTTCTCATCTAGCTGGCAAATGAAGGGGTTGTCTTCTTCCAGCACAAACGAATCATGGTGCCTGAGCTGTGCACAGATGGTTTATTTTATATGCTTAGCTGATGAATGCACAACATCGCTTGCACACACTGATTTCTGTTACAATAATTATATTCCTTGTCAGAGAGTTTTTTATTCCAATGGTGCTGGAGCATGTGCTTAGTGGGGGCAGTATGATGAATAACCCTTAGAAGCTGCACAGTGCTTTTGAGCCAAAGGTTAGATCTCAAGGGTCTTTACAAAGGGGAGCGGGACGTGATTCTCTGTTTTACAGTTGGGGAGACTGTGTACAATTTTCCAAAGGCTCATAAGAGGCTTTGGAGCTCACATCGCAATTCCAAAGGGGAATTAGTGTTACTCGCCCCAGTGAGAGGGGAACTTGCGCACGTCATTTTTATTTCTGTTCTGATGTTTGTTGGGCTGACAAGAAAAACTCCAAAGACATTTAACACGTGGATATTTTGGCATAGTCTTTCATTGGATGGCCAGGGACCAGACAGCTCTTGGCATGCCTGGCTAACTGCCCTCAGAGGAACAGAAGAGAAATGGCAGCAGAGGGCAACCTAGAATGATGTGGGGCTCGTTTCTTTAGCATAAATCCCAGGGCTTCCAGCGTGGGTCTCCTGTGTCAACATTCCTCCTGCTACTACCTAACAGCAGGCAAAGTGAGAGCACAGCAGCTTGGTGTGGACTGGGAGGGAAAGGTGTCTCCAGCAGCTGGAAGGCTGCTGGGAAGAGAGGGCAGTTGAAAGTTAAGCGGTTACCAGGGAGATGGTTGGATATCAGTTTCCCCCGTTCCTGGAGTTCGTGGAGTTATACTTTGTTGAAAGTTTTCTGCCTTTTTGGCCAAATCCTGAAGTCCCTGCTTGGACCAATCTGCCAATGTCCTCATTCTTCTCTCTTGTATTGGGTTAACAGCACTACAGACCGCTATCCACTAGCAGCACACACTTCTCCATACCCTGCCTATGTCTGTCCACTGGCATCCAATGGATACCTTCATAGGCAGGAAAAGGACCTCCATGGCCCATTGAATTCTTCGCCTCTCATCTGTGACAACCATAAAGGATGATAATTATGTCAAATAAGTGTTTGCTGCTGCAGACTGGACTGAGAACCAACGTAGGTGGTTATCACATAGCAGAAACATTAGGGCTGAAGTCCTGGCCCTGTTGAACTCTGCAGGAATTTCACTGAGTGGGGCCAGGATTTCACCCTTGGTCAGGAGTGAAGTGGGATGGATGTTAACCAGGACCCTAGAACAGAATGTTCTGTACCCAATTACCCATTTCCCAAAATGATCCATGTAGAACCTTGGGAGATTCTGTAATCCTTTAATACACCTCCCTCTTCCCTAGTAACTGGAATTAACAGGAAAGTCAGCCGGTGGTCCCATCCTACCTCCTGCTCATGCAACATTCTGTGTAGTTCCTATGTCATCCTCCATGCACACAAGGTGCATTGAAGTGTTTATATGCTAAACGTCACTGTATCTGTAACAGCTGCTTTGATGACCCTGCTGCCTGATGTTTTCTACCCAACAAAGCAGAATCATCCCTTTAAAAAAGCAAAAACTGGCTTGTTCGGTGTTGGGGGCTTCAAATTGATTTTTTTCAAAGGTCACAAAGCCATTCCTGAAACTCATTAAGAAGCTGCCGAACAGAGGGAGCTGCAGCTGGCTGACAAATGGCTCCAGCACTAGTCCAGAAAGACAGCTTAATGTGAACTGCCGTATTCTTTAGACTTGTGAGTGATGAAGGAATAGAAATTCTGGAGATGAAAACACATCACTGACCAAGAGAGACCAATCTCTAGTCTAGGCTATAGATCATCTGGGTGGCAAGACATTGGCCTGTAACTAGACATATGAGTTGGCCAATACAGGGCATTTTAAAATAGCAGAATCGTCTTAATTCTGTGGTGTATGAATATAGACAGGCAGGGAAACCTGACTGAAGTGACCCACAAAAATTGGTAGTTTAATAATAATGGAGACAATCTTCCACTGCCAGTGGAAAAGAACAGTACTTGCTACATTTGGAGATACGCTGAGGCAATCTCTTAAAACAATAGTGCAGGGTCACCTAGTGGGAGTGAATTCTGGCAGAGGTTTTGTTGGTCCATGGTAAGAGTACACAATTTGGATATTAAGAATGGATGAGTGGGACCTGACCTCTTCTGATCTACTAGGAGTTGAAACCTGTTTTTCCAATGACACAGAAGTGGCAAAAATATTTCCTGTGTGACTTCAAGCTTGTTATCCTTACTGACTTTGATATAGATAATATACATGCAAAAAAACCTAAACTGCCTTGTAGACATTCTAGATGTCTAATAATTTCTTGCAAGGATAAAAGCAAATAGAAGGGATAGAAACCCTCCTGCTTTAGGCCAGTCTCAAACTAATGTTGTTAGAAGGAACCAACTCCCACAGGGTGGCTATTCAATGACTGTTCACTATGGGGTACTTGTACTTTCCTCCTGGCCACTGCAGCAGACATACTAGTCTAGCTGGAATCAGAGGGGTAGCCATGTTAGTCTGGAATTAGTCTGCAGAAGTGACAAAGAGTCCTGTGGCACCTTAAAGACTAACTAAAGTATAGTTAGTCTAGCTGGGCCACTGGTTTGAGCTGGCAATTTCTATTCTCCAGAGTAGAAAGCATAAAGTTAAATTATTTACACTTGTTCTTCAGAGACAGTGGTTCTCAACATCTTCCATACCATGACTTCTTTTTTTCAACAGTGAAAGGCTCCTCTCTCCCATGGTTTGAAGGTGTCCCACTCACTTAGTCATGAAGAAAAGGAGCGTGGTCACAACCTCCTTTAATCCATTTGTCAGCCCACCCCAGGAGTTGCAAACCCTAAATTGAGAACCTATACTCCAGAAGGTAGTTTAGTATCTCTCTCTCTCCCCTGCCCCTTCATGTGTGTGCGAATAATATGTGTGTGTATATATATATATATATATATACACACACACACTTACACACACACACTAAAACCTCCCTGACTTTTGTACATTTCTCTTTGCTGGCAACAGTATAGGGACTAGGACATACAATTAAGTGTTCCTGATTCTACCAGTAGAAGGCAATGGTGCACGCTTGTGCTCTCTCTCTCTCTGTCTCTCACTCATTCACTCTCTCTCTCAGTTCACTACACTATCCTTTGCATGTTTATATATATATATATATAAAGAATTTTTTTGCCCAAGAAACAGTGAACTTCACATTTAATTTAATTTGTCAGAAAACAGATATGCCAAAGAGCTCAAGAGTCTAATGGAAAAATCAGCTAAGGAAAATATTTATGAAAAGAGTCCCCCCTTGCACTGAATGATTGGCGTTGTTCATTATGTCTGTGACTGCTCTTGGGGCAAAGGGGGACATCTCCTCATTAGATCCCAGTGATTAAGCCGGTCGAGTGTTCTCTTTTTCATCTTAATCTGTGGGGAAGGAAACACTTTGCACATACAGGAGGAGATGAGGTTGCCACTCACTGCCTGCTAACAGGAGCTCTGTGATAGATTTGACATAAATATGGGCAAACTGATACTGGCAGGCAGCAGCTAGGTCTCAAGCATCGGAGAGAACGGAGTTAGTTAGAAGGACAGAGTCAGTCTTGTAAAAATGGCATCCACACTCTCATGTGTCAACTGAGCTACCCAAGAGATTGTGGTTTGTTTCCATAATAATGACGTACTGGGCCAAATAACACTTCTCCAGATCTTGGAGACACAGCCAAGGAAATCATCTTTAAACAGATGCTGTCAAGATAAAAATCATTATATGTAATATATACATATGAATGTATATAATGATTTTTGTTGACAGCATATACATGTTGCATATATAAAAATATGCCATCAAGATGAAAATCATTATATACACATAGTTTTTATCTTGACAGCATCTGCTTTAAGTTTATGTTTGCTGTGTATTGAATATATATATAAACAAACTGGCCTAACTAGTCTTACTAAATAACCCCTCAGAGTCTTGAGCCAAACACAATTTTTAAAATCTCAGGGGAAAAAGTCAATGTACGCTATCTATTTACCTCTACTCAGTTTGGGTCCTAAAACGTGATGAGTCAGTTTCATATTCCATCTACAAGTCAGTTTCAGTAGTAACATCATGAGGGGCAGGGGTGGGCAATCTAGTGTGTCTTTAAAATCAGTTCAGCCTAATCTGGGACTACTGGCATGCCTTACTTGTATGGTTATTGCATGATGTCACTGCAAGACAGAGTCAAAGTCATTTGGGGGCCCTACCTGTGCATTTCCATACATCAACATGTTTGTATTGCTTTTAAGCTTATCTTTAACTCTGAATTACCTGTTGTATAGCGTTTGGTTTAGGGATAATTACGGCATCCCCGTGATTATATTTCACCCTAAATCACTGATCTGTGCTCTAAAGCTTAACTCATCAAATGTAGTTTTTGGCACTGGCTTATTTGGTTTGTTCATTCATTCATTTTCATCCCTATAAATTGGATTAGCTAATTAGACAAAACATAGAAGACAGTCACTGCCCCCAAAGAGTTTATAATCTAGACAATCTAAATTAAAAGACAAGAAACAGCCAGAAGTGTTTGAGGGCAGCTCTCAGCAGCTTCTCTTTCCTGTCTGGGGAAATGTGGTGTACCCATGCTTGCCTGTAAATGGGAGGGAGGTGATTCACATACTTGTACCTCTCCCCCAGTGTTATAACTTCTCTGCCAGCCCCTGCTGGCCACTTCTCCTGGTACATTACAGGCACTGCAAACGTTCCTCTCTGCATCCATTCCACTCTGACTGTATGTGATTGTTAGAAAGATAAAAGGGAGATCATGTATCTAGCAGAGATGTGGGAGTCAGGGGTCCTGGCTTTTCATCCTAGCTTTACAAGTGATTCAATGCGTGACCTTGAGCAAGTCACTCCTACCCTGTTTTTTTACAGGTGTTGAGCACCTCCTGGTCTCACTTGGACTGCAATGTGGAGGGTTAATTCACGTCTGCAAAGGGCTTTGAGATCTCTAGATGAAAGGCACTATATAACTGCCAACTATTGTGTCTGTTTCTGCCCTGAGTCGTGACCAGCTCCCCTCAGTGGAATACAATTTTTGATGCACATCTCCTCCTATCACATAACATGCCACAACGGGGGCTTATTTTTGTTTTGTTTTTTATTTTTATTATTTTATTATTTTTATTATTATTTTATTTTTTGTTTTGTTTTTTAGAGGATACCAAGGTAGGATGTGCCATATGAGCATTACGAACAATCAGTGAATGCTCACACTGTGGAGCTAGTCCTAATACTCCTAGCTTGAGTCGGGAAGGAAGACATCTTCAGTCATTGCAGATTTAAAATTGATTAGAGCTCTTGCCCTTTCAGAGCCACCATCCCCACACTGAAGACCCAGGAAAGGGAAGTTGCTGTCCAAAGAGAGAACCTGCTCTTTGTCTCCTTCCAGCTATGGTGCCTGGGAGTTCTACGCTGACAGACAAAGATAACCAGACCCTGTCTGAACCTTCACTCACCCTGTACTTACAGGGTTCACAACGCCAGGGCACTGACAAAGAAATGAGAGGAAGGAAGGTTTTGTGGTTAAGGTGCTAAACTAATACTTGAGAGTTGGGTTCATTTTACAGTCCTGCCCCCTGTGACATAGGTTTAGTCCCGGGGTAGGCAACCTATAGCTTGGGCGCCAAAGGCGGCATGTGAGCTGATTTTCAGTGGCACTCACACTGCCCAGGTTCTGGCCACCAGTCTGGGGGGCTTTGCATTTTCATTTAATTTTAAATGAAGCTTCTTAAACATTTTAAAAACCTTATTTACTTTACATACAACAATAGTTTAGTTCTATGTTAAAGACTTATAGAAAGAGACCTTCTAAAAATGTTAATGTGTTATTGGCACACGAAATCTTACATTAGAGTAAATAAATAAAGACTGGACACACCACTTCTGAAAGGTTGCTGACCCCTGCTTTAGTCCCTTGATCTTTGTGCCAGAGTTTGCCGTGTGTGAAACGGCAATAAGAACCCATTCGGTTTACACGGGTTGTAACCTCTGCAAGGAAGAGACAGTCTCACTCTGTGCGTCTGTGTAGCACTGAGCACAGGAGGGACCTATCTCCGGTGGGGCCGCCAGGTGCATGTAGTGATGCAAATAGTAATAATAAGGTTAGAATGTGCCCATAGGGTCTGCAAGCAAGGGGCCCCTGGGCACGCAATCTCCCCCTCCTCCCATGAAAGAGAGAGCAGTCCGCCTGTGCTGGGGCACCAGGCCTCTGTCTACGAGCACTAGAGTTCTGGCATTTGCAAAGCGGGCAGGTGGGAGTGGAAGGGCAGGCAGGACAAGGGTTTCCATTGTGTCCCAAAGAGAAGCAACATATGCCCAGGAATGTAGACCTTTGCTGTGGCACCTCCTCACAGCGGGGCACATCCATAGCCACCGTCCCTGGCTAGTCACCAGTGAGGAGGCCCTGCCAGTGTGGCTGAAGCTAAGCCATGGGCCCAGGCAAGTTGAGGGGAGCCACAGCCCAAATCCTCTTCTTCTGCTCACAGCTAATAGCTCTCCTTCCTCTCCCAGCCTCCGAGGAGCCACTGTCGCTCCACCTCCTTGGCTGGTGCAGTGAGAACTTCCCCCTCTGCTGCTCCTCCTGAGCTGGGGCAGAGCCAGGGAGGGCCGCCGGCCGATGCGGAAGCACAGCACCTTTTAGAGGTGACTCAGGGCTCCTTGAGATCCGAGGGGATCTGCAGGGCTGGGAGGAGGGGCCCTACTTTCTACCATGCAAATGGAAAGGAGCAAGGTGGTAGGATTAAACCCCGACATGCCCTTCTCCCCATAAAGGACGGGAAAGTCCCATCACATTCCCCTTGTGGCACTTCCTGACCCCTGCATGAGTATTTCCCCATAAATTCATCAGCTGTCTGAAAGTTACTAGCGATTATTTATGCCCTTCTTACAATGTTCTCTCCCGCACCCCCTGCAGAACAACCAACCATGAGCCCTTTGGCCCCAGACAGATGGGATCCTGGCCTCTTTTGTCAGATGCCTGTTGGAGTTTTATTAATTCCTCCCCCATGTTATTCCTAGCTACCTACTGTTTCTCCTCTACCCCCAGCCATGTGAATTCTCGGAGCAATAAATATTACTTTTATTGTCAATGAATACAGATGCAGTGAGGAATCCACACCATAGCTAAGCTTGAGTTTGGCTTCTGTTTGCAAGGCATTTGATTTGTGTTCATGCTGCTTATAATGTGAACAGGACTCTTTGAAACAATTACAGCCAGATTTTAAGTACTTTCCATCTATTAACCTTAAATGCTTTGCCGGGAATTTGTCAAATACCTAGAATCTTTTATGACCATAGGTAGAATGAATGTTCTCCCATCACCAAGAATTTCAGCTGTTTGCTCTTGTAACAAAGGGATGTTTTTCCCCCCTGCTAGTTTGCATAAACCATCAATGTATTTTTTTTAATGAATAGCAAATTTCTTGTTCCATATTTCACGAGCGCTGTTTTTTATTGTTGCAAGAGCTGGTTTTCATCACTGCAGCGTACATCTCAACTTGCCGAGTCCAAGTCATGAATCTCCAGATGAGGGATAGAAAGAAAATAACAGGGCAGGAATATTTAACTCTGAAAAACCTTTTCTTTGGCATCAGGTTTCACAATTCATCACGGCGAGATCTCAGCAATTGACGATGATAAAAGTCACATCACACCCAGGTCCGAGAGGGATGGAGATAGGTGAAGATAATTCAAAGTGGAGGGCAGGCTGTTGGAACAATTTGTGGCATTCCTCTTAGTCTGACAGCACCTGTTCAGGATCTGAAATTCATCCCCATGGAAATACCACTACAGTTGTTAAGCACCCACCTTTTAGCCACCTGGGAGAAAAGGTAGGTAATCTTGTGGCTAAGGCATTGGGTAAGACTCAGGAATTCTGGATTTTTTACTGGCTCTGCCACAGACTTTCTGTGTGACTTTGGGCAACTCACATAATCTGGCTGGCCCAGATCCACAAAAGGGACTTAGACGTTGTGATGCTGAATGTCACGGAACCTAACTTTTGAGTGCCTAGAAAAATCACAAGAATGAGTGAGAGCCACCAAGCCTGAGTTAGGCACCAAGGCTCCTATACAATGAATAGAAGGAGACATGTCCCTTAGAATATGATCCACAAAGCCAGCACACTAGGCTGCGAGCTGCCTACGCTAGCTATTGGGTATGTATACTAAGCCCTGCCACTCTCTGAAAGCTTGGCACCTAAATCTGGGCTGCAGGGAGGTGCCATCATGAACCAGGGGAAGATGGGCATTTGGCTGCCTGAGTTACACAGGCAGGACCCTGGTGTGAGGTCACCTAATGCCACCCAAAGCAGCTGGGTGGAGGGGGGAGGAGGTAGTTCCTGTTTCTGACCTTAGCCTAGTGGTTGGGGTACTCACCCAGGATGTGGAAAATCCCCAGTTCTAGTCCCCACTCTGCCCACATCAGCAATGGGCTCTGCACCTTGTGTGACATGAGGTGACCTCAAAGCACATGTAGCAGATCAGATGAACCCCTCTCACAAATTGTTCTGGGACCTAAGTGGGAGAAAGGCCTAGAGGGAGGTAGCAGCACAGGTGCTCAGAGGCAGAAACTTAGGCATCTAAGAGACTTTCACTGCTAAAACCTAGGAGCTTGGGGACTTCCAGGGTTGGGTGGCCATCAAGTGGGGAGAGTTGTGGATGGAAGTGGTGACTAAAAACAGGCCCTAGGCATGTAAGTGTATCTATGGATCCCACCATCTGTGCCTTGGCTTCTCACTTATGACAGGAACAGTTTTCCTCTTGGAAACTCTTCAGGGCTGGGACTGTCTCCTGCTGTGTGTGTGCAGCATGGGAGTCTGGGCCTCTGAGGTCTCTAGGCACAAATAATAAACTAGTAACTGTGTTGCACCAAAATATGTTTTTTCAAACAGGTTGGATTGCTGGCATCTAGTGTCCATAGTTTAATAACCAATTCATGTTTGTCCCTTTGCAAGAATTGGGGGTGAGCCACAAAGTCTGCACCTAGATACTGCTCCAAACTTCTTCATAGTTTGGGGATGTTCGAATCCTGGATTTTGGTTCATGCCCAGTTCTAATTAGTACCATTCCTGTCCTGCTGAAATCAGTGAAGTGCAGACAGCAATGATAATAATTTAAAAATATTAATGGACTTTTTTTTTTTAACTCCCAGAGCTTTGGTTCAAGTTTTGGATAAGGTCTGACTCAGTTCTTCTGGTAACTGAACTTGTTTGCTTTCTCTGAACAATGACACAAAATAAAGCAGATGGTCCCAAGGGAAAAGTCTGAGTAGACCACACTCCACACTACAGATCTGATACCTTCTTAGAATAATGAAAGCTGTCCTCTTTACAAGGTGAAGACTATGTGGAAAGGCTACAGCTCAGCAAGACAATGCAGGATGACCTGAATTGCAGAGTAAGAATAATTAAGAACGATTGTAGTCGTAAAAGGGATTGCCCAATGACAGGGTCATGCACCTTCTATGAAACTTGGGTGCTTACCCTCAGCAGGCTGGTTCTCATTGTATTTTTAACTGTGATTACACTTTTGATCTCCAAGACTTAGTTTATAGTTTCTGCTTTGCAATCATTGTGGTGAGCTTGCTGGAGTGCATATTAATCTCCAATTTTCTGCAACAGAGCTGCTCTCTCAAGACACCGAGCTGGCTGCATACCCTAGAATTACCTTACGAGGCCAAGTCTATCTTGCTGCAAAGTCCGGTATGTTAATGGGGGAAAGGAATGAGACATCGAAGAGTTCGTTTACTTTTCAGAATAATATCAACCCAACAGGAAGTAAGTGGTTTTTCTTTTTCTCTTATGCAAACTGAGACTAGGAAAAGTATATGCCCTTAACCCATTCTTGTTTACAATCTTCACTTGCCTTCTTGTGGTACCCCTGAAATGCAAAAAAAAACCCAGCCTCCTGCTGTAGCAACACTAATAAACAATAAACACAGCCCCAATTTTAAGAGGTTTTTGAAAGTAATTAATAATAAACTGCCATGGATTTTTTAAAAATTTTAGTTAGAGATCTGTGACTGGACAATGAATATTTTTTTCTGAGTATTGCTGAGTTCCAGGAATCAGGGAATCATATTGCAAGAACAAATTAAGCAACCAGAAAACACAAGGGAAAGAATAGCCAGAGTTTGCTGAGAAGCCTTGTCCTTGTAAAGAAAATATTTTCCCCGTGGTAAATACATTGTGGGCCCCTCCTTGCCTGTTTTTATTGTTGGTTTCAAAAATTTGCCTCAATACATGTACAAATTATTCTGTACAAATTATATTCAAATTATAAATCTGTTAAATAAGACCAATGTCACCATTAAAGAGAAACCATAAAACGTATACATACAGGTATGAGATCTTAAATGATCATAAATTACCTTGTGGTCATGGACCTTTATATCAGTATAAGGGCTGGATCCAAAGGCCATTGAAGTTAATATGGGTCTTTCCATGGATTTCAGTGGTCCTTCATTAAGCCTGGTGAGACAGAAGGATCAGGGTTGTGCCGTACAAAAGGAAGAAATGAGAAACACTCAATTATAAAAAAAATTCTCTTAAATGACAAAACGCAATCAATATGTCATCATATATTGTATAATCCCACCTCGGACCTGTGTGCAGTTCTCGTTCTTAAGCTTTGGTACAATCAGTTCCTTGCATGAGATCTAACAGGTTTTGGAGGATTATAAAAAAGTTCACTACCAATAGACAACATCTGGCTTTCTGACATTCATGTCTGCATGAAGGAGGATTTATTCTAAGATTCAGGAGCATCCCTGTAATTCTGGTTCACTATTTCGAAAGCATACATCTGCTCATCCTAAGGAATTCTGCAGGCATCTGCACTGTTTTCATTATGTTTTTCATGTTGCTGCAGTAACAAGAGGATATTCAATTTATTATTTGCACTGTGCCAGATCTGAGCCTAGGCTATTGACCCAATCCTGCAAAGTACTTAATACCTCCTGGCAGGTATCAAAGCACCTTCAGCTATCACTGAAATCAAAGGTAGCTACGGGTGCCTGGTTGGCAGCAGGAGTGGAGAGACACAAACCGTGTATGTTCCCTTGGCTGCAGGCACAGGCAGAGTGACTCTGGGGCAGGCAGGCGGGGGCAGTGCCAGGCCTGCAATACAAGCTATGGGAGTAGAGAACAAGCAGTGGACCTGTCTGCTCACAGACAGGAGAAACTGGAAAAGTCAGCTCTTCCATTAAGTGTGCTCAGGCAGTTTGGGGGTTACTGAGGTTTGCAGGGCTGTGTCTCCTATATTTTGTGTCTGGCTTTGGAATCCCCAAAAGGTTGAATGTGAGTAGCACAGATATTCCATTGCATGAGGGCTCTGAGTTCAGAGTGCTCCTTGCACACAGATGTTGTATTATCATGGTGTTAACCTTCATGGTTGTGACAATGTAATTCCCTACTCAGGCTCTCAGCTACCCAGGAGGGGCCGTGTGGAATAGAACCATGACGTGGCCCTGCCTTTGTATCCGTGCTGAACTAATGCACGTCCTCCCCATTCTAGGCGTTTGTAACGCTAACGATCCCGGACGCTTTTTAGAAAGAATGACAGGGAACTCCAGAGCTCCTCTCTCAACAACACACAGGCTGGATATGAGATCTCCCTGGGGGTGAAATTCACCCTGGCCCAAAGAGCCTTCCCAAGGTGCTACAAAGCATTTCAATCTATGCAGTCAGGGCAGGCCCACCCCGTGCACGCTGGAGGGCAGTTTATGCTGGTTCTGAATAGGCTGGAAGGCAGGGAGACCTAGGGCAAGATGCCGCTGGATGTTACTGTATAGGCACTGTAGCGGCTATTCCCACACAGACGATGCTGGAGCTGCTGCTATACTGCCCTGTCCCTTACTTTTTGAAAGCTGTTCAGAAGCGTTCAGGCGCAGTTTGATTTATTGTTACAAAAACCTGTTCTAAGTGCACCTTTGCCATGGGAGTTTAATCATTGACTTCAATGGGGGCAGCGTTCGGCCAATGCTGAGCATGCCTGAAAATCCCACCCTGTGTGTTTGTACTGAGCCAAGCACTGATCTCAGGGGGGGCTTTTAGGTGTGTCTGTATTAAATATTATAAATAATATTTTTGACAAGGAACATAATCCAGTGCAACATGAAGAGATTATACTGGAGCTGAACACCTGGCATTTTCAGAAGACAGGATACTGGACTAGATTGACCTCTGGTCTGACCCAGTAGGGCCGTTCTTATGATGAAAGCATCTAATTTTTTAAAAATTCCTTCCCATTGACCGTGCACATAAATCACAAACCTTCTTGTACCTGACAGATAGGTTGCAGATCTTAGATCTGGTTAGACCTTCGTATGTTATGGAACAAATACACATGACCATGAACCTGAGTGTCAGCAGAAATCTTGAGCTGTCTGTTCATATCAACCCCTTTTCTATGCCCTGATGTTCTCTGTTTTAGGCAAGAGTAAGCACTCTCCGTTGCAGAAAGCTGCTCCTACTCCATGAGCTTGGCATTATTTTGTCTGATGAGTGAATACTCGGATGACTTTAATACAGTTAGAGTATCCTATAGCAGCAAGATAGAAATCACCCAATGAGATCAGAGATCCATCTAGTTAAGTAAAGTACCCTGTGTCCAACAGTGGCTGAAATCACCTGCTTCAGAAGAAGGTATCAAAACTCTTCAATGGACAGTTATAGGATAACCTATCTATGAGGAGCGTTTCTTCCTGACCAATGTCAGTTCGGTGTTGATCTATGCTCAGATGCGGGAAGTTTTCAATCCCTTCCACACTTTGTCTTTTCTTTATTTTTTTTTCTAAAATCCTTTATTAACATAACCCTGGATGTCCTCATTTCCCATGTAAATGTCTGAACCTTTTAGAGTGACCAGATGTCCTGATTTTATAGGGACAGCTGTGAGATTCGGGGCTTTGTCCCATATAGGCACCTATTACTCCCCTACCTCCCAGCCTGCTTGTTCACACTTGCTATCCGGTCACCCTAGATCCTTTTTAAAAACACCCTGTTGCAAAAGTTAGAGCAATGTTTCTATGCAGCTTAAAGGAGTCTCCAAGGGTTATTTATTAGTCTTGAGCGAAGCAGTGGAAGGTTGGTTCCGTGGTTGGGGCACTAGCTTTGGGATGGGATTAGAACCTGGAGTGAAATCCTGGCCTCATTGCAGTCAATGACAAAACTCCCATTGATTTCCGTGGAGCCCGGATTCCACCTGCACTCAGTTCCCACCTCTGCTCCAGATTTGCTGCGCGACCCTGAGCTAATCACGTAGTTTGTCTGTGACTCCCTCCCTCATGTGTAAAATGGAAATGGCAATACTCCCCTTCCAAACAGGGGTGTTGTAAGGATGAATATGTTAAAGACCACTACCAGGTAGTGAGGGATTAAAGACAACCACTACCTTGAATGGCTGACAGGCCAAGTCATTCCTCACGTAATATAAAATAAGAGGAGTGTTATTTATTTTCTTCATTTTCCCATAGCTAAAGCTCATTCTGTCCATGAAAACCAAACATTGTCATCAGGCAGACACCAAGCATTTGGACCCAAAGGTGAAGACTTTGGAAAGTTATGAGCAAGTAGCAATGGGGTTGGAATAGAAACTGTATTTGCAACGTTAGCTACAGTGAATCTGCATTGTATGTTCATAAAGGATCCAACACGTTACCGGCAATTTCTGATTCCGTCATGTAGGTTAACATACAATAATGCTGTGTGATTGGCATCAAGTATTTTAATTCCAAAGGCTTGGCAGCATGCCATTAGAGGTCACTGCAGCTTTATTCATGACATCTAGAACCTTAAGTCTGTTCATAAACGAATCACCAGACTCCTGATTATCGATGCTTGCCGCTCAGTTTAACGTGACTGCCTGGGTATCTGTATTGGAAAGAATGGCCTAGAGTTAAGTGATACTTCAGTTAGCTGAGATCACGTCTGGGAAAGGCACATATTGAATAAAGATCACCGTTTTCAGCCAGCCTCAGGTTTGTTTTCCTTAGTGATACTAGGCACTGGAATGCCAGAGAAGAGTGCACGTGAGCTTTCAAACCTTGTTTCTGGCCTGGCAGGAGGGTGTGAACCTGTCCAGTTTGAAATGCAGGTGAAATACCAGGAAAGCTGTAACACTGACCACGAATAGAGAACACCACAAACAGTGCAGCTGCTACTGAATCCGCTGACCTCGAACCCAGGTTTACGCCCATCCCTCCCAGTGAGGCTTGTTTTCAGCAGTTATGCAAGAGGAACCTTGGAACATCCCATTCCGGTGGGACTTAGATACAAAGAGCAAAAACATGGTTTTAAGCAAGAGGTAAAACAGGATTTTGTGGTTAAGATCCAGGATTGAAAATCTGGAGAGTTTGGTTCCAATTCCAGCCCTGCAGCAGACTACCTGAGTGACCTTTGGCTAATCCCTCTCTCTGTTTCCCCAGCGGCCGGATGGGAATTACAATAGCAGGACTTTGCTGGACTGTTTTGAGATCCTAAGATGGAAGGCACCATATTTGTGAGCAAAGTCTTATGATCATAATATTATTGTTCTAGTACTATATAATAATGTACCTGTTTATTTTAGAGCATCCCACAGTATGATAGGTTTTTACAGAGTAAATAAAACACATGGTCATTGCCTAGCAGCACTTATATTCTAAACATGGGCAAGGGAAGATGTGCGAAGGGGCAAGAGAGGGGGCTGGGCCAAGAGATTATATGGTTACTCTAGTTAGTGTACATACTTTCTGCAGAGTAAACTTTCATTTCTCATTATGGGAGCTACTGTTGAGGCAAAGTTGTATGGAATTTCATAGTGTACTATATTTTCTGTGGTTTTTTGAACCATCTTATAAGGAATTGTAACCTGACTACAGAGTTAAATGAGAAGGGTCCTAAATATGTATAGGAAGGTTATCACGGTGTACTTCCTCTTGAAGTTTTTAATTTTTGTAGAACTTCCTAGGTTCCACCATCATTGATTTGCAAGTGGCATTTCTGCTGGTGAAGAATGGATGAAGGCTCAGGTCTGTGGGACAGGATAGTTCCTGATGTTGCGACAGCCTTCCTGTGTGACCTTGAGCAACTCACTTATCTCTCTGTGCCTCAGTTTCCACCTCAATCATATGGAGATGATGTCTAACTCACAGGGAGTAGTGAGGTTGCTACACTGATTGTCAAAATCTTTGGGCTCCGAAGAGGGAAGGTTCTATAGTGGTGAAAAGTGTTATTCATTTAAAAATTTGCATCAGCCCTTGAGTGAACCGACAACACAGCATGAAATACACACTTCAGAAGAACTGTAGAGAAACTCAGGATCAGTGGGGTTAAATCCCTGATGCTCTGGCTACCCTGTAAATCCTACACCTTACTGCAAAAGGGTAGGAAGAAAAAAACCCACCCTACTAAATAATAACAATAATTTGCTTTCCTTAAACTGTGAGCTTCTCAGGACTGGAACCACTCTTTGCCAGCATGGGAAGTGCAGACCCCATTGTGTGTGCTACCATAAACAAATAAGTAGTAATAATAACAATAATTAATAATAGTAATAATCTGTTAGTCTATAAGATGCTACAAGACTTTGTTGCTTATGTAGTAATAGTTCATACGCTGGCTTTTTCATCTGTGGATGTCAAATGCTTAATTAAGCAAAGTCAGTATTGTCATCCTGATTATATAGATGGAGAAACTGAGGCATAAAGAGGTTAAGGGACTTGCCCAAGATCACAGAGCAGCTGAGTGGCAGAGCTGGGATTAGAACCTGGAGTGAAATCCTGGCCTCATTGCAGTCAATGACAAAACTCCCATTAATTTCCATGGAGCCCGGATTCCACCTGTGCTCTCCTATTTATGGTATCACTGTCATTCATTCTGTGTGCTATACATCCCTGACGTACTGCCAGTCATGGGCAGAAGCAACCCCCAAAATGAATCCTACACAGTTAAGAAATTTGCATAGAATGCCTTAATCCTTCACAAGCTCTAAAAACCCTGCTGAAAGTATGGGAAGCACTATACAAATATTTCTGCCCTGTCAAATTTTTCTCTGTCATTATGGTTTTTAAAGTACCTATTTTTATCTGCTTTCACTGACAGTAAATACTGGTTAAAATGTCTTTTCTTTGCCTGGTGCAGCAAGGCCTACAGGTTCCAGTGTATTCGTTTTCCCCTTTTGTAAAATAATCAAATGTTATTAACGAGGCATTTTCTCCTATAGAGGCATTGGCCTGAGTCAGGTTGATAAGGTGTTGGGACAGCTGAGACAAGGTGGTGAAACAATAGTTTCAGATGGTGCTAGAGTTGTCAGGTTTTAATTGGGCCTCAGGTCTGTTTTATAATCACTGCCCTGAAAGAGAGAGAGAGAAATATGTAGCCATATTAGAAAGGTATACAATGAAACTCGTATAAGAGGTCACCCTTATTAGATAGCCTCCTGTGTCCGGGATAATCCCAGAGCATCTCTACATGTTCTGAGTACAATCGCTTTGGAATAGCCTTAACCAAATGTGACTGGGTTATTTCCTCCCCGGTATAGATGCTTCTTTTGCTGGAAATGAGATTGCAGTGCAAAGCATCTTCAAGCACATGCAGGTGTGCCCAGTGCAAAGCCTGCAGCCCCTTTAAGGACAGAGTTGAGGTGGGGTTTAGTCACTGAGTGAAGCATATGACTGAAGTCAGATGACACTGCTTGGGAGTCACCTACATTGAATGGACATGAGCAATCACTCGAAGAAGAAAAGACAGCTACCTGTTCCGTAACTGGTGTCCTTCGAGGTGTGTTGCTCACGTTCATTCCACAACCCGCCCTCCTTCCCCATTGTCGGAGTTTCCGGCAAGAAGGAACTGACGAGGAGCGGGAGCTGGTTGTGCCCCTTATATCTCACCATGCAGGTGCCATTCCAGAGGGTGCCAGAGCGAATCCCCTATGAATACTGCTGAGGGGAAAACGTCCGGCATCGGTGCACGCGGCGAGTGCGCGCACCTAGTATGGAATGGACGTGAGCAAGCACTCGAACACCAGTTACTGAAAAAGTAACTGTCTCTTCTATCATATTGATATATCAGACACAGAAAATAACAATTTATACGGAAGGGCGAGGTCACTGTTGTATTGAAAATTGTCTGCTAGGCTTCCTGAGCACTCCATGTTCTCACCAACTGAGGATCTTGAAAGCTGCTTTGGCCAGCACCGGAGGTAAAGCTCTCTGGCTGTTATTAATATTATTTTTCCTGCATTTACTTAATTTAATTTCCCCATCGCTCCTCCTTTTTCAACTGCAGATTTCCCCTTGGAAGTTGAGATTGCACAAACGGATATTTTTTTTCCACCCGGAGTGCATACAGACGTCCCGCTGCTGTTTGAAGAATTAACAGGTATTTTGTTAGGGGCACCTGCAGTTCTCATTAGCGTAATAGACTAAAACCAACCAACTAACCAAGTGAGAGAAGCTGATGCATTGCCTCCAAGCACCTCTTCAGGTTGGAACTCTCTTCCTCCTATGTCATGACTACATGGGAAAAAGAAATTGCTTGTGATTGGAAGAACTTCAGGAGGTTTTGATTTCTAAGAGCCAGCAGTACATAGATGGGGTGGGCTGCCAGTCCAGACTGTAGAATCATAGGGTTAGAAGGGAGGTCAAGGGTTATCTAATCTAGCCCCTTTCCAGGATGCAGGATTTGTGGAATTAAGATACAGATGGTAGAATCAAGTAATATTAATGTGTTTAAGACACAATGGTTATTGTTACCATTCTGTATCTGTTATGCACTGACAATGGGCTCCACATCGTACGAGACACAAAATACAAAAACCTGATTCTCATTTCCACCAATGCTACTTTACACTTACACACTCTTGAAGGACAGAACAATGTAAGGGGGCCTTAGTGTTAATGAGCATCAGCCCCAAAGAGCCCTAGCCCCATGGATCAGAATAGACAGGACACACACAGGGAGCCCTAGAGGAAGAAATCTCTAGATTATAATTGTATTGTCTCACCTGCTCCTTGTGAACCACATGGAAGCAGCAAAGAGTTGCTGGGTTTGGATGAAGAGAAGGTGGATATTTAGCAGCCTGGGACAGAGAAGGTGTTGGGAAGAGCAAGAAGATGGTTATGGAAGGAGATGATGACTAGGGCATTGAGGATGGTGTGACCGGTAGAGCAGAGGGATGGAGATTTGAGATGGAGTGGAGCGGTGCAGGGATCTGAAGGTGAGGGCTAGAAGTTAAAATTTGAGCCAGTGAAGGCTTCCAAAGAGAAGGTGACATGGCCACCTCACTGGGTGAGGAGGATCATTTTATTGGCTTCATAAATCTGATCTCAGTCTCTGCTCATCTCTCCTTCCCTTCACTGGGTGACTTTGGGGCATGTCATGATTTTAAGGCATGGAGAGCAATGTTGTGTTTAGGCAGAGCTCACCCTCCTCTCCTTGGGAGTCGGGAGCAGAGCTGTGCAGACAAAGGGAAATACACTTTCGGCATGTCAAAATTTGGTTTAATTATGATTGGAAAATGGAAATGAAACATTGTGAGATTCTCTGTGCATAAGAGGATAGAGCCCTGGGACAATCCACGTGGCTGGCTACTCCAGCTCTGGAAGCTATGGAATCCCTGGCCTCGTGGCAGTCCACATGGGAGGGTGCCATGGAACATGGAGTCCCTGGCCCTTGAGTAGCCCCTAGGAATACCTGCCATGCAACTGCTGATCCTGTAAGACTGGGCTCCCCAAGAGCCCATCAGGTGTCAGGCAGGCAAACTGGCATGAAACGGCAGCGTTTCGAAACCTCCCTGGGTTCTGTCAGGACCCAGCAAAATCATCCCATCTCTGAAATGTTCCAGTTTCACTGGATCAGCACATTCCAGTGAAACGTTGCTTCTTCTCAACTGTTCCGACCCGCTGGAGTCAGGGTGGAATATTCACTGATGCATTTTTTCCGAGACTGGGGTTTGGTTTGGTTTTGTCTGCCCTCCTCCAGCAGGAAAATAGACTAAAATAGAGGTGCTGAGTTGTCATCAAACCATTCCGGGCTTGAAGGAATTATGCCCTGGTCTGGCTGTGCACGAGATTCTATCCTCTCATGCACCTCCCGCGATTTTACATTAGAGTCGCACGTGAGCATCTGAGAGTAGAAAACAGCCCTTTGTGTAACTCTGAGCCAAGTCTTACAGTCATGGACGTCAACAGGAGTTTGGCTGGATAAGACCTGTTCAATAAATTCAGAATTAAGCCTTGTGTTAGTGAGAATACCATTACGAGCATGTACAGCACCTTGCGCCTTGATCCCTGGCTAGTGCTTCTAGGTGCCACCACGATGCAAATATGAAATAATAATCATAAAGGAAAGGAGATGCTGGAAAATATTGAAAAATCAAAGCTAAGGAGCAGAGCTGGTTCTTTCCATGGACCAGGAGCAGTGAGGAAGCTCAGCATGGAAAAGTAGCTCATCTCTTTTCAGGTTCTCAGCCCTCAGGGAGCATCTGAGAAGGCTACCCTTCCCGCAGGACATCAGCTTGGCACACCCTGGTCATGATCAGATGCAGATGATTGAGGGGGTCTATCCAACACCATTGACTTCAGAGAGAGCAGGAGCAGATCATACGAGCAGAAGGAACTAAGCTCCTCTGCAAAAGAGCCCCGTATGCTGAGCAGACGAATGCTCCCCCTAAGGCGGGGCTGTGGGTGTGTTTCCCACCTCGTGTAGACGTACTCATGCTGGCTCTCATCAAGCGTCACCGTGCAGCCATGGTAGAGCGGGCAGTGGCACGGACTAGCCATCCTAAGTACAAACCCGCCTGGATGCAGTGGGTGTGTACTCAGAGCAGCTGGCCTGCGCTGCTGCTTGCCATGCTATGGCAGCGACACTATTTCTAGTGCACTAGCTCGATGAGAGCTAGCGGAAGTATGTCTACAGGAACTGGGAGTCACACCCCTAGCTCTGTGTAGACATAGCCTATCTGGAGAGGGAGAGGGTATAGGCCCTCATTCTTTAGGGCATTAGCCACACACTAACCAACAGGGGGTTAGGCAAGAACCTCTGCTACGCACTGCTCATTCGGTAATTGTCTACAATGGGGTGTCTTCCACTTCCTTCTGAAGCATCTGATAATGACCACTGGTGGAGACAGAAGACTGGGCTAGATGGATACATGGGTCCAATCTGATATGGAAGTGCCCATATCTGTCTGCTGACCAACTCAAACCAGTTACAGAGGATGCAGTATTATAGTGTTTGCATGGCTGCATTTTGATCCGCCTTTTCTTACTCGGTTCTGTTATTCTTTACAGTCATGTGACAAATTCAAGCCTTCAATATTGATAGAAATGTAATACAAAAAAAGTTCAAAACAAAGAGGCACCACCAAAGATAAACAGCTGTAATAGCAAGTTTTGCATTCACAAATGGAATGGTAGGTTATAATCATGGCCTCTGATCTGCCAAAACAAATCACATTCTGACAAAAACTCTATGTGAAGGACAAGCTTAAAAGAAAACTGTTTTGGACATGGTTTGAGCAGTATGTTCCAATGGCATTGTTACTAATGGCGCTGGTCAAATTATTTGTTAAAAATAATATTCATTAGGAGTTCAGCCCTCTTTTATCTCAGATTTCGATTTTCTTCTACGCTATTTGTTATCCATAAGTATTTGCCAAATAGTTTGGATCAATACATTTTTAGGTTGTTCCCTGTCTCTCCCCCATACAATGGAAAGTTAATTCTGTTTGCTATTTGTTGTTTGTGGTGAGTAGTTGGGGCAACTCAGTCTCATGGTATTTTCTCTGCTCCCTGACTGGATGACTGAAATGTTGTAAATGGGAGAATAACCAGTGGTGCTTTACAAAAAGCAAACTTTCTGGAGTCAATTCTTGGGAGAAGAATCAGCCATAAGACATTTAGGGTCTACAAAAATTTCCCCTAATTCCAGGCTGTTGTTTGAATATTATGAACAATGAATAGTACAATCCCATCAGAAATCACATCTTGGAGCTCTTGTTCATTACAAAGATCTTGCAAGCCACACTGTTTTTTAATATCCAAACAACTCTAGTTACTTCAAATTTGTCCTATACTCTGGTTCCTGTTTCATCTTCTGTACCCATTTTGTGGATCTGTTTTTCTTTAGAGTACTGTAGGGTTTGACTGAGGAAGGATTGAGAGTTAAGTAAACATAGGGCAGGATAGTTAATTATTAATAAGTGGGCACTTGTTGACCATCTATAAGTGCAAGGAACGCAGAGACTGAGGCATTGTCCTCCGAGATCATACCAGTGGTCTATGTAGTCCACTAGCCCATCTCTGAGAGTGGCCAGTACCAGACATTACTTTTCTCTAACGAGGGTGTTACCTGCTTTTAGTGAGAAAGCACATACTTTTTCTTAGTAGCTCAGCCCTTCCCTCTGAAATGCCATTGGATGAAGACCATTCAGTAAGAGTGCCTTTTGTCTGTCTAGCTTATCCTTTTGCTTTAGCATCGCCTCTTTTGAGATCTCAGTCTTTGCCACTGCTGCCTCTTTATTATCTGAACAGTATTTATTGTCTGCCTGGCATGGGTGTGTCCTGAGTATCCTCTGTAGTATCTAAACTGGTGTCCTTACTCCCTGTTCTTTGCTCCAATCATTACATGATGCTGCCTCCTGTTCATGTATATCACATGGGATGGCGCAGTCCCCTCCAAATCATGTGCCCAGATCTTCAACTAGGTTTGCACCTTTGCTGATTTATACTAGCTGTAGACCTGGCCCCAGGATTTTCTCACGTGTAACAGGACTGTATCCTGCCATCTTCACCCGCATTCAGGCAATCTCCTGTTGACTCCAAAGAAAGTTTTGGCTGTCAGGAATGAGCAGCACTGATACAAAAAGGGAAAGCATAAAGACACAGTAAGCAGCAAATTCACCCTGAAGGTTTTGTATGCTACACATTCATGTAGTTTGAATTTCAGCAGCTCAGCAGTTCATTTCAGATTTGGAAGTAGACTGACATGGCAGGAGGACACTGGCATTGCAAAGAAGAATGTAGAACAGCATTTCAGCCTTTAAGAGGTGTGGATTAAAAACAGTTTCCCTTATATTGTAGTAGAGAATAAGGGCTAGATTCTGAACTAAGTTCTGTTGGTGTAAATCTATTAAAATCACTGGTATAAATGAGAGCAGTATCTTGCCCTCAAAATCTAGTTTGTATTGGAAATGGAGAGTAATTGGAATAGCTAGTTGCTGTTGCTGGAGCTCTGTCCACTTCAGGGTCCGACACCACTGGTCAGGTCTAGGCCTGCTGTCCAAATGGCCAGGCATTTGCAGATCGTAGTGAGCCAGAAAGAGCGGGGAGAATCAAGAACCAAAAATAAATTTCACAGTCCAGCTGGCAAATACTTCTGGGCCACAATTGTCTTTGGCAGCCTTCCACCCCCCAGGTCTCCAAAAGCTCTGAGGCCCCTGCCACAAGAAAATCAGGGGTTTAAAAATACAATAATTAAAGAAAATATTGATGTCATTTGGGTTTGGGAGAAGTTGGATGGTAGTGTCTTGAGAGTGTGTTTGTACATATACACCCAACATGGTTTGGGTCCTGGCTACCTACAGACTGAAAACGCCTACCTCCCTAGGAACTGTTGCAATGCTGGAGTTCAGCTGGTGTGTTCTCACAGGCCCTAGCTTTGAATGTGTGGGGCTGGTGGTGGGGCACTTTCAGCAGAGGGCCCCTGCACTGGAATTTGCTTCTCTCCCTTGCAGCAGCAGACCCCAGCTGTGCTGATCTTCAAGACATAGTATAAGGTCCACCTAGCCATTTGGAAGGGCGAATGTGGGAGAAGTTGACAATTACAGCTTAACTCTGAAGTTATTTATTTGGTGGGTATTGTCTCAAGTATTCTGCATACAAGAGCCCAGAGGCAAGGGTGATGGGTTTATGTTTTAATAAAAAAAGAGCATTAATGTATCATTGGAACTTTGGGGCCATAATGATCAATTCAGATGTAGTCACTTGCCTGTGCCCAAGCCGATTTATTAGGACTAGAGGCTACATGTAGAGTGCAGTCATCCATCAAATGTCATCAACTTCTCAGTGGCTGGTGTCCTGGCTACCTTAGAGATCTGTGTCTCCCTTCATGTGCCACTGTGCCTGTTGAGATAGCTGATAGGCACTCGGGCTAAACTCCCCCACAGTTTCAAACAAGTGCAGTAGGCAGTGAGACATTGCCATTGTCTTCGGCTCTGGACTTCCATCAAGGCGTGTGTCAAACGGTATCCATTTGCTTCTTTCAGGTGGGTGGGCTGTAGTATTACCAACCCCAAGTGTTCAAAATCATGGAATCATGATATTTTAAAAAGAGTATGTTTAAGTTCTTTTTATTTGCCTTCTGGCTTTTCAGTCATTAGCAGTGCAGATTTTCAAGCTTTTTCCTTGCAACAAGGAGGAGCAGGCAATTTTTAACGAAAGATGAGATTTTCAGATAATAACATGATTCCAGGTGCTGGAGCTTTAAGAGTAAAATCCAAATAGAGCACAAATCATGACAAAATATCAAGATTTTGGCAACACTGGGAGGGCAAATGGTGTCTCAGGGTCTGATTTCCTCTTCCCCATTTTATGTTCCATCGAGTTCAATGGATTAGCTCCTGGGTTCACCCATGGATAATTGAGAGAAGAACCAGGTGTGCAAAGGCTATTAAGTGTGGGCAACAACTAGAGTTTAGGCTGAGCACACAAAGTCAAATTTAAAAAAATAGCCAATGGATGTTCTGCTATTTTGTGTGTAGCCTCTCTCATGTTCCAAAGGCACAAACCGCTCTGGCATTGATTTACAACAAACCTATCAATCACGGCTCCTCCCTGAGAACTATTTACATGCGATGGGGCCAACTCTGCAACCTTTACTGATACCAAGTAGCACTTTCTCCAGGGAAATGTGCAACTGAAGCTTACGGGATTATTTGTATGAATAAGTGCTAGTCAATGGTTCACTTGACATACCCCAAAGGAAATAGAGAAACAAGATTCTCCTGTTTCAGCAGTTGTCTTGGATCCCACATCTTGAAAGTCAGTCTGAGTTTGCTGCCTGCTCCAGGGCAAAATTTGATGTGTGTTTTTAACGGGTTCACCATGAATTTAAGCTTGTAGGATGAAATTCACCTTTGTAAAATGGCTTGAGTAGGCTTAAATGATGCCAGTATCTTGTGCTGGCATCTACCCCGGGGTGCGTATCAGCTTGTGTAGTAAAGGTTTGCAAACTCAGGCCCTTTTTCAGATTTCAGTGCTCTGCTGCTTTTGAGTTATTCACAATCCAATATTGTAATTTTTTCTAGATTAGGAAAAGTGGCTCAGGTTAGGTCAGGTTTAACTCACACATTTTAGTTAACTCTGACTTTGTCGAAGCGCAAAAGAAAATTTTACCTAAAATTTAGCTGCATGAGATGCATCCTATACTTCTCCTATGGCTCATTTCAACCAGATAACACATGGGTAAATTCAATTTGCCCTGTGTACATGAGAGTTTTAAAAATGTTAGTTAATATGTGTTAGCTAAGACCTTTTAAAAATACACTTTTTCTTCCAGTGTGGACAGGCCCTGTGTGTGGCTGCCACTTGTTACAGCGGAATAAGATAAGTGATTTATTCATCCGCCAATAACTCAAAGCTCTCTGATGAGAATTTCCTTCACCTTTCAAAAAAGACAGAAATCACCTTTGAGCTGAGACAAAACATGCAGCG
The DNA here is from genome assembly GCA_007922305.1 of Dermatemys mawii. Lineage (NCBI taxonomy): Eukaryota > Metazoa > Chordata > Testudines > Dermatemydidae > Dermatemys > Dermatemys mawii. The sequence continues at coordinate 13,905,388 of ML677401.1, forward strand.
TTTCAGCCCCAAAGGAGAGTTTTTCAGAAATGGTCCTCTCAAAACAGGGTTTTACAAAGGAAATGGCTTTTCACCGTTAACTACAGCATTTCCTCCAAGCAAACACTCTAATGCCAATCAGAGAGAGCCCAGGAGTGACTCCGAGTCTTTAATTTTCTTGTTGGCAATGCTAAACTACGAGGCAAGAAAGCAGAGCCCCAGACATGAATTAAATACAAAGTTATGATTCATTTCAAGGCCATGGGTCATTTATATAGATGGGAATATCTATATATGTATGTCTACACACACACACACACACACACACGTATCCTTGGCTACGATCCCTTGGAATTTGAGAATGAGTTGTCTTCCATAAAATGATAGTCATCGCTAATGGATCTGCAGGTGGCTAATTAGACTAATCCGGGATCCACAACAGTTGTCACAGTCTCTAACCCTGAGGCCCCCACCCCAACATCCTGCTGCTGGAGGATGGGGAGGTCTGAGACTGCTCCAGCAGCAGCTGGTGCTCGTGGCCTGGGGGCTGCCCAAGCTGCTCAGATGGCCCCAGAGCCAGGCATATCAGCAACTGCAGAAGTCACGGAATCCATGACCTCTGGGACAAACACGGAGCCTTCATCATGACTCCAATGTTGACATAAGCATCTTTGACTTGATCCTTCAACATCCAACCAAGAATGACCTCAGAACCTTGCCTTAATCCCTCAACATTCATCGAGGGAGAGAAAGTCATCAAACAGATGGAGAACAATGGGGCATCTGGATGTGACGGAATTCCCGCCAAAATCTTCAAAGGAGGAAGAGAAGAACTGGCTCACCAGCTTCACATCTTAATCCTCCAGTTCTGGAATTCAGAAGAAATCCCAGCTGATTTCAGAGATGCTAGGATCGTGACCATATTCAAGAAAAGAAACAAATTGGATTGTGGGAACTATTGAGGAATCACCCTTGTTGTCCACCTCTGGAAAGATTCTTGCCAGAGTTCACAAGCGGCTGCTCCGCTTGGCTGAGGAAATCCTTTAAGAATCGCCATTGAATTCAGACCATCTCGAAGTATCACCACCATGATCTTCACCGCATGCCAACATCAGGAAAAGTGCCGTGAGCAACCTTGACCTCCGCACATGGTCTTCATCGACCTCGCGAAAGCATTTGACTCCATCAGGTGTGAGGATCTGTGGAGAATTTTCCTTAAATTTGGATGCCCACCAAAATTGGTTGCCATCCCCTGATTCCTCCGTGACATGTCTGTGATAGTCATCAGCCGTGGATTGGAAATGGACTCCTTCCTAATTAAGACAGGAGTTAAGCAAGGCTGTTGGGTGAGCGCGCGCGCACACACACACACACACAGAGATATATTAAAATAACATTAAAGAGCTAATTGAAAACTCAAAGCATTCACAGTTAAACTGCCAGCTAAGTCCTTCACTGCCCGACATGCCTACATATTGTCAGGATAAAAGGCCAAGACATGGGTGATAGATTTTGTCATGTACATTGTTAATCTTCCCTACCTTGGAGGGTGATCTGGGAATGGAATTAGTCCATTTGATCATGAAAGCCGTGGCTTCTGTGGGTTTAAGCTCTGATTCCCATCCTTTAGGCTTAATGATAATAGCAGTGTTGTTTGTCAGTAGCATCTTTCATCCAAAGTTCTTAAACATTTAACACGTTAAATACTGGAGCACAGCTAGATCCTGTGTGAGCATAGGGCACAGGAGCGAAGAGAGAAGTTTAAGGAGCCTTATTCTGGGCTCCCCATGGAGGGACTGGCCAAAGTCACACTCCTTGTTCTCCATTGGGTGCCAGTCACAAGCACCAGAAGAACATGAAGGAGGGTGAGTTACAATGCCCCATCCCCTTCCCTGACTATCAGGGCTGTCCTGCTATCAAGGGGATTATTTATGGCCATGATCCCCCAAACTCCTGAGGGAGGCCTCTTGGGGCTCCTGCTTGGGACATGCAGCTCTGCATTGCCCCCAGTGCAAACCAATACTTTAAAGGCATAACTGAGGCTGAAGCATTATCCACCACTGAAATGCAGACACCTCTGGGATGGAACCCAGCAGCTGGTTAACAGTGCAGAATAATTTAGGGCAGAAATTGAAGACACTGTTCAGGGGATCTACACTGGTAGACTGTTATTATGAAGGTTGGTATTTAAGGCAGAATTGACATCCCTACTTTTACAAGTATCCTGGGATCTTGAATTACCGTAAATGGCCAGGATTTCATCTTTGGATCTCAGGTGAAGAGAACTCCTCCAGTAGCACAGTGCCCCCTATCACCAGAGCTGACTCAGATGGAATAGTGGTCATTACTACGTCTCCAATTCCACTTCCTGCGGCGTGCAGGTGTTCTCTGGAAGCCTCCATGTTATTACTAACACACACATACTCTGTGTCTGGCATTTGTGGCAGTCATCACCACAGGATGTAGGCACCTCAACCCTGCTTAGCTCATGGAAGGTAGCAAGATCGGGGGCATCAGGAATACTAAAGAAGAGTTAACGGAGCACACTGCTGTTTCCTGTGGGCCTGGCCTTGTTGCTAGATCACTGGACCGATCCATTGTCCCTGATGGCCCCATGGGCCTACCAGGCAGCTGGAGCAGGGTGAAGAGAACAGGAGTCCAGCTATTGTCGAGACTGACATTGACTAGCAGTTGATTTTCTTTGTAGAAGTGCAATGAACGAAAAAGTATAATTTTGCTATTAAAAGCACTAAACCCTTCCATATGGAGTTTTTAAAATAATTATTTTTCACATTGTGCCCTAAATATACATAGCACTGTCCAGCTGGCTGACCTACAAAGCAGAACAAAACCCAGGCTCCAAAAGGCTCAGGCCTATAAAGGGCAAAGAACAGATCAATGGGCCATAGCCTTGCTCCATTCAAATCAAGGGGAGCTTTACTGTTGACGGCAGTGAGGCTAGAACCCAGGGTTTGATTTTCAGGGAGGAAATGTTAGTGATTGGAGCACAGGCATATGTGTCACAAATTCTGGGTCTGTTTCTCTCACTGCCCCGGTAGGGTGCCCTTGGGCAGATCATGTCACTGTGCTCTGCCTCAGTTTCCCTTTCAATAAAAATGGGGATTATGATACTGCCTTGCCAGGTTTCTTGAAGCTTTATTCCCTGCTGTTTGCAAAAACCTGGGCGGGGATTGAATAAAGGTGCTATGGAAGTGTGAATGACATTTGTTGTTATAGGGATTACAGATGCCTCCTCTCTCTGGCATATCTTGATATTCATGATCTGGCTTTCTCACCTCAGCCGCAATGAGCTGCAGTAAGGAACCCAGACACAGGTGGCCACCATGCGTTTTGCAGATATCCAGGAATGTGAAGGCCACGAGTCGCAGCTAGGAGCACAAGGTCCGCTTCAAGGGTAGGCTTTCTCTTTCCCCCTGAACTCCAAATTGTTCTCTGTGGGTGTCTAGCTGATAAAGTCCCCACTAGCACCTCAACTCCCAGCACTGGCGCACAGTCACATTCATGCTGAAAGCAGCTCCGAAGCAGAAACACCTGGCGACCACTGTAGGAGTAGCGCCATGGCTGGCACAAGCACCACTGCCAGACACCCAGCAATTTACAGCGTATCTATAGCTTGTTAGGTGAAACAAACTGGCAGAAGCCACTAAGTTGGTGCCATCTTTGTGCCTGGGGCTTGGGTTACCCCACCGGGTTGCTGTGGTGAAACAGCTCTGCCTGATGCAGCATAGTTTGTGTTAATAATAATTACTCGTTGGAAGGCAATGCTAGCAATTGCTATTCTATGATTCAAGTGTAGCATTGATGGCCTTCGACTGAAGGCTTCACTCCGGGCTCCGGAGGCTTTGCCGTTGCTTCTCAAGAGCTTTATTTTTGTATTTTTTAGTTTTATTATTTCAAGATCCAAAGGTTCCCTGCCAATCCAAAATGATCTTTTTTATGTATATTTGGCTTCCCATTGAAACCGTCCATTCATCCAGTTTCCATAAAACCCCTAATAACTATTTTAAAGTTTTTGTTCTTGGCTCTTCCCAAACCTATAAATACTGGTTTGAAAACCGAAGCTGAATTCTGTGCAAATAATCCCTCCCCAAAACCCCTTATCCTCTAGTTTATAAGTGAGGCCTCTGCTGTTTTCCTCCATTGCACTTGCTATTAGCATGACCAGACAGCAAATGTGAAAAACTGGGACAGGGGGTGGGTGTTAATAGGAGCCCATATAAGAAAAAGACCCCAAAATTGGGATGTCCTTATAAAATCGGGATATCTGGTCACCCTACTTGTTGTCAATGGACCATGCCTCTCTTGTTTGAAAAAAAGTAATTGTGGCTGAACAGGAGACCTGAAGATAAGGTCCTATGTCTCAGAGAAAGAGTGGTTGAACAAACCAGAAGGAGGTAAATTTACTGGATGCAACATTACATTCTGAATCTGTCTTTTCTTCTTGCTTATTTTAATCCACTCGTGAACACAATGGAACCTCCGAAGAGGCACACTTAATGAAGCCATTGTGTTGAACTACAGTAACTTTCGTTCTTCATGTGGTTACAAAACCCTCGAGGGGTTACTGCTGGTACATGGGGAGAAGGGTGGCGGGGCAGAGGTCTCGTTGGGAGCCCATCCTCCGGGAGCCCAGAGTTTAGGATACATGTTAGGGGCATTCCAGGACAGGCTAGGGACAGAAGTGTGTCCAGCCAGGCCATCCCTATGCTGCAGCTATTCTTCCACTGTCAAAGGGCCAGCAAATTAACCAGCCTGTAGACCTTTGTGAGGATTAATCAGATGATCTCTGTAAAGTTGGAAGCTCCATAGAGTACAATTGCTGAGTGTTACTAGGGAGAGATGTCTGTTTAAAAAACTTCTTTTTGGACTCTAAGGTAAGTCTGGCACCTTGTATTTCAATGTGAGATTTGCCACAGAGATCAGATTGAATAGAGTTGGGCCCTCGTGCATGGGAACTTTGGGACCTAGTGTAGTTTGTACCACCGTTCTGCAGGAGAACAGGAACCTCTTTGCACACAGATTTTCCCCACGGGCTCTTTGGGCCCCTAATGTGTCTGTTGGTGCAGCATACGGGGCTGTAGTGGGGCTAGAATTGTGACCGCTGATGGCATGGTGATCCCCGATACACACTTTACGACCAGATTTAGTCCCGTCTCATTTATTTTCTTTTAAATTTCTTTTGGCTTTTTTTCCTTTCTTTGGACATTTGCTTGAAGGCAGGATCTTTGTTTCTTCAGAATTCTCTTTCCTCCGCTTCTTCTTCCTCATCTGCTGTCCTGGCGAGCAAGAGTCCCACTCATCCCACATCCTAGGGCCCATCATAACCATCTCCATGGAAACCAACTGTGGGGTCACTAGGGTGACCAGAGGTCCTGATTTTATAGGGACAGTCCCCACATTCGGGGCTTTTTCTTATATAGGCATGTAGTGGGGTGGTTACCTGCTCCAGCCCTGAAAGGGTTAAAAGCCAGCCCTTGGAGCAGGCTGGGGCTGAAAGTCAGGGCTAGTCTGATTCGGGGAAGCAGCCACAGCTGGGCCATGCCCCAGTTGGGCCACACTTGGCCCTGTTATGAGGGTTCAGGGAGGAGCTGGGTAAAACAGTCTCCCTCTACCTGTGGAGGGAATGGGACCTGGCTGCATGAACGAGCGAAGGGTACTGAGGATAGAGCAGTGCTGGGGAAGGAGCAGGCTGAGCTGGAGAGCTCAGGCCTGGCGACCTCCCAGGCTGCGGCCTGACAGGCAGGCCTAGGAAGGTACTAGAAAGGTCCAGACCCCCCTTGCCTATGATGACTGGCTCTTACACTGCCGTCTGCCGCAGGAAGCGGGGGCTGGATGCTGACTGGCAGTAGCCCTAAACTGAGGCAAGGTGGGGATAGAGGGTTGGGAGTTCCCTGGGGAGGGGAGACCCAGGGAGAGTGTAGGGGTATTGCCAGGGGGCAGCACCCCAGGTAAGAGGGCACCAGGAGGGACACGGGGGCCAGTGGCAGGCGAGGCACCGGCCTACAGAAGGCGCTCCGGACGGAAAGAGCTAATTCCCAGAAGGCCAGCAGGAGGCGCCATGGGTGAGTCGTTGCACTGCTGCAAGGCACCTATAATCCTCACCCCCTCTCCCAATTTTTCACACTTGCTGGTCACCTTAGGGGTCAAAAGCCAGAGGCTTGATCCATAGCCCACTGAAGTCAGTGAAAAGAATCTGTGTGACTCCATTGGCCCTGAGATGTAGCAAGTCTCCATCAGCGCTGTTTGTTGTTTTTCCTCCATCAGAACACTGAGGGGACTGGGCCCTGTGGCCAGTGGTTTCAAAAATGGGCACCTAAAAAAACCCAAAAACAAAAAATCAGAAGTATCCAGCAGCTCTGGTTAGGAATAAGAAGCCAACAGACTCTTAAGCAGCCAAGATTTTGTTTTGATGCAAGTGTTCATTCTCTCTCTCATCAAAAAGAAGCCAGAGACCAAAACATTTAATAAAATCAAATCCCAGAAACCCTATGATCTTATCAGCCAAAATGTTTCTTAATAGAATGTTTTTCAGGGTTCCTCATGAGGCATTGGTGGGCCAGGATGAGGATATTGCTGTTTTATTAGATATGAGACTAGCTTTTGGAACTCTCCGCATTTATCCGTTTGACAAATCTATTCCTCCTTAGCTCATTTATTTGTTATATTGTTCTTCCTTGGCCCCACGAGAGGTTTATTCCTTTTCCAGGCTTGAATGTTAGTAGATATTTTCTCTTAATAAATGGGTATTTCTAGCTGTCTTTGGGTTTTCTGATGGGAAGTGGATTCTTTTGACAGGGATTTGTTAAAGTGAGTTCTATTATGTTGTCATCTCCGATGGAAAGTAATCAGGAGAAGAGAATTTAGGCCTGGATCTACAAAGGTATTTCCATTGTAATCCGTGGGTGTTTGGTTCCTAAATACCTCTGAGGAGCTGAGTCATGGGGTCTAAATGATCAGGCTGAAATGTAGCTTGTGAGCTCTTTGTGGTGGGGACTGTCTTCTTTGTTACTTGTCTGTACAGTGCTTGGCCCAACAGGGCCCTGATCCCTTACTGGGGTAGCTAGGTGATAACAATAATGGCACTTGCCATGGGGTGCATATCTCCCTGCTGGTCTGGCACCTCCTCCTGGGCACTCTGGGGATTAACTCCTGAGGTCGTGTTCCCCTTCTGCAGGCAGTACGTTGCTCTGTCTCTCCCTCTGCTCTGCAACTCCTCTCTCACTCCAGGACTTTTAGTGTCTCCCCCTCCACTCAGACCCGCCCTCTACTCTGGGTTCCTGCCCAGGGAACCTGTAACAAGCAGCCAAGGTCTTTGTACCATCCTACCCCTTGCTGCTGTTTCTCTGGGCTTCTTCCTATGTCTCTGGCTTCCCCACTCTCTGGGTTTGCCAGCCACCAACTCCCTCCATTCAGGGAGCGACTGCAACCAACTTCCCTGCCGCCCTTGTCTGCAGCCAGCTACCTGGCTTTACACAGGCCCTGCCTGTTCCTCCATAGGTGAGCCTGTTCCTTTAATTATGGCTTTCCCCTCAGCATTCATTCCACCAGGTTAATTGGGCCATCTGGCCTCCCTTAACCCCTTCCACTCCTGTGTGGGGTACACACCCCGTCACAGCATCTATCATCAGAAATTCTCAGGGTATTTTGCAAACACTATTTCATTGTGTTTCATAGCACTCTCATCCCAAAGTACTATTGTTTCATGCAACAGATGGGGAAACCAACTTTCAAATAGTTTTTTAGCTAATTGTATTGTTTTTTCAAACACACAAATACTCAGTCATTTGAAAGTTGATTGGCTAAGACAGAGCGTGGCAAAATAAAAGGTTTAGGTTGGGGGTTGGCTTTTTTTTTTTTTCATTTTCTGGACAGATGTTACAATGGGTTGGACAGTCTCACATGGATTGGTTATTCCACGGTATTGCATAGCACCTGTGAGCCCCAGTAATGGGCTGGAACTCCATTGTCCAAACACAGAACAAAAAGATGGTCCATTCCCCATTGAGTTTACAGTCTGTATATGTGTCTGACTTCATTTATACACAGGGGAAGGGACAGGCACTTGATTGCCTTGGGCAATTCCAATAGTTCTAAGACAGAATTGGATGCAAAGATTACTTAAATTGTAAGTCCTTTTGGGTAGGGTCTGTCTTTTGGTTACATGCACCTAGCACAATGGAGCCCTGATCCCTGATCGGAGCCTCTTGGTGCTCCTGCAGTGCAAATAATCAATACAAATAAAATCAGGCAGGGCTTTCCTCTTTAACAAAACTTTTCCCTCGTAACCAGAATGACACCAGTCCCTATAGGAAAGAAAAACCTCCATTTATAACTAGAGTAGGGAGAACAGCTGAAGATTTCATGAAAGACCTTGCTTTGCTAGTTAAGCGGGAGGTGATCGCACTAGGACAAAACCTCTAGACAGACTCTGAGATATAGAAAGGCTTGTTCATAGCACTCCAAATGCTACCAAGGTTTTCATTGCAAATTCAAGTGCAGTCACAGTGCTGGTATCAACTTGTTCTGTCCAGTATCAGTTTAAGATGGAATATATTTGTTGTTTTAAAAATACATATTGCATTCAAATGTGGCTCAGAATAGCAGCATGTTACTCTGTGGTCTTGCAACAGCAGAGTTCTAATAAGAATCCCGGCCATTTAGCTTCTGGAAGGCGACATTCAGAATGATTCACATCTGTTATCTTAAGCTCTATTTTGTCTCTGAAGCCCATTAATACATTGGCAGATTTTTTGAAGATTCAGTGTTATCTGGACCAAAGCAATCTTAAAGAAACTTGAACTCTTCCTTAAAACAGATGCTTGATGTTACCTAGGTTTGGAGTTTTTTGCTTCTCTAATTTTGACAATATATTTAAAACGTAGAGGATTGGGGTTTTTTACATGTATGTCTTTCCTTCTGTTCCAGTAAAATGCTCTTGTATTTCTCATAAGGAAATACTTATATTACAAGATTTAACTATTTGGGATGGAGGGGATTTTCAAAGTCACAAATGGCATTGAGGCATTTAAATCGTATCAAAAGTTAATGGGAATTGCGTAACTAATGGTTATTTGTGCTTTTCAGAACAGTTTGGTTTCCCGCCCCCCCTCCCCCACACTGTAGGACAGCACAGTTTCTGGGAAATTTACTCCATACAACTGGAGTCACACCCTATTGCGTTTGGTGGATTTACACAGGCGTACTTCAGGGGACACCAGCCCTGCAACCATGGTGTGGGATTTTAGCTTGTGTAGACATACCCGAGCTAGCTTGACTCTTGCATGCTGGAGCAGGGAAGCTGAGGCAGCACGGGCATTAGTGCCAGTGGTGCAAACTCACCCAGAAACCTGAGTCATTAATTACACAGGCAGCTATCTTGGCTACCTCTACGCAAGCTGCCATCACAGCCCAGGTTAAACATACCTTAGAGTAAAATCTGGCCTTTGGTTTTTACCGTGGAGGGCAGCTCTGGAATGAGCTTTCTGTGCCATCCCTGGCATTGGGGCCATGGGCATAGTCTGGGGCAGGATACCGGATTTCATCAGTCACGTTTCCCTTCTGAGCCAAACCGTTCTCCACATTACACGACGTTCAAAAGGCCTCACTGTTCTCCGACTATTTCCTTCGTTCGTTGCTCCTGCAAAGAGTGGACGGGAAAGCAATTACTGCAGCAAAGGTGGAAAAAGTAGGTAACTGCGCATCCTCATCATCAGCCGACCCTGGAGACAGCGCCATCGCCTCTAACCGCAAAGAAGGTGTTTAGTGTTCAGGCTCGCGGTAAATATTTCCTCATCACTCAGCAGCAGTTAGGCGGGACGAACCAAAGCCAGCCAGGTCCCGCAATATGAGAAAACAACAGCTGCATGGAACTGTCATCAGGAAACAGAGCTCTAGGATTTAGACTCAGCTCTGTTGGCCACATTAAAATGAGAGAGAGAGACCGATGGGCATCATTACCCGGCCGAAAATTGAAGTACAAGTAAAGCTTTGCACCGAAGCTGAATGGGTCAGATGCAGTGCACTGAATTTAACCCTTTGGAGTCTGTACGTGATCTACGTGTCCTCCCCAGGGCACCTGTGTCAAGGGGGCTGAATTCCCCACAGCTTCTGTGGCCATCCTACAGCTTCAGTCAAGTTATGTCGCTGGGGTGTGAATTAGCCACTCCCCTGAGCAACATAATTTATGCCGGTTTAAGTGCCAGCATGGACAGCAGTTGGTCAGCAGGGGAGCTTCTCCCACCAACATAGCTACTGCCGCTCGCGGGGCTGGAGTAGTTAAGCCGACGGAAAAGTTCTCTTCTGTCGATTTAGAGCGACTACACTTGATCTTAGCCAAAAGGCCAAGAAGCGAAGCTGTAAGCTCTCTTGGGTAGCCCAAGCTGAAGGCACAGGGTCGGGAGGTGGAAAATCTGCCTGCTGAAATCTCTCCTCTGCTAAGAGGCCAGCGCTGACTCAGATGCATGGGGCGTTAGTCAGGAAGAAAGGCAGGTAACACATTGCTAATTCAGAGTATCCCCTCTGCTGTCCGCCGGTCGGGATCGAAAGCTGCACTCTCCTGGGGTTTCTCAGCTGGCAGGCAATGGAGCACCTCTGCCCCACCCCCCCCTGTTATAAGTGTGAAGTAGCCTAGAATTAGTGTTTACCTGTAAGGGGTTAAGCTAAAGGTAACCTGAGAGGTGGACAACTGACCAATAAAAAATTCCTGAGAAGACAAAGGGTTTTAAGTTTTAGTTTCTCTCTGGGTCTCTTTCTGTTTACCTCGGCTATGAAATGAACACAGCTATGTCTTTCACTGTAACTATAAGATTTTATTAAGTATTGTAGTCAGTAAGTTTACCTTCTCTTTATCACTTGAAGAGTTCTCAGTGGTGAGTGTTGGCTGGGTGCTTCTTGATATTGTAAGCTTCAGCAGAAATATCAACTGTGAAAAAAAATTGCCTCGGGGGAGAGGTTTGGTTTTTAAATCCTTTTGTTAATTATGGTAAATGCTGTTCTATTGATGGTTATAAGGGATTTATTCCTTTCTTTTTTCTTTTATTAAAATCTTTCTTTTAAGAAGCTGACTGCTTGTTTTTCATTGTGTAAGATCCTGGTTTTGGATCGGGCACGTCTCGCAGAATCAGGCAAGGTTTGGGTTTTTTTTTCTCTCAAGCTTTCCAGGGAAGGAAGAAGTTTGGGGGGTTAGTGGAAAGGGAAAAAAGGGTCCCAAACTACCCTAGACCTAGTTTGGTGGTGGCAGCGTACCAGGTCCAAATACAAAAGAATTTGTGTTCTGGGAAAAAACATTTTAACCCAAGCTGGTAAAATAAGCTTGTGGGGGTTATTTCTTTTTTCATGCGGGTCCCCACATCTGTACCCTAGAGTTCAAAGTGGGGACGCAATCCTGACACCCCCGTTGGAGGAATTCTCCACTCCTGTGACCCATGGGGCCAGACTGGCTCAGGGAGGTGTAACTGACACCTTCCTAAGCCAAGGTCAGTGAGTCGGGCCCTCAAGCTGCAGGTAACCTGATTCTCTTTACTCACCCCTGTTTGACGCCAGTGAAACTTCACTCCATTGGCTTCAGTGGAGTTACTCTGTCTGCACTCTGTAAGTGAGAGTGGAGTAGGCCCAACACCATGTCTATCCCTTCCTAAGCAATTTGTCTAGCAGGCGGATTGTGCTCTAAGAACACCCGGGCTTAACGGGATGAACTTTTCAGGTCTGTCTGTTGCACAGATGTATTGTTTGTGCTGGGAGAGGGGCAAGCGAGGGGGATCCTAGTGAAAATTCTCTGCAGAAATAGCAAATTTATAAATACGGATGGTTTGGCCCAGGATCAATCTTTCTTCCCTAAAATCTGCCTTCAGCTGAAGAGACGGCATCTCACTTTCCCCTTTGTTCAGATGAAGTTTTAATTAATACCATTTTAATTCCTCTGCTTAGAATTCTTCCTTATTGTGGCAGGCCAGATATTGACACTGGGGTGCATGTGGGGAGGAAGTAGCTAAAATAGTTATGGCATCTGTGGTGTTTCCCTTTCTTAGACCAGGGAATATCCTCAGACCCACAGGAAGGGTAAGCCTCTGAGTGCACTAAAGGCCATTCATTACTGGTCTCCTCTGCACTGATCAGGTCCTGACGCTCAGTTTATGGCATCACAATCCTGCAACAGGCATAGATAGCTCAACTCACTCACAACTCACATCAGCACAGCTCAGAATGAATGGCCTGAACTTGGTCCCACTGCAGTAAATGGTAAAAGCCCGGTGGAGTGGGGCAACTGGGGTTAGATGGGGGGAGGGGTTTAAAACAGCCAAGCTTGGCTGATTGGAGAAGCAGCCACAGCTGTGGTCAGCTCAGTCAGGGCCCAGCTGGCCCTTATAAGAGGGCTGGGGCCAGGAAGTGGAGGAGTCTCTCTCCAGCTGTGGAGGGAGAAGGGCTAGCTGTCTGCATGGAAGGTACCTGAAGCAGAGCAGAGCAGAGCAGAGCAGAGCAGAGCAGAGCAGAGCAGAGGGAAAGGGCTAGAGGAGCCGGGGTGCTCTAGCCTGGAAAAGCCCCAGGCTGCAGGCCTTGGTGAGGGCCTATGGAGGTACTGGGGCTGCAGAGGGACAGCCCAGGAATAGGCAGAGGCCGCCAGTCCTAACCCCCCTTGCTGATGATGAGTGACCATTACAGACTGCAGCCTGCCCCAGTGAGCGGGGGCTAGATGAAGACTGACAGTAGCCACGAGACAAGGTGGATTTAGAAGCTTGGGGGTTCCCTGGGAGGGGAGACCCAGCATGTGGTGGTACTACTGGGGCAGAACCCCAGGGCAAAGGGCACACCGGCCAGCAGAGGGTGCTCTGAAGCTGAAGCTGAGCTAATTCCCAGGACCATCAGCAAGAGGCGCTGCATCGGTGAGTCTCGCTGCGCTACACCTGGACTATTTCTGAGTAATTTTCAATAGTCTTTCTTTTAGACCTGTGGCCAGGAGGCCAGATCAGAGGGGATGTTAAGATGGATTTCTTACTTAGATAAAAAGCTCCTTGGGTCAGGGCAGCACAATACAAACGTCAATAGTCAACGTGGGAAAAACAGGTTGGTGAAACTCACTTTACCAACAAGTTGCTCTCATTGCTGTGAATGGCAAAACTCTCCTTGACAGCAGAGGGCCCAGGACTGGCATAGTTTGCAATGAATCCATTGTGTGTTACAGACAACAGACACACAATCGAATTCTGATCTCATTTCCACTGGGGTAATTCTGGTGTAGCATTTGGATTTACATTGGTATAAGTAAGATAAAAATCTGTCCACCCCCAATGAACAGATAAATGGCATTTCCATGGGAAGCCAGGGTTAGAACCTTGCTCCTTCTGTGTTTGAAAAGAGACAGGGCTCCACTGTTTGTCCTATAGGTCCCTTTCCTCACTTTGTGGCAACACCAAGAGGTGATTTGACATCTGTATGTATAACTGAAATGTTACGGCTTGAGCTGAACTTATATGCTGTGGGTTGGAAGGTTATAGACTATGGGTTGTAGCAAGAAAACCAACCAAAGGGAGTGGGTATGAACTAGCCATGAATGAATGTAGGGTGGAAATTAGGAGGTTTCTAAGCATCAGAGGAGAGAAGTTCTGGTGGAAGAGAAGCCTGATAACTTTATGACTGGCCTATATGACAGGGCTGCCAGCAATAGCAGGGGCTGGACTCAGTGACACAGGAGCTCCCTTCTAGTCCTGTATTCTGTGTTCCTTCGTCAAATGCCACATGCCTTCTCTCTGCATTGATCCATACCTCTACACATTCACCCCAACTTGTACTCACATACAGGCTTATCAGTGCAGAAGCTGCATGGTTATTTATGTCACCTGGGTATTTGTCCCCAGGGATCTTAACATCCCTATGATGCTGTTGAAAACCCTCCATGAGTGATTACATGGAAACCAATTAGGGAGCTGTTAAAAATGTCAATGAGATTTTGCAACATAAAATGTCAAGTCTCATGCTTTAATATAATGAAATCACTCCCCCGCAGAGTGGATGACATCATCAGTGACCTAAATAGGAGCCCTGAGTGATTGTCTACTACCCAATGCTGTAATACAGGTAGCTAATGGTGTATCCAGAAGGAAAAGGTCAATACATGGAGAGAGATGAACAGAGAAATTGCACATCCCCTTAACTTTCATTGTCCATCCTTTTCATTTGTTTGCCAGAAGCTGGGAATGAGTGACAGGAGATGGATCACTCGATGATTACCTGTTCTGGTCATTCTCTCTGGGGCACCTGACATTGACCACTGTCAGAAGACAGGATACTGGGCTAGATGTTCCCTTGGTCTGACCCATTATGGCCATTCTTATTTCTTATTATGTTGATTCTATTTTTTGTAAGCTGTTAAACACTCCACACTTAGCAAGAGCCTGCTTATGACAGCTTTCCAATAAAACCACATCCTTTCTAACAGCACAGTGTCAGCTACACAAAGGAAACAAGTGCTGTTCTGGGAATGCACAAGGGAAAACCTTGGGTCTGGAAATACAATTAATGGAGAAGCTGTAAATATATATATAAATATAGTAGCTGTGCAAAAAGAGAGGAGAGAAATTGCACCAATTGATTCTTTTTTCACATGTCAGTTGAGGTGGTTTGATGGGCTTTTATAAATGGCTTTTCACAGAATTCCTTATAATTAGTGATGGTAACGATCTGATAGCCTTTCCTCTTGCCAGTGCAGGATTATTCCCTAGGGTATGTTTTTAATAGTTTGCCCAATCCAGCAAGAAATGACTCATTCTAAAGGACTTCCACCAAGTCCTTTGCAAAATTACTCCACAGACTATCGCTGTTAGGACATTTTTCCAACCTCATTTTTCCTTTGCTCATTTAAACCTATTACTCTTAGTTATAGGATCAGATGCCACCCTCAACAATTCTCTTCTATCCCTGGCATTTCCACTGCTTCACCATTTGCCCAAGGTTATCAGGCTCCTCTTCCAAACTTAGCTATTTTTCTGGGCTGTAGGTAGTTAGTTCAATAACCTTCCTTTGTGTGCCAAGTCTAGTGATTGGCACCCCTATATTTACACTCTGCTAAACAAGGTTGGCTTCTATTAAATGTAATTACTTTCTCCTGCTGCTTTCATGGTAAAGGTGTGGCTATGGAACAAGGATAGCTTCTAGCCATCTCTGCGTGGAAAAGGTACAACAGCTAAACAAGGGCGGATACTAATCAAGGGTGACATAAACAAAGATCTATATATAGTAGTTTATTAATTTAGTATCCACCCTTAATTCAAAGCCACGGGGAAGTAATTAAATTTAATAGAAGCCATACTGTCTAAACAAAAATGTATATGTATATACACACACATATATACATGTTTTGGGAGGGTTTGTGTGTGTGTGTATACATAATATATATATAAATTAATGGGTGAGTGCAATTAAGAAGTTCCTACCACTTTGAGAAATATTATTAAATGTACTGGTATTCCCTATTTGAAGTACAGTTTCTCTCTCAAGCCAGTAGCATCTTTAAAAAGCCAAGAAACATTTTAAGTGTTACAGTAGAATGGGAATGAAGGTTGTATGTAACTGAAATGTTCAAGACTCTGAATAAAATGTTCTGGTGGTTTTTTCAGAAGTTTACAACTGAACATTGACAAAACAGCTTTGAAACTTTACTATGCAGAAGAAATCTGTTGCTTTCCTTTTTTTTGGTTTTAACACAGTATTGTGCTGTATTTGGTTCTTCTTCTTCCATTTTTTGGTTTCTGTTACTGCCTGATTGTGTACTTCTGGTTCCAAATGAGGTGTGTGGTAGACTGGTCAGTTTAACTCTGATGTTCATAACTCAGAGTTCATAAGTCTACTGTACAGTAATGGGTGTATCTGTGTATGTGTGCATACTGTGACAAAGTTCCGAGTCTGTATTTGTGGGTCCTGCGCTTCCTGGCAGATTTAGGGGCCTCAGAAACTCATCCAGGCCCCAGAGTGACCTCCCTTTCTCAGTAAGTAATTAGGGGAGACAGAAAGGGGGGAGCCCGGGCCCACCCTCTACTCCAGACTCCAGCCCAGGGACCCTACTAGTATCAGCTAAGATGACTGACCTTTTATCCACAAAACACAATACAATTCCCTGGGCTACTTCCCCACAGCAGTCTCCGCTTCTTCAAACTCCACTTCACCCTTACCTCAGGGCCTCCTTCCTTCTGTATGATATGTTGTCCACCACTCAGTCTCACCAACAGCATAACCTCCTTCCACAGCTCCTGACACCCACACCCCACCTGACTAACTGGGAGGTTTTTATCTGGTTTCAGCCAGTCCCTGATTGGCTTCAGGTGTCCCAATTAGGCTAGCTGTTTCTGCTCCTTTCTAAAAGGTTCTTAATTGGCCCCAGATGTCTTGATTGGCCTGGAGTAGCCTTTGTTTGGCTATCCAGGGAACAGGGACCTGCACATCCTGAGACTAATATACCTGCCTTCCAGCACTCTCTTATATCCTTCTGGACTGACTCCGTCACAATACACACACACAAATATATACACATAGACACATAACATATACTTTCATATTACATATACTTGTATATTTGTATAAAATAAAAACTCATGCTTTTCTGTTTTATATCTGTGTCTGTATAATATCTATATCAATACCATAGCATGTTTGGATGTCTTTGAATTTTAAAGTTAACTCTGTTTGGGGAATAACTGCAGTATCCCTGTGATGTATATTTACCCTAAATTTCTGATATATAATCTCCATCTTAATGAACTCCACCTTAATGTAGTTTTTTCTCTAGGGACTCTAAGGGTGGCTGGTAGCACTGCCTATTGTTAAGATTGCCTGACACGTCCTACTATAAATCTGTTTTTATGCACTTATAATTTTGCCAAACTTTCAACCATTTTGCTGAAATTTCCCATTCTGTTTGTCTGCCTTGGGGGTGATATTTTGGGGGGAGGGGATCATGCATGAGGGGAATTTCAACTGAAAGGGTCCCACCATTTCCAAAACTGAGGAAAAAATATATTGTTTTGCACATGTTAAAAAAAATTCTGGTGATCTTTTCTTTGAAAAGCTCTCCTTGCCCCTGCCCCCTCTACCCCATACTTTACAATGGGGACTTGAGATTTGGCAGGAGATGGGCTTTGTTTCCAGGATGTGCCCTTTGCCACCCCTGTGAAAATGTGGCCAAAATATAGGCTTTTGAAAAATCCTTACAGGGCACCCTGAGCTTTTCTGATGTAAGGAAAATTCCCAGGTGATGTAAAGCTGACATAGCATGCTCTGTGCCACCTGCTCTGCCCCATCCCCATAGGTGTAGGAGGTGGTGTTGCCCAGGTCGGAGGTGTAGCCAGGCCATGAGGTGGTAAAGCCAGAGTACACTCTGCTCCAGCAATCCCCAGCCAGCATCCCAACTATTAGAGGTCTGCCATGGCCAGCATAGCTTAGAGCAGCCCTTAAGATGCTCTGTGTTATGAGTGCGCCAGTTCAACCTCTGATTAGTATCCAAGGAACAGAAAGGTGGCTTAGCCTTCTCCCTTGCCAATGCACTAGGTCCTGCACTGAGTACAGGTGAGCCAGACCCAGAGGTGAGGCTCCAGCTTTTGTGTACCAAGCCCAAGGGGGAAGGATGCTTTCTGTCTTATGAACCCAATTTCATTTTATCTGGAAGAATCCCCTGTCTGATGTGCTTGATCACTCATTATCACATGCTATTGTATGAGTTCCTTGCAACTGCACAAACAGGCTTTTCTCACCTCAGCTGAAATCAGAAAATGAAAATTGTCAAAGACATAGACAGAGGCTAAGATGTGTGATCCCTTGGTGATTACCTGTTCTGTTCATTTCCTCTGAGACACCTGACAGTGGCCGGAAGACAGCATACTGGCCTAGATGGACCTTTGTTCTGACCCAGTAGGGCCGTTCTTGTGTTCTTATGAAAGAACCCTACAGCAACATGGTGTCTATTCTATATTCCATTCTATTTTCATATAGATTTATGATGGATCTGAAAAAGAATCATCCCTGTTACCCAACCACACACACACACACAAATATAGAATCATAGAAGATTAGGAGACCCTCCTCTATGGAAGACTTTAGGACAGATCAGGTTTTCACCTTGTTGAAATAAAAAAAAAAAGTCACCGTTCTGATGTTTCCAAATCAGTCTCTGGGGAATTTCCGTTCCACAAGCAATTCTGAAATTCTGGCTTTTTGGAATTAAATTCCATGTTCTAACCAGCTCTCATGAAAAGAGACTCATTTACTTCAGTAAGGGTTGGATTAGTTACCTAGAATTATCGCTCCTTTGCTCAGTCAAATTAACCTTCCCAGTCACAAAAAGACTGGCTATCTTTTCTGTAGCTGGAATTTTCAAAAGAACCTAAGGATTTAGGTGCCCAACTTTCAGTGAATTTCAATAGGGTTTAGGCACAAACCTCCCTTTGTTTGGTTCCTTTTTTGAATTCCAGTCTGCCTTAGGAAGGAAATGATTTTAGTCAGTCTGAAGATATTGTTCTTTGATAATGTGTTTTCCAACATTTAGAAAAATAGGCAAAATCAGAAAAGAGTCCAGTTAGTACAAAAGAAATGAAATCTGCCCCATGTGTGACTGTAATTTATATACAGCCTCAGTAACTATTGTTTCCCATTTGAATATGCTATTTTTCTCTCTTTCATCTGTGTAGTCCTCTATTCTCAAAGCTGTCTCTCTTACATTCTTCAGGAATGGAGTAAGATTATGAATTCCAATGAAGCACAGCTGAAAAGGGGTTAGACAGCAAACTAACCTTGTATGGGACAAAAAAAGTAGAACTTGAAGACAGCAGCTCTGTAGGGATATGAAGCATGGTGAGTCATGGGGCTGGGGTATAGAAGGGAAACATTCTAATGACATCTCTGTCTCTCCTGGTGTGTCCGCAGTAAGATCCAGATTTGATTGTGTGCATTCTTTTGGTTTTCTTTTTAGCATGTGTGTGTGCATTCATGAGTGAAATTATATAGAGAAGTGGGGCCAGGGGAAATGCTGACTGTGCAACCACCGTCCCTCACCACCTGAGTTTTGGAGACCATACAATGTTACTTTGAAGAACACAGAGACGGGGAAAAGAGGATGTCAAATTCCACCATTCCGATTTGCCTCAGTTTGCACTTGGGTCAGTGTCTTCGTGAGGTACAGGACAATGGAGAACCAAACTTGCAAAGTAGAGAAGGAAGATCCCAGGGAAAATGTTTCTTTCCCTTTTCCTCTCCAATGATGTCAGTTTGTTCTCCTTGGTTGACAAAATAGCGGACAAAGGAGGCCTGGCTGATATCATTTGCTTGATCTTTTATTAATCTCCTGACAAAGTCCCTTACAAGAGGTTATTAAAGATACCAAGTAGTCACGGCTGAGAGAGAAGTGCTGACTAAGAGGCAGAATCAATTTTTAATATGGCTAAAGAATCACAGCAGGAGCCCCAAGGTTCTGTGCTAGAACTGGGATTGTTTGCATATTAATTAATTATTTGAACAAGAAGGTGAATGGGAAGGTTGCAAAATCTGCAGATTTCAATTACGTGTATTTTGGTTCGTCATGACTGGAAAAGACTAGAGGGGGTATATCAGAGCATGCCAGGCAGATGCAATTCAATGTTGAAACATATGTGTGGAGTTTAATGAGTGCTATTCATCACATCCATGATTGGGTACATTTGACTGGTTTTCACTTAATCATGTCCTTGATGAAGTCCTTAGACAGTGATAGTGAGCTGTGTGAATGTGTGTGTGAGACAGACGTTTTAGTGGTGTAAGCCACTGCCTCTAATGCCTAAAGGGATACGAGAATCAAACAAGAGAATCAAAGGATGTCTCTTCTATATTTTGAAACAATTTTAAACCCTCTTCCAGTCCATTCACTGTGTTTTCATGGGATCCAATCCTGAGGCCCCATTCTATCAGTGGTTCCTATTCAGGCCAATAGGAGTTGGGTCTGTGTTAAGTGGGAGTGACCTTGGCTCATCATAACAGGGGTGGAAAAAACTTATTTTATGGGAGGGATTGGCTTCTGCTCCAAGCCCAGGGTTTCTGTTATTAATGTAATCCCTTCTTGTTTGGGAGGGCTAAAGACTATCCAACACTCCCATTTGCCTCTGTCCAGGCATAACTATGATTACATACATTCTAAGGCAGGGGTTCTCAAACTTTAGTACTGGTGACCCCTTTCACATAGCAAGCCTCTGAGTGTGACCTCCTCTTATACATTAAAAACACTTTTTAAAATATATTTTAAACCATTATAAATGCTGGAGGCAAAGCAGGCTTTGGTGTGGAGACTGACAGCTCGCAACCTCCCTCAGGTAATAACCTTGCAACCCCCTGACGGGTCCTGGCCCCAGTTTGAGAACCCCTGTTCTAAGGGAATGTCTATACTACAGTGTAAGTCCAGGGCTCAAACCCAGGTCCCAGAACCCCAGAGGCGGTGGAGGGTCCAATTCTGAGTCAAGCAAGGACCCCTGGTTCAAGCTCTCTTGCTTTGCAGTCATCTTTGCAGTTGCAGTCACCCACTGGACTCATGCGCTTGGAGTCTTCCAGAAGTATTCCCACAATCCCATGAGCTGTCTTTTTTTGTCCTCTAGGCAGTCAAGTTTGGTGGACAGTCAAGTCTTCCCCACACTGCACCATGAACAAAGGGCTAGAGCAGCCACATTTTGGGACGATGCCAGGAAGTTAGAAAATTCTTAATCTAAGTTTGACAATCAGTGTAGCTGCTCAAGCCCTGGGTTCTCTAGCCCAGGGTCTGCTGATCCGAGTTCCACTAATCTTAGGCTTTCATTGCAATGTAGACATACCCACATGTCATCTCAGAAATCCCTCTCCCTCTTCTGTTTGTTAAATCTAACTTTTTTGGAATGAAGGGGAGTAATATTTAAAGAGGAGAAAGGACCTAGAAATCCAGAAAACATGGTATTTACTACCTGCTCATCTGCACATAGTCAAGGTAAATATGATCTGACTGGGTAATATTGTTCTATCCCTCAGTATTTTGTAGTCCAAGAAGAGGTTCGTCACCTGACTGGTTTTCAGCCAATTTTGATCCAAGGTTTTCTCTGCATTTTTAACAAAGATCTCTCTCTTACAGGGGTGTATAGGCCAACTTAATTTATATTTGCAAAGTCCTGCTCTATGATTGCATATTGATTGTTAGGCCGTATGTGAATCTTCTGAAAGATAACTCTTAAGGCTGACAGCATTATTAATTTCAGATAGCCACTAAAACTCTTGGAGAACTTCAAAACAACATGTATTTTACTAATATGCAAATTAAAACTCAAAGAACGAAATGTATTCCTGGCGTAAATACATTGACTTAATTACAGCTATACCATGGCAAAAACTTGTCCAAGGCAACAGCTCATTGGAACTGTGGGGGCAGATCCTACAATCCCCTGCTCACATAAATAACTTTAATTAAACTACTCCAGTGAGTAGGAGCTAACTGCAAGTACAAACTGCAATAAGATCAGGGCATGCTTTGCATATTCAAGTGACTGATAAGACATTGGAACTATCTCACCAACAGAAGTGGATATAATAAAATATGTTACGTCACTCACCTTGTCGCGCTAATGTTCTGGGACCAACATGGCCACAACAACCCTGCGTAAGACACCAGAATACCACCCATCTGCTGCATCACACAGGATCTCTTGTCCAACACAATGGATATAGCAGTGAAGAAGTTGTTCCAAATTCCAGCTTTGAGGGTGCATTAATTTACAGATACATATTTCAGATTTCACAACCTTCTGGAGACAGATAATTCAGGTGGTGACGGTTAGGTGGAGAAAGACAAACATGTATTGTGAGAAGAAAAATAAAGAGCAACCGAAGCCATCCAGCTCTCTAGACATAGATGCCCCTCTATCAGGGCATTCTCTTCTCCTGCCCGCTGGTGCCACAGACACTGATCAGACTCCACCAGTAGACTTCCGATGCTGTGCAGTTTAGTTTGGATCCCTCCACTAATATCTTTACAGTATCTCTTGTACCATTAGCTCTTTCGTAGACTTATAGACTCATAGAATTTAAGGTCAGAAGGGATCGTCTACTCTGATCTCCTGCACAACGCAGGCCACAGAATCTCACCCACCCACTCCTGCAATAAACCTCTCACCTGGGTCTGAGCTATTGAAGTCCTCAAATCATGGTTTAAAGACTGCAAGGTGCAGAGAATCCTCCAGCAAGTGACCTATGCCCCATGCTGCAGAGGAAGGTGAAAAACCCCCAGGGCATCTGCCAATCTGCCTTGGAGGAGCATTCCTTCCTGACCCCAGGGCTGTAAAGGAGAAGGGTCTCCCTTCACTGAGATCTCCGTCAGCCTTTCTCCTCTCTCCTGCACTTCCTTCCTGTCCTTTCTATCCATCTTCAGCCGATGGGCTAATGAATCCTTTAGCTCACCCAGGCTGGTTAGCCCATTCCATTCCATTCCCCAATCAGACCTCTTTAGGGAACGAATTTGTGTCAGAGTGATCAGAGTCTTGGCTCGCTTGCTAGCTCCCCGCACCATGTCACAGCCCCAACTGAATTTACATCAGGGTGCAGACATGCGTCTAAATTCATCTGCCCCGGGCTGCCCTGGTGGATGGTGAGCAGTTGCACACACAGTACTTCAAATGGGTTGCTGATGTGAGTAGTTACTTCCCAGTGTGAGTAAAGGGCGCACGATCCAGCCGTTAGGGAAGAGTCTGATTAATAAAACTGGAAACACTTAAAATGCACTAAAATATTACCCAGGATAACAATACTAGATGGTCACACTGTTGCTTCTGTAGGCTGAGTGCATTGCTTGCCCAAATGGCTCCTCGTATCTTCCATTCTTCCCCACTCTCCTATCCCCTCTATTTCAGGGGCTCCCTGCCCCTCCACTTTCACCATGCCAGAGGCTCTGTGTGCTCCCTCCTTCCCCCTGTGCCATGGTCCTCCACTCTCTCCTCCTCTCCCAAAGTCTCTGTATGCCCCTCCTTCTCCTCCATACCAGGGGGCTCTCATTTTTTCTCCATGTCCTTCTCCCTGTATCAGTGAGCACTAGTTCATCCCCCGCCATTTCTCCCTTCCCCACAATGACCCTCTATTCCTATTCCCCTTATTCCTCCCTCTTCCCACGTCTGTGAGATAAGTCAGAGTGCCAACACTTTAAACTCTATTGAGAAGACTGGCAGAGCTCAGATGTGGGGGTGTCATTAGCTGGAAAGTGTTAATTGCTTCCATCAACCAGTTCTTTGATCCATAGACCATTCTAGGGGTGATTCAAGGGGCTGGATTTGATATCCAGATGGAAGGGGTTCTGGTCATCCCTTTCTTTATCCCTTCCAGTACTCCGATTTGCACCAAAAGCAATAGGGTGCTGTCCATTGCTGCCTAGAACATGACCTGAAATTGTGGAGCTGATCGCATGCAGTGTTCAAAAAATTATCAAACAAACACAGAAATGCCACTGAGATGAATGTAAGACTTTGCTTTGTTTGGCCAACAAGAATAGAAGCAACTCTCCCTGCATTTCATCTTTATTGTAGTCCCAATTTCAGTCCCTTGTATAAATGGACAAAATCCTGTTCATTTCAATAATGCTTATTTTTCATTCTTTATCTCTTGGTTTGATTAATTTAGTGTTAAATGACCAGTGCTCAGAATTTCTCCCCTATTTTTCACCTGATCAAGCTACTTGTGCTCTTACTACTGGCAGGTGACAGCCCCCTTAAGTGGAATTCTTGCTAATCCCATCTAGATTAAGCATCAGTCATTACCACTTACCTCTGTTACATCCAATGCATTTCCCTTGACAGTGTCATAAACTGGTAACTTCCTTGATTAGGCACATCCTGACAAAGTGGAGTTGATACCCGCCTGTCTATGCTGGGTTTCAATGGAAGAATGGACTGAGCTGGAGAACACCGGGCATTGAAATTGGGGTTGGAGAGTGATATTGTTCTATGTTTTCTGGGATTACATCGTTGGATTACACTGGCTTCTGGTGGTATCAGGGACTCGGATATCACAATGATGGGCTGGATATAAAAACCCAAACTGGAGTGCATGGGGCCCCAGCAGTGTAATCCCACCGGAGGGGAGACATGGTGATGGCACAAACAGGCTGCAACCCACCATCCTCCCAGGGGTCAGCAGCACAGCCCCAAAAGTGGGTGTCACTGCTGTGGAAGGGATTTGCTTTGCTTGGCTGCGGGATGCAATCCAGCCCCCTTCTACAGGGCATCCTCCACTAGAAACTACAGCTCCCTTGTCGTGGCATCTCTCCCAAGCTTAGGCAAGAGTAGAGACCTCCCTGGAGCAGAGTGAGGCTGCAAATGCACCAGCCCCCAAAGGACCTGAGCAAGGCCTCCAGGACTTCCATCTTCGAGGGCGGACCCATCTTGCCTCATTCTAATCTATTTTACAGGGTGGTGGAAAGTATATTGAGCCATGTCAACGCCTGACTTTCCTACAGAAAGTACAGTGTGTCTTCTCTACAGGACGGTGTGGCAAAGAACACCAATGTCCCCCAGATGAGTCACTCTTCTGATTCATTCCCTGGGTGCTAGGCTGGACCCCGTTCAGGCTGTCTGGCTGTTTCCAAACTCCACAAAAGCAGAGACAAACTGAATGATTGTCTGGTTTCCTGCAGTGTGCCCCAAGAACTGACGGCCCGTAGGAGTGCACTCTTCACCGTACCAGCTGATAATGCATTTTGCATGGGCAGTGAATACTGCTACAGTGTGAAGATGCTGCTGGTGCCAGACATTGTGAATAGCAACAGCAGCATTCACAGACCATGGGTTCACATGCAATGCCCACCTGGTGGGGACGGGTGATTCAGTACAGGTGGCAATCTCCATGGAAAGGCCCTCGCTCCAGGGCTCGGTTGGGGTTCTTAGGGATGTGGATGTGAAATACACAATGGGAGCAGTGACTGCTGGACGCCTGGAGCATAAGGACCCTCCAACCAGAAGATCGTGTGGGGAAGGTGGCAAGGAGTTTAACACACCAACCCGATCCCACCCAGATGTTCCCTCTGGGATGCTGTACCCCCTCATAGTGCTCCAGTTGTGCAGGCAACTGCATTATGACTACCCCTTGAGCAGGAGGACTAGGTGGATGAAGGGGCTTCTTTGGCCATCTTCCTTCCCCTGTCCTGCAGCACACTCATTGAGGGTCACCAGCTACATGGCCCCACAAGAGCATCTCCGCAGAAAAGGACCGAGGTGCCTTAGCAATGCAGAGTGCAGAACCTTGCGTAGCCACTGGACCCATTGAATGGTCAGAGGACAGCAATTTCCAGTGCTGGCAACTTTCGTGAGCAGGACCTGAAGAAGAGCTCTCTGTCAGCTCGAAAGCTTCTCTCTCTCACCAGCAGAAGATGGTCCAATAAAAGATATTCCCTCACCCATCGTGTCTCCCCAAGTACTTACACAGGGGATTAATTAGTGTTGACACCTGATATATTAGATGGATCTTACCAGTGTTGTTTACACTGTCTAAAAAGAGCCATAGAGATTGGGATGCGAAAGGGACAAAGAAAATAATAAGCTCACAGACATTCCTGAGGAATCCATCATATTCTTCCATCTTTCCTTCCTGGCTCTAGAAGACAGATGGCTTCATCCCATTCTCCCCCAGCTTCTCTGTCTGTGAAACTGGCTCACATCCTTTCTTTTTGCCTTCTCATTCCTTCCCCGCACCCCATATTTTAAAATTAATGTAATAATCATTAGAGAGGCAAAGTGGGAGAGGCGATAGCTTTCATTGGACCAGCTTCTGTTGGAGAGGGAGACGAGTTTTCAAGCCGCACAGAGCTCTTCTGTGGGTGAGTACTTGATATTTGTGTGAAAAATGAAGCAACTTTCACGGACAGGGAAGGTGGTTGGCTGGGCTAAGCCAATGGGTTCTTAGAGCATCCTCAGAGCTGCATAGATCCCACCTCTCTTTCGAGGATCGTTGTCTCTAGGGTCCACCCTCTGCCAGGCTATGAGTTATGCTGCTGGCTTTGTGATGCAAACACCTGGCTTCTGAGCATTCGTTTCTCAGAGATGTTAACATTTCCCAGTATTTAGCTACAGCATGTCAATCTATGGACGATTTATGTGGCTGGATTCTAATCTCATCCTGGTTTTACACCAGACTAAGTTCTTTGAGTTCAGTGAAATTATTTCTGATTTACACCAGTGTAAATGGCAGCAAAATCAAGTGCTAAAATCTTTTCTACCACCCTCCCTTGGAGCTGCCGTCAGAAATAATGGTGTCTTTTTAAAGCAGGGTGTTCGGAAAATACAATGATGCACATCTCCTACTGAAACGTTTAAAATCTGCTCCCCCTGTCAGGAGCAGTCACAACAAGTGTGATTATGCTTCCCTGAATCAGTAGCCTAAAATAACTCTACTTGTGCATGACAGTTTAGGAATGTGAACCAGCTTGTTAGAAAACTTGACAGTGGATATTAAACAACCCCCTGACGTTCTCGGGACATCAGCCCAGAACCCAAGCAGACTTCCCATCTTGACTACATGTGGCTCAGAAATGCAGATTTTTAATTAAAATCTTCTCATATAATAATAAACATGGTTTAGTTTATGAGTCTTCTCACCTTTTAAAATTTGTTAGCTTTTCAGTGGAAAATGGGATGTCGTTTGTCTTTTTATGTGTCTATTTGCACTTCATAAACATTTTACGAGGGTTTGAAGCACTTTGCCGTAATACTGCAGTCTCCGATGTTTATTCACACAGCACCTATTAAACTAATGGAACTAGCCAAAATGCCTTAGTTTTTTTTCCCCTAAGAACAGTCATTTATTTTTTTTATTGCCAGATGAATGTTCTTGTAGATGAATCGGAGTGGAGTCATTTGATTAAGCACAGATGTTTATTCTCTGAAGTGATGTCAGAGGGTACGTATGTTAGATATATGCACACTTGTCAGGAGCAAACCAATGGTTAAAGGGATTCGACCACCCCTGTGTCTCTCTTCTTCTGGGGCTGCAGCCAAAACTCTGCTTTCTATTTAGAGATGCTGGCCTGAATTCAAACTCAATCTTACAAGCAGCTTACCTGGCCACATCAACTGAGCTCCCATCAAAGCCCTGACTTAAAGAGTTAAATCTTCAGAACAGTGTTCCATAGGACACAATTTAGGGCATAGCTGTATTAAAGTTAAGAGACCAGATCCACAGCTGGTGGACTGGCCAATCTCCATTGAAGTCAATGAACCAGATGCTCAGCTGATGTAAATCAGTGCAGTTCCATTCCCTGATTGTAATTCCATTAATTTCAATGGAATTACAGTAGTCTGCACCAGTTTGGAATTTGCCCAGGGAGCCTGACTCTCCTCTTCTAACTTATACCAGTCTTATCCTGTTGTTGCTCTGTTGAATCAGACTCTGATCTCAGCTACATCATGTAAATCCAGACCAAACTCCACTGAAGTTGCTACAAACTGGTGTGCAATCAGAATCAAGTCCCTGTGTTTACTATTTGCTCCTTCTGTTTACCACTTGTTCTCTCCCCCATCCCACTATGACTTCATCAGATAAGCAGGTATGTTTTATTAAACAGTGTACTTGTTGTGAAGCCATAGGTTTTGATTTTCCCTGCCTTGCACCCATGTCTCATAGAATATCAGGGTCGGAGGAGACCTCAGAAGATCATCTAGTCCAACCCCCTGCTCAAAGCAGGACCAACCCCAATTAAATCATCCAACAGATTTTTGCCCCATATCCCTAAATGACCCCCTCAAGGACTAAACCCACAACCCTGGGTTTAGCAGGCCAATCCTCAAACCACTGAGCTATCCCTCTCATCATCAGCAGCTGTGCATAGTGAATGCCAAATGCTCCTCAATTAGTCTCATGTAACTATTGAAGCACTTAGCTCCGGAGTGGACTTTTCAGCCAGTCTCAGGCCATTTGTAGTCTTGTCCCCTGTGTTCCATACCAGCCATGAGAGTGATCCACTGCAGGTGTAATATTTCAATGACATAGCTTCTAATGATGCCTTTTACTCAGCCATGCTATCTACCTTCTGTACATGGAGTTTCCCTGATGTGCAACACCCCAAACACATTAGTGCTGAAACAGAAGAACTGCATTGCTTTGGCAAGCGTTCAGCAAAGCGATGGAAAAGTGAAGGCTGGAGGAAATACACTGTCACCTTGCAATGATAGTGGATCAATTTTCCATCCTTTTCCATGAAAAGCCAGATGAAGGTCTTGCTCCTCTGCTACATCCTGCTTTTTGGCTAAATGTCTTGATTCTGTTCTTAGTCACACCATTATAAATCCAAAATCATGCCTTTGATGTCAACAGACCACAGCTGCAGCTGGTGTGAATCATTGGTGCTCCATTGACTTGGGAGCTTAGACCAGCTCAGTGCTGGCCCAACAGAGTTATAATGGGTAAAAATAATGGCCTAGCTCTTCCAATGGTGTAAATCAGCATCATTACAGTGGCAGATCTGGCCCAGTGACTGAGAGATCAGACTCAGGAGCCAAGGTCACAAAGCCAATGATTTTACATAGTCCCCAAGGACATGTTCATAATACATACCAGGTTAATTTAACTATTCATGACAATATCCATACTTGTAACCTGCTAGCATGTTAACCCTGTTGAGCCATATTCTGCTCTGACCTGGAATAACTCTGTTGGTTTCAGTGGAGTTGCTCTGGATTTTCTTCAGTGCTGATGATATTCTGGCCCATTGTTCACAATTCTGAGAGCTACAGGGTCCACATGGACAGTGCTGAAGTGGCCAAATTTGGACCTGGTGTAAGCAAGGGCAGAAAATGTGTGTCAGTCATAGCGGTCATTCGGTGGATGTGCAAAATGACTGTAACTTCCATGCTAATGAGCCAGGAAGTGGTGTATCAGAAAATGGTATTCACTAGGGGGTGTAGCAAGTGTATGTGTCTGAGCAAGAATCTAATTTATACTAGTACTAGTTGTTGTAACTCTATTGGCCAGAATGGAGTTCTAATAGATTCTCACCATTGTGAGATCACTGATGCAAATCAACATATCTCCAGTGATGCGATTGAAGATGAGTATCTGGTGTGCTTTTTCTTACCCCTGACTGCTGGGTGCATTTCCTAGGCCATGACTTTGCTCAGTTTCTGCCCCATCAGCCTGACTTTGGATGTCCCTGTTATCACTACTATAACTGTCCATAGCATGTGAAGGAGATAAAAGGGATTCACATGTGCATGCAATCCAGAAGGCTACCAGGGTCTATGGCATACCTCCTGCCCGGGCACTATTCCATTTGTCACTAGTAACATGGGATGTCCACCTCTCCTCTTGCAGTCCGTGTTTGCCATCAGCTTTTACTGCCCGGCTGTAATCACGGGCTGCCTGTGAGTTGTTCAGCAAAGAGATCTCTCCCTCCTTCTCCTGTGTGTGTGGATGCTGTTAGTTCAGAGGACGAAAGGAATGTGTTAATATCTCTGGAACCAGAGAGGGGATTTTTCATGGCAATTCACCTAAAAAGCAGTTTTTGCTTCCAGAGTTGTCTGATTATCAGGTCTGCTCCTTGAAAATACTTTTTTTTCTCAAAAGAGACTGGTACATAGAAAGAGAATTTGGACTCAAACCGTCCCTGGCACCAGACTGTATTTTCCAGTGCTTGTCCTTGGAATACAGCTATATCGTGTGTCCATATTCATTTGTTTATCCTTTCTCTTCCCCTCTTCCTCCTCCTCCCAGTCAGTTGTTAGAACCCTCTTTCCCTGGTAAGCATTACTTTTTTTCAGGTTAGGTCATTCAATCATTTCTGAAGAAATATTTAAAAAACCCAAATAAAATTAACTTTGCCCATTTGACTTCCCTAGTTAGGAAGAGACAAGATCAGGAACCTGTGAGACCAAGATACTTGTCAGGTCCTCAAGGCAGCTGGCAAACACCAAGTCTGGATCCTTTGCTGCTAGGAGAACGGTTTTCAAAATAATTCTACCTGGTCATTAGTGCATAAGTATCATTGGCATATTTTTATGGCTATCTCCTAGGGCTCCCGCTGTCAGAGGGGGCCTCTCAGAATGTTGTTCCATCTCTCCCACTCTCTATCACTGCTACAATAGCGCTGATTGCCAATGATTCCCATGCCAAGAGGTGCATACCAGGATCTGCATACTACAACCCTGGATCTGGGACTGATTCTATCTCATTGCTGTCTCTCTAGCTGCCCCCTCTGCTCTAAGGTGGCACAAGGGATTGATCCGGCAAGGTGCTGAGCTCCCTCCTTTGAAATGTTTTGAACTTTCAACATCTGTTGATGTCAGTGGGGTCACTCCTGATGTGCGTTGGTGAGTGCTCAGAATCAGGCCTTGCGCCTTTCTCATCTAGGCTGCTGGTTCAAATCTATCCTCAGCCAATAGTGACCAATAGCTAGTTGGTGTCTTCTGGAAGATCAGATGGAGATCCCAGTCCAGTTTCAGTGGGAAGTTGATCATACGGCCCCCAGAATACCACTCTAGTTGGTGCGGGGGTGGGGGCCCATGTCATGGTGTGTCTATGACACCAGGCAGCTCTAATCTTGCCCTTCAGCACACATTCCAGTGCCAAGGAAGAAACCTACGGTGGAGCTGCAACCAGCAAAGAAAGGAAACAATCCTGCTCAGGAGCAAGGCTAATGAAGAGAGCGGGGACAATGCTGAGTTTACTGCAGTCTTGCTGCAAGAGAAATGTCCATGTAAAAATAGAATTATTCAGAAATAGCCATCTTCCCTGCACTAGATCTCATGGCAGCGAAAGCCCCAAAGCAGAACAACGCCCTAAACCAGGGGTTACTTCGAAACCACTTGCAATTCGTGGAAACCAATTTACAAAATTTGGGGTGGTTTGGGAATAAGACAAATCACTTTACAAATCCTCATCCACTTCAGGAAAAGCGATCGTCGTAGACCCAGATTAAAAAAACATGCCGTGGGGCTTTTTAAGCATCCAGTCATGTGAGAAATTAGAGGGACGCCATATAACCTAATTTCAGCACAGTCGTGGCGATTATCCTCTCAGTTTACACAGATCTTTGCACTCCTGCGGTGCTTAAATAACCTCACTTTCAAACCCTGACGTTTTGGTAGCAGGAGGAGCAGCGAACACTCACTGTACCTACAGCAATAAGTCACTGTCAGCTCCCGTTGCTGAGGTTTCTTTGCCTTCTAACTTTGAAGCTGTCTGTGCAGCTTAAACTCCTTTCTCTGACACTGAGTATTTCACATAGCCTGAAGGAATAACTCAGGGGGTCATTAGCTACCGCCCTTGCCTGCTCGAAGCTGTGAGAGCCTTTCCAGACTATACTGTAAGAGATGAGACCCACTGATTTACCTCAGCTTTACACCCAAGGAACTCCAAACCAATTTGGTCCTCTGAGTATATTGTGAGCAAGACGAAAGAGGCCACCTGGTCTGCGTACGTATTTCCCAACTGCTCGCTCTCTGCTTGATCCTCTGAGCTGCCGAATGCCCCTGCCGTATGGTGAGCGCTTGCTGCTCCCAGCAGTATCACAGGATGCTCAGCACTTGGCAAGATCCGGCCATAAATGAGGAATATTAAAGCCAGTCGAAGAAGTGCCGAGGTGCAGATGGTCCCTTCTTGCTCAGCATGCCTGCGTCCCCGGGCCTTTGAGGGCCTACTCACTTTGCAGACCAAAGCAAGCTTTTACTCCTGGCAGTCCGGCAGAGCTTATTTAGCTATGGGAGCAGGAGCTGGATGCTGTTTGATCTCGTGCACCCGTGGCAGTGTTGTCAGCTATGTTCTTTTGGAAGAACATCTGTCTGTCTGTCTGTATTGCGAAGCACCTAAGAGCCCCAGTTGTGGAGAAGGACCCCTGTGTGCTAGGCGCTGTACAAACAAGAACAACAAGAAGGTCCCTGCCCCAAGCAGCTTACATTCTAAGTATTCCTGATGTGGATTGCTCAATTGTGTAGGTACTTCTATGACACCCATTGCAATTGTATCTGGGCACAGTGGTATGTAAGATGGGGTGGGGCGAATTCTAAACCCATAGCTGTACTTCCATATCCCAACTTCCCAGTTTGCATTTGCAAAACTGTCGGTTAGGAAAATCCATCATTTTTCTCATCTACATGGAAGTCACTAACAGAGAATAAGAAGTGGATCTCACTGTTATTTTTACAGTCATTTTTCTGACTGAATCTTTGCTCTAATACAGCAAGGTTCTACTTCTAAGTTTCCTGCCTTGAGTCCATAAGGGGCCATATGTCAGGTAGCATCTACACTACCATATTGAATGACAAGATGCAGTTTAAGAGCCTGGCCCCTGCAGTCCTTCCTGATATGTGGATTCGTTACTTACATGAATTGTTCCCTGGACAGCAACTTGCTTGAATAAGGGCTGCAAGATTGGGTACACAATGCTTAGTCAGCATTATCTACTCTTCATTTCATTCCAATAGTGGATGGTTGGTTTTAAATGTATCTTGGATGCCTAATAATTCCAATAAGAACTTTCTAAAAGAAGATCAGAAAAGCCGTCCGCAGTATTTAAATCACTATGTTAATGCGACTGAGATCATGCGGCTCAAACATTACAAATCATTTTCAGATGCCGTCAGCGTATTTTTTTTGCGCTTGTCTAGGTCCTCCTGTGACCATTGCTTGGAGAGCCATGTCCACACCCAGAGGATTTGCTGTTCGGGGAGGGCTCAAATATCAAAGTGGAAAAAAAAGCACTTTGAAACCTAAAAGCTGACCATAAAGCCCAGCACATCATTTTCAGCAGCAGACCATTATTGTTACTCTGCTGACAAACTTCTTTTGAGGGCAGCAGAGCTGTCCAGCACCATTTTAGATTTGTCTTGAAGCCGCACGTAACCAAAATAAATATATGGTTACATGAGAAACTCCATTACATTTTTGCGTCTGGGTTCCAAGCCTAATTGTCAAGTAAGCACAACGCCAGTACGTCTGCAATTATGGATAATGCAGATTGAGGGCCAGATTCCTCCCCAGTGTAATCCAGTTGACTCACACCTGGGGTAACTTTGGCCAACCGTGTGGAAGGAAGAGGTGTAAGCGTCTAGGGTCTTATCTGAAATGTGCACTCCTGTGTAAGGAAGTGAGCTGATGTGATAAGTGAAAGCAGGACAGGTAGACAGATGCACAAAGGGGGTGTACTCAGGCAAAGAGCAGCAGAGACGGTGTGAATACTGGACCCTGAGACGTCTGTGTCTTCATGGAAGTGTTACAGGGTTTAAGCAAGGGAAGGTATCAGCTGAATTTTAATGATGGTCTTTCATGTACCACAGCTTGGTTTGAGTATCTGATGCCCAGAGAATTACATTCCCAGTGCTGATTATTAATTACTTCTTTAGCTCTGTAGTATTCTAACTGCTGTATTTGATGTAGGTGGGGATGGTAGTAACATCTACGGTTAAGATTGCCTAACACTTCTCATCATAATACCATGTTGTTGTTGGTTTTGTAACTTTGCTGAACTTTAACGGTTTGGGCTGAAATTTTTCCTGTCCAGTGTCTGTCTCAGCC
Organism: Dermatemys mawii; assembly: GCA_007922305.1. Classification (NCBI taxonomy): domain Eukaryota; kingdom Metazoa; phylum Chordata; order Testudines; family Dermatemydidae; genus Dermatemys; species Dermatemys mawii. The sequence continues at coordinate 13,938,892 of ML677401.1, forward strand.
TGATTTTCTTTGTTTTGAAAGTTTCAGCAAAACTGGTTCCACCATTTCGCAGAACAAGATTAGGGGGAAATATGTTTTCTCCCTGTGGCAAAAACAAATTGTGCAAGAGTTTCACTGAGAAACTTTAGCAAGCCAGGTCTTTTGGAGCAGGGGGCTTGATGTTTGGCATGGGGGCCACTCTGGCGTCAAGAGTGTGCCTTTTGCCTTCCCCAGGAAATTCCACACATTTGGTTAATTTATGAGCCACTGAAAATCTCAGTTCACACAGGCTTAGCAGAGACTTGTTAGGATTGGCCAGCTAAATTCTCCAGAGATTCCATTTGCACCGAGTATGCTCCATTGTGAGGACTGAGCAAGCTTTTCACTCTGCTCCCCCAGTCTTCTGGTGGGCTGCAGTGATGGTGGGCACAGAAACTCAGAGCAGGGGGCCTGGCTCTCTTTTGCTGTCCTGGTGCTCAGGCAGTGTGGAGGAGATACAGCAAACCTCTTGGCTGGAATGTGGAGGGAGAGGAGCACAGGTGGTGGAAGAGAGGCAGAGATGAGGACTAGGGGCAGTGGAGTAGAGGAGACGTACTTCTGCAGTGGGAGAGGAACAGGGACAGAGGGAGAATGGGGATTTATGAGCCATGCTGTTTTAGTCGAACAAAGACAGTGAATTCAATTCACAAGTAATGAATGAAATTCTGTGGCTTGTGTTATGCAGAAGGTCTGACTAGATGATCTAATGGTCCCATCTGGCCTAAAAATCTTTGACTTTCTGCAAGGGGCGAGGGCAGAAAGGGGCAGGCAGCGGGAGAAGAGTTTATAACCACTAGAATACTTTCCCTTCCAGTGTCAGAGTCTGTGCTCTGGATCTAAAGATGCCAACCTTGCTGAGTCCCATGTGCAGCTCACTATGGTTTCATGTAATTCCAATTTTTTTTCAGTGTTTTTTCCCAAAAAACCTTGGAAACTGCACCCAATAAGCCTGCATTGAAAGGTCATTCTTAACGTTGCAAAGTCAAGCATTCAAAAATTTAAAAATGCCAGAATTAAGGCTACCTGCATCCCTTTGTGATTATGCTTTAGGACATAGGCGGTAATTACGTGATCCCATACTGTTTTTTCTACATGACCACTGCCTCCCGAAGTGCACAGAATGGAACTGCTCTGGGGAGGAATCAGGGTTATGCTGAGAAGGGACTGTTGTCTGTAGGACCCAGTCTCATTTGTTGCTGATGCAGAAAGGTTTGTAGGCAATGAGATAGGGGATTGCTGGAGAAGAATTACCTTGTTTCTTAGTTGACTGGTGCCCCAGTAAATTGGATTCCATTCCTGCCTCTGCCATAGAGTTCCTGTGTATCGCTAGGCAAATCACTTAACCCAAAATGTTCACAAGTGGTCACTAATTGTGCAGTCCTCATTTTCGGGTGCCTGACGTGAGACCCGGGGTCTGATTTGCAGAAGTGCTGAGGGCTCACAGCTGCATCTGATGTCCATGGGAGCTGTGATCTGAGCAAATAAAGTTTGCTCATGCTAACTACTCTGAAAAATCAGACTGTGGGTGTCTCAGATTGGGCACCCCAAGTTAGTGGAGACTTTTAACCTTAGTGTCCCTGTGCCTCCCAATCAGGACCATAGGGATTATACCACCTTCTCACCTCACAAGGGTGTTAAAAGAAATTAATTAATGTTTGGGAACCACTCAAATACTATCACAATTATCACCAGAGACAAACTCATGAGGAAATGAACAATTCTGTCTTCAGAGCAGAGTCTGCATAGTGTCCAATAAATAAGGCCTGGGGTCACGCTTTGAATGATGAGGATAAAAATAAATATTCTATAGCTAACTATGAGTAGTTAGTGCAGGCCATCCTGTGCTCTGAAAGAGGCCAGGGCTCTCTGGAAAAAATACTGTGTGATCATGTAACTGAAGACGTGCACATGCATTATGGTACCAAGAGGCTGTATTATGGAGGCATGGGCAGCCCTATATTCGGGCACCTCCTACTTTTGAGAGTTTGACTGTGAAACTTTAACATTCTTTTAATGCAACTTTTTTGTAGGTCATTATGTGCAGAGCAACTTTCATCCCAAAGCACTTTGCAGACTATAACCTGATCCTGGTCCCACAGAACTAGCCCTGTGTCACGTTACTAAAATTATCTGGAATCATATAGATCATTGGTGCAACTAAGGTCCTGTAGGGGCACCAAATCTTAGGTAAAGGGGGTCATATAAGGTGTCTACGATCAGGTTATGGTCTGCTGATTAGGATTATGCTATCTGTATGTGTGTATCTTGTTTGTAGCTAGAGTTATGAAGACTGGCTGTATAGTGTCTGTATTTCAAACTTATGCTTGCTTTTGGGTGAAATCCCAAACAAAGTTACTGTTGGCCTGGCCTTCCTGATGGCCCATCAAGTTCCAGTCAAGCTAACAATGAACTTTGTAGATGCCTGTCCACACCCGAGCTTCCCCAGAAATGTGGCCTGGCTGCTCTGGTGCTGAATCTTGAAGAGTCATGTAACTGGGCCACATGGCTCTGAAACTCCATTTTACAACTGGACTCTGATTAGCAAGAAGGAGGAGGTCTCCACCCACAAGAGGAAGTCCTGGGAGAAAGATCTCCATTTTGTCTTTAATCTCCAGTCTCCAGCCTCCAGCCTGGCTCCTACTTCTGGATGGGACTTTGCTACAAAGGGGCGGTCTGGCCAAAGAATTGATGACCCATTCTTCCTGGGAATGTATTCCAGAGACTCTGATTTGAACCTGCAGTTATTCTACAACTGATGCAAACCATTACTGCATGTATTTGATTTCCTTTAACCATTCCTAACCCTCACCTATATCTTTTTCCTTGTATAATAAACCTTTAGATTTTATATTCTAAAGGATTGGCTACAGCGTGATTTGTGGGTAAGATCTGATTTGTATATTGACCTGGGTCTGGGGCCTGATTCTTTGGAATTGGGGAGAACTGTTTTCTTTACTTGGGGTATTGGTTTTCATAACCATTTGTCCCCAGGATAGGTGGCTGCTGGTGGTGATTCTGGGAAGCTGGAGTGTCTAAGGGAATTGCTTGTGTGACTTGTGGCTAGCCAGTGGGGCGAAACCAAAGTCTTTTCTGTTCGGCTGGATTGGTTTGCCTTTAGGGCAGAGAAACCCCAGCCTTGGGCTCTAGTTGCCCTTTTGGAAGCAATTTGTCCTGATCTGACACTCTCAGTGGGTCACGCCAGGAACAGAACTGTCACACCCTGACCTCGGCGGTAGAAGGATCAGCCCTCTACAGGATATAAGGTACTATCTATTTCTGAAATTAAGTACAGGTACAGTAGAGACAGTGTTCACAATGACCACTCCTTGGGGTTCAAGCCAGCTGTTCAGGCCTGTCATGTTGTAACTCATTCAATTTAGTATTTATGAACATTCATGAGAATAGGAGTTTTGTTTGGAGAATAATTGTTCTTCGTGGGTGAAATTCACCCTTATGCAGAGCGCCAGCCTAAGGCCTATGTGAAATTTAAGTCCCACCTGAGCCCTACAAGTCCCTGTGCTGAACCTCATCATGAGTTTCATGATGTACAAAAACTCATCATGAGTTTCATGATGTACAAAAACCCATCTACACATGCAAGGCAGGTATTCCTGCATAAACCACAAAATCCGTTATTTGCTGTTGCTTACTTGTCGTTCCTCATTCCTTAGACTTCTCTTTAAACATCTGGGCTGTGCAACCAGTGAAAAGAGAGAATCTTACGTAGTATTGGCTACACTTACAATGTAGCCAGTATAGCTACACCAACAATCCCTTCTAATGCAACGGCAGCTCATACTGCCAAAAAGGTCCTCTGCCAGGATAGCTTATGCCGGTTCAATGGAGAGAAATAAGCGATAAGTGCATCTTCATTAGGGCTTTTCCCAACACTGCTGTGTCAGGAAAAAATACCAACCAAAACCCAAACAAAAAAACACACTACCCCTAGCTGATATAGCAATGCCAGCAAAACATTTGAGTGTAGACCTGGCTTATGACTTAGGTGTCTAATCACATAACAGAAACCATGAGCAATTGTAAGGAGCAAATAAATTCATAATGTTCCAATTCTGAAGATAAAAGATCTCAGTTCATCAGATAATTTCATTTGTAATGAAGAATCCAGCTGGCGCTAGATGAGATGCGACCACCTCTAGGGGGAGTTAATTGGCTGATTAATGTTTGCAAAGAACATTGAAGATGAAGAGCACTGTGCAGTTAATCATTTTTGTTGTTGCTCTTTATTATAATGCAGCAGCTGTTTAGCAGATTACAGCATCACTACACATTGGTTTAATTATGATGGGGCATCATCCCTGAATGGGTGTGTTTCTAGTGGAGTCCTGCGGGGATATGTTGTTGGCCCTAGGCTATTGGACAATTTTTATTAATGCCCTGGAAGAAAATATAAAATATTTACTGAAAAATTTTGCAGATGACACAAAAATGGGAGGAGTAGGAAATAATGAAGAGAACAGGTCACTGACGCAGAGCTCTCTGGATTGCTTGGTAAACTGCACACAAGAAAATAATACACATCTTAATATGGTTAAACGTAAATGTGTAATACATCTAGGAACAAAGAATGTAGACCATACTTATACAATGGGAGACTCTACCCTGGGAAGCAGGGACTCTGAAAAGGGGAGTAGATAATCTTCTGAACATGAACTCCCGCTGTGGCCATAAAGGCTAATGCAATTCTTTGATGCATGAACAGGAGAAACTTGAGTACGAGCAGAGAAGTTATATTATCTTTGTATTTGACACTGGGATGAGCTGCTGGTATCTTGTGTCCGGTTTTGGTAGCCACAGTTCAAGAAGGATAGGAATAAATTGCAGAGGGTTCAGAGAAGAGCCATGAGAATGATTAAAGGATTTGAAAACTTGCCTAGCAGTGACAGACTTAAAGAGCTGAATCTATTTCACTTAATAAAGAGAAGATTAGGGGGTGAAGATCAGTCTATAAGAATCTGCACAGGGAACAAATATTTAATAATGGGCTCTTCAGTCTAGTAGAGAAAGGTCTAACGTGATCCAGTGGCTGGAAGTTGAAGCTAGACCATCTCAGACTGGAAATTAGGTGTAAATTTTTACCAGTGAGAGTAATTAACCATAGGAACAGCTTACTAAGGGTTGTGGCAAAGTCTCCATCGCTGACCATTTTTAAATCCAGATGGGATGTTTTTCTAAAAGCTTTGCTTTAGGAATTATGTTGGGGACATTCTCTGGCCTGTGTTATACAGGACATCAGACTAAATGATCACAATGGTCTCTCCTGGCTTTCAAATCTATGAATCTAAGGTGAAAATGTTGGTGTCCATTTGAAATAACAGGAATGTTGGAATTTGGCTAGAATACCAGAGCAAACTTATTAAGTGTCATGGGATCTATAATAATCACCAGTGGCTAAAGGCTTCAGCTTTACATTGCCGCTATAAAAGAACAGGTGTGATTTTGAAGTAACTTGTATGGAGTAAATTGGGATTAATTCTCCTGAAGTCAGGGCATTTCTATCAGAGCAAAACTAACATAAATAAAATCAGAATCAGGCCCAGCATCCCCAACTCCCCAGAACCATACTGCAGATTGGTTCAGTATGGATTAAGAGAGAAGAATGTGGCCTACTCATTATTATTATTATTTATTACTGTTATTGTAGTAGTATCTAGAGGCCACCAATCAAGGAACAGGGCTTTGTTGTGCTAGGCGCTGTACATACATATATAACAAAAAGATGGTCTCTGGTTCCATTTCCTCCAGCACCAAGCCTTGGTTGGAGGACTCCCATCTGGGCCCATCTGGACTCCCTTTATTAGTAGTGATGGGATCAGAGCCTAGAGTAGGGTGACTAGTGGTTATCATGTGCCCCCACCCTTTTCCCCCAGACCTTTGCCATCACACTATGCCTCATCATCATTTACAATTCTTCTATTTCCCCCTGGCTGTCAATGAATTCCACTTTCTGAATTGCGAGGATGTGAATAAAAAGCTGGGAGTGGGTGTAGAAGAGCGTGAGAACCCAGCCCTGTGAGGAAAGGTACTGCCTGGAACTGCAAAAGCTGTGAGGTCAGTATGGAGCGCTGATGATTTTTTCACATAACCACATATCTTTCATTTTGGCAGTTCTGTGCCACAAAGCTAAACTCTAACCTTGCATTCAATTTCATGCTTCTATAGCCACATTTGTAATTAGCTCTAAGAGTAAACTATGTGTTCCGTTGCAAAAGCATATACTTTGCTACACTTTAGCGGGTCAGTGGCTCCTTAAAAACGTTTGGCTGGATGGATCGAAAAGAGTTTATTTCAGGTAATGAACCACATCAGCACAAATGGCTACACTGGACAAAAGAGTCAGTGTAATAAAAAAAAATCAGAACCCCTTGTTTTGTTCCTTATCTACACCTGGAAGACTAAGCTGGTTCAATACATGTCATCTTATATTTAGTAAGAAACCAATTCACAGTTACATGGCTCAGTGAGCTGGGATTAGGCTTTACAGCTTTTTGTTTCTAGGTTGCCAGTTTAACTCCACACCAGGTTGGTAGAGACTAAAAATTGCCACCTTCTGATGGTGTTTTTGGTGGTCTATTTGAAATGAGATGGTGCTCCCTATCCAGGCCCTAGAGGACAACTGTCCAGATCACAGAAGACACCATCACAATTGGTCAAGCTCTTAGTATTCCTCTCAGTGGCGCCACAGATTTGGGCATGGAGGATAAACAGTATTTTTCACTCCAAGACATTTTCTTTCCCCTCAGAGTTGGGAGGTATGAGGAAAGCCTGCCTTGTAATCAACTCTCCTGGATTATTTATTATTATGGTTCCCTAGGATGCTTGTGATTTGGCTTCTCCCACAAGTACTTAATTCAGACCCAATTGGCATTTTAGACATTGGAAACCATTAATGAAAAGTCTAACATTCCTCCAAAATGTTATTGACTTTGATTTTGTAAATTAACTTCCCTTTGTAGGTTCTGTCCTTTCATAATCTATTTAGCTGTAAGGAGTCATCTCAAGTGGAAGTGACACAACAAAAAGCTACTTTTGACAGCTGGCAGGTTTAATAATAATAAGGATCCTAGGATGATTCATTCCTTCTGAAGCAAAATGTATCTCTATTCAGAAAACATGTGTGCACATTTTTAATACACTGTGTATGCATTACATCTTTTTGGCTTTCAGTGTGTGTGTGTGTGTGTAGAGACATTCTTATAGGCATATGCTTTCTGGCAATATCCACACACAGAAAATAAAAAAAGGTGAATTAAAAGTGATTAGTCCCATTCCATACCAGTTCAGGATCTGAAAGTGTTTCCATTCTTCCAGCTTGGTTTTTCGAGGTTTGATATAATCCAGCGATACTTACTTGCACTTTTGTAACTGAAAACCATAGTGACTATATTAAAATATTGCAGCTTCTCTGGTCATGAGTTCATGAAGTGGTCACCTGGCTTTGGATCTTTAAAAAAGACACATTACAATGGGTAAAACACTATGTTTTACTAAACTGAAGAAGCCACCATACTTTAAACAATCCAAGATGTTTGACACAGCATTGAAAGGTGTAATAAAAGCAATATTGGATGTTCCCCTCCAACAACAATAGAATGCTGGGCTAGATTCTGTTCTTAGCTATATTTATGTAAATCTGGCGTGATTCCACTCCACTTTGGCATTGCTCTGGTTTTATGTTGTTATAACTGAGATCAGAATCTGGCCAACTGCCTTCCGAGGTAAAAGAGCCACCTGCTAGGCTCCCAGCTGATGTAAATCAGTGCAGTGCCATTAACTTCTGCAGAGCTACAAGGATTGATGCCCATGGAGGATCTGGCCCAAGGGTGTTTAGTTCTTTGGCATCAAGTATAATAATCATCAGACCTGCTTGAAATGGATCTTTCTTTTCTCATGAACATTTTCGAGAAAAAGGAAGAGATTTTTGCTCTCACTGGGATTTTTGTGAAAAATTTCAGCTTTCACCAAAAAATATTCAGATCATTTTGGTGGGGAGAATCCCACTTTCTCTAAGTTTTTTAATTTTCCACACTTTTTTTCTGTTAGAAACCCCTATTTTGGATGGCAGATGTTTTAGCAAACTTTGTGACCAGCTCTAACAACCACAGTGAACTAAATCCGGGTGTTCTTACTCTATCCTTACTAAAGTAGCATTTCCACGGAGTAAGAACTGACAGCATATGGCCCAATCAGAGACAACGTTCTATGCCTTTGGCAGTATTTCACAATGATTATGGCTGCTGGGAAGTAGACACTCTGAAAAAGATTTGGGAGTCATGGTGGATAATCAGCTGAACGTGAGCCCCCAGTGTGATGCTGTAGCCAAAAGAGCTAATACAACGATGGGATGCATAAACAGTGGAATCTCAGGTAGGAACAGAGAGTTTATTTTACTTCCGTTTTTGGCAGTGATGTGACTTCTGCTGGAATCCTGTGTCCAATCCTGGTGCCCACAATTCAAGAAGGATGGTGATAAATTACAGCGGATTCAGAGAAGAGCCACGAGAATGATTAGAGGATTAGCAAACCTGCCTTACAACGATAGACTCACGGAGCTCAATCGATTGATCTTAAAAAAGAGAAGGTTAAGGGATGAGTTGATCACAGTCTATAAGTATCTACGTGGGGAGCAAATATTTAATAATGGGCTCTTCAGTCCAGCAGAGAAAGATCTAAACCAGTTCAGTGGCTGGAAGTTGAAGCTAGACACATTCAGAGTGCGAATAAGGTGTAGATTTTAAACGGTGAGAGTAATTAACCCTTGGAACAATTTACCAAGGGTTGTGGTGGATTCTCCAGCACTGATCATTTAAAAATCTAGACTGGATGTTTTTTCTAAAATATCTGCTCTAGGAACTATGCTGGGACAGGTCTCTGGCCTGTGCTATACATGGGGTCAGACAAGAGGATCACATCGGTCCCTTCTGGTCTTGCAGTCTAGGACTCTAGGAGAAGAAGGCAGTGTACAGACTGAGTTATAAACTGCAGACTTTTACAGCTTTGGAGCCATGGTTTCCATGGTGATTTATGCAAAATGCCCATTGACTTTGGTGGAGTTCAGTCTGTGGGATGATGGGTGTAGCTCCTTGTAACGAGGGTGGCTTTCTCTGCGATTGTACCACGCGTGGGACTCCACTTCTGACTGGACCCTCTGCTTGCTACTAAAATGCACACAATAAATCACCATGAATGAATCTCTGGAAGCATCTCTCAGTGGAATTTGCCCTGTGATGTACTAAACTACACCGATGTACCCCATCATGACATCACAAGCTGGTGATAGCAGGAAGGCTACTTGAATGAAGTTGCCTGTTCTGGAGTGCCAGAAATGCTGCATATCCATCAGAGTGGAGAGCTCTGTTTTTTCCATGCAGCAGCTCATTCTGATTCTGTAACACTCACTCACCTGGTGAGCACTTACTCACAGGAGTAGGCCCACTGAAGCCAGTTGATATCGGTGAGTAAATCTGCTTAGAAATCATGGCCCTGTGCTTGTTGTAGAGACGAGAATTCTTCTTAAATTTTGACATGCTCATGTTTGTTTCAGACAAATGAGCAGAATTCTAGTTAATATTACTCTTTCCAGAGTGGCACTGAAGTAATACTAATGTACCTGTAACACAATCAGGACCTTTAAGAGCAGGTCCTGTAAGCCCTGGCATAATTGGAGAATTGGCCCTTTAAGAGTGGGGAACACTGGGAAATGTAGTCTTCAGGATATATGGGTGGTGGTCATATGACTACAGGAGGGGTGAGTTGATTGGCCAAGATAATTATATAACTAGCAGCCTGCTGTTCCGTGGAGAGGGTTGGGAGTGGAGGTGTGATCTCAGGCTGGTCTCCCCATGGTAGCAGGCTTGAGAAGGCTGCTGAAGGGAGATAGTGCTTGTACTTATTTATGGAGTCCGGTGGGGACTTGTAGCTAGGGTAGAATCGAGTCTCCCTTCTGTGGCCCTGCACCAACAGGACAAATGGGCTGCTGAGCCTAGAAGGGGACTAGAAGAGAAACTGGAGTCCAGCAAGGGAGACTATATTGTGGGACCCTGTAAGGGTGCAGCTTGGGCAAGCCGAGGAAGAGCCATATAGTCTAAGGAGAGATGGGAGCTATTGTTTCCATTTGGTTTGATTTGTTAAGTCTGGAAAGGACAGACTCTTATGTCTTAGCAGGCAGGCTAAGGCACCTCAGTGAACCAACAGTGCTGGGGGCTGGAGGAGCCCAGGGAGGAGACAGTGGGTCAGTTGGAAGGGGAGTGCACCTGAGGCATGAAGCAACAGTTCCCCAGATGATCGTGTCATACTGCCTGCATGTAGCTCATAAGATATTAATGGTGCCACCCTGAAACACCCCAAACGAATTCACAAGTAAGGCCGATGAAGGGCTAAATGGCACCACCCCAGGCAGGCGATCTCTGGCATAGTCCCATTTTGAGTAGACTCTCACCAACACGAGCACGTGTCTGTCGGGACAAAATTCTTCGACAGCCCTGGCTAGTGAAGGCCAGTCACCGTTAAGCAGATTTAATCATTGACTTCAGTGGAGGCTTAAAAACCCAGGATGCACCTGCTTTTTTAGTAAATGAATGCTGAGCGACATGCACTAAAAGAGGGCTTACAGCTGGGCTAAACCTCCAATGGCAGCACATGTGGACAGTGCTGAATATAAATGCTTGCACTATGGGGTAACTTTTCAGCTCATTGTATGTGATATTTAGGGCCCAGTCCAATCGCCTCTGACTTCAAAAAACGTTGACTGGATCCTTGGGCCCCTATTATCATGAATTTCTGATGCACCTTGGTGAGAAGTCACCTCCACGGGTTAATTTTTTGGTTGTCGTCATGTATTAGAAGAAAATAGAACAGCTCAAACCAATGTCGCTGAACCATTTCAAGTTGGCAGCCTCTTGTTCAAAGTCAAAAAGTTCTGCATCTCCTTTACATGTCGTATAAAAGTACGAGTAAAAAAAAAAATGCATCCGTGACAAGGGCAAGCCTGCCTAACTTATTCTGTGTGGGTTTGGAAAGTTTGATAGAAAATCCTTGATCCTGAAGACTCTCAGCCTGAGGGTTGTGGGGGAGCTAGATTTTCTTTTCCTCGGATTGCCATGAAGTTTGCAACATTTCATGACCTCCTCTCCTCCACTGCCTTTGGCGACGTCTGAGTTGAGAAACGCTGCATTCAATTGAATTATTTATTTGCATTTAAGATAAAAGAGGCCTGTCTATGGCTCTAGGTGCGCCAACATAATTATACAGTAATACAGTTAAACAAAAGATCACCAGCATTAAAGTCAGCAGTTCCACGGAAGCTCAGTCAGCCAGTCATCTACTCTCTTCATCATCTAGGATACATGCCCTGAGCCTTGTCCAGCAGCACTGTCAAATAGGTGTCTTTTGCAGCATGCCCAGGAAGTCACTAGATCTGGGCTGTGTTGGAGCAGTGGGGGTGGGAGGCAGAGAGAACACCCTGCCGGCCGCTCCCTCTCTTTTATAACATGGGATCCAGCTTGAGCTGACTGGGGTTGTGGTCATATGACCTGGGCAAGAGAGGTGGTCCCCAGGTGGGCTGTGTCAGAGCAGTTACGGCTTTATAAACCTGAAATTCTGCCCGGAGACCAATGCGGACCCCAGAGCACAGGTGTCACATGCTCCCAACAAGATGCTCTGCTCCATTAGCAAGTTGCTGTGTCCTTTGCCGGCTTCCCTGTCTGAAGGGTTTTAAGATGCAGCAGCCCCATGCAGAGCACATTGCATTGCCTAATGGTAAGGTAGCAAAAGCAGGGGTACCCGTGGCCTGCTCCACATCCAAAAGGAAGAGCTGCAGCTTTGGAACCAGACGTGGATGGGAAGAAAGTTATTTTGCACCAGACATTTCTGGCTGTGTGGTTTATATCAGTTCTGCCCCATTTTTTTGTCCTCCGTGCCTGGAGAGGGAGTTGCACCTTTTTTCACAGCTGGTTAAAATATTGTCCATTTCTTCTTTTATAATCATCCTCATAAGGTTAGATGGTGGGCCAGTAGATTTAGTTCTGGGACTACCAAGTTTTCAGAACAGTTTTGCAAGCCAAACACATAAGAGGAAGCTACTTATAAACTTTCTTCTTGTTCCCTACTGAGTTTTGGTCGGGTTATTGCAAAATCAAAGCAATAGCAGTGACAAAACTACTCTCTATTGGTCAGCTTTTGTCAAATAAACAAGGGGTCTGCAAATGTTCAGATAATGGATTTTCCACAAGCAGGAATTTTACGCTTCTTAAAGATTGGGACAAAGAGTACTTTGCAATGTGCGAACCATTTTGCAAATGAAAGAAGGACAGGCAATAAAGAAGATGACAGACTCATATTTGCCTGGTATTTCAGGCAACTAAATGAGCACCATGGCTTTGCCTATTGAAAAATGGCCTTCTGCTTTCCCAGCCGGTACTCTGCCGCAGTTTCCATAATTAAGATAACAGTATATACCGCTGAAAGACCTAAGTCCCTATGACAGATGTACAAAACAGACTGCCTTTCTATGTACACCTAATTTAATTTACAACAGCAATAACCCGCTAATAAAAATGCACTATTTGTATTTTTTCTCTTTAAAGTACATATTGCCCTTCTACAGTCATTCCTGTAGTCCCATGAATTACTGTTGTTTAAAGACGTTCCAGGACATCATGTTTCTCTATTATTGGTTGCAATACTAAGAGCTCACAGGAAAGGTAATGCTACCAAAGATTATTTCTCTCCCAGGAATGTGTCTGATTCTTTCTTTAAAAAACCCTAGACCTTTAATTATAACCTAATCATCTCGATTCGAGCAATAAATATAACAAATGTGAGGCAAGAGCGTGTGTGTGAGTGAGAGGGAGAGAAAGTTTAGGGCAAGGATCAGTGGAAAATCTTTAGAAATGATGTAAGTGAAAGCAAAGGCAGGGATTGGAGTTTGGAGCCTACAGCAGAGACTATAAAAACTCTGAAAGAAAGCTGAGCGTTAGGGATAAGTTAGAGTGGGAGATCCTAGCAAGATCCATCAAACTTGGGACTGCTGTGTCCAAGGCAAGGTAAGATACGTGAGGAACTGGGGGGAGGGATTCCGGGATTTTTGTGTGTGTGTGTGTGTGTTGCTTTGTTTACAGAAACTCTTTAAATATTTGCTTTATTTGTTAAGCATATAAACACTGAACATTTTGAAATTAACAAGCAAACACAAAATACACACGTGCACAGGTCTGATGGGAAAAGTGCAATTCCTTTTTGCATTTTGGGGTATGACAGTAAGAAGCACATGTCCCAGTAATTTGGGTACTGGAAATGAACTAATAATAGAAGACAGAAGCATATTTCCTTTAGCTAACGAGTTAGCATTTAAACAAGAAGTGTCAAACAATGCATCCCTATTGAAGAGGCTGTTGCTTTTATGTTTGTGCAGTGCTTAGAAGATGTAAAGTGCTCTCTAGATGCTAGATAATAGTGGTATTTTACTTGTTTTTCCTTGATTGTTCCCTTTTGTGTGGTATGTTCTACTCAGAATAAATCAAATGAATTTTACGGCTCTAAAGGAATTAAAGAGCCAATCTAGCTAAATAGATTGATTTCTTTGCGTTAATAAATAACGTATTTCTACTGACATGTTTTAAGGCACAAGATGAAGAAATTAGATCAGGGAAAGCTCTTAGCCAGCAAGTTTTTAGTTTGTTTTTTTGTAGAGCTCCTAAGTCTACAGAAGACCATAAAGGATAAAGGGACATCCTAATATCAATGACGGGCCAGACTTGGTTACATACCTGCAAAAAATGGAGCAACTCAAGTTTACACTCGTGTAACTGAAAGTATAGTCTGACCCGGGGATTTTAATTGTGCTTTCTTCATTCTGGGCTCAAAATCTCACTCTCTCTGCCTCCGTAACTGGCATAAGGGTAGATGGTGGGCCAGTAGATTTAGTTCTGGGGCTACCAAGTTCTGGGGTCACTTAGTGTGTAAATGTAAAGAACTTTCAGGTCTGCACTCTGGAGGCTGCTGAGGGAAGGGAGGAGTTTTCTCAGGGAGCCAACATGGGATTTGTTCACTTGAGTTTGAATCTTTGCAGTTCTTAAAACACAGGAGCGTGCTGTTCACTTTAGAAGCAGGATCCTCTCTAATGGGTAGAATATAGGGTTAAGGATTATTCATGTCGCTGGCACTGATTCATTGTGAAGTTGGGGTGAGTCACTTAACTTCTCTGGACCTCACTTTCCCATCTATCTGAGGGAGATAATCCTGCTGGCCTTTCTTCCTAGAGCACTTTGAAGTCTATGGATTAAAAAAAAACCCACTGAAATAAATTATCAAGATTGTATAAGTGCAAAGTATGACTGTTTGGATCAATGGTGCTTATCAATACTAACGGTAAAATTCTGCCCTGCTGATTGCAGATGGATCAAGATTTGTATAACTCGAACTTTGTCTAACTGCTAAATGTATCTCTGAGTTCTAGGATAGTTATTTTACTGAGCAGGTTCAAAACATTGCAGTTTACAACATGAATCAGCTGCGTACAGATTGCTTGTAATATGATTGTAACTCACCTTTATATTCTTCTGAGTTAGCCCAAAGAAATAGATCACCTACAATTTCAACCTACAATACATCTTCACCCAGCTACGCATTTTTTCTTCACCAATAATCAGTTTTGATCTTTGTTCAAAAGGGTTTTATATGTCTATCATCCATTGCATCACGTCTAATATCTGAGCCATTTATCTTACCATTGTAATGACATTCTTCTCTTTTTCAGAGTTGATCTTGAGAGCTTTATCTGTATAATTATGGAAGTATATTTTAACTGATTGTAATGGGCACTATTCTCTGCTCTAATAACATATTCTGCACTTATCTGTATGCAGAACTTCCGCTTATGTCCCTCCACTGTTAAGAAAAGAGAAATCTGCTTTGCAGGTGTGAATAAAAACCTGGTATATATCTCTGTACGTTTCAGCTCTGTGTATATTTCCTCTTTCTGATTGTTTCTTTATTTTTACATGCTGAAGGCGTACAAGCCTGTGACACTAAAGAGCTGTTAATTCTTATCCTGAAGAACAAAGAAACCTTTTTTTAAAAAAACCCAAGTCTTAAAAAGTAAATATAAAAGTGATTTGAAACATTTAGAAAAGTTGGCCTGCTTATTTGGTAAATATATACATGATTTAGGAGCTGAGCATTTGTTGGCAATGGATAACAGTCTAATAAAGTTTTGTTTTCCAGAGTGCATACCAAGAATGCTATAGTTCTTTCAATTATCTTGCTTAGCAAAGGTGGAAGTAGGTGCTTCTCATTAATGGCTCTTTTCTTGTATGTTGTAAAAAATCTGCTTATTTAGCACTTTTTCCTTAGCCTTCTAGGTGGATTTTGTCAGAGTCATCTGTGGCTTATACATTTTGGTGTGCAAGCATGATTGCCTTTTTTCATTTGCTGTTATTAAATGTTTGTGGTGGGTGATAGTCAGGTACAGATTGTTCTTAGCTTTGCAAGCTGTCCAAATTGTGTAACTCCTGCTAATTCCCAGGAAAAAATTCTTAAAATATCCCACACGGACTATTTGGGCTGTACAAAAAATTCAAATGAGCAAACAGTGACCATGCCTGATTATCCTCTCCCTACTGCTTTTGCATCTGCGTAACTCCATGGACTACAACTGAGTTACTCCCGATTTATGCTGGTGTGAGTTCAGATGTTCACACAGAAGGGTCTAGTCTCCTCTCGCAGCCCCAGTTAGGTTTTTTTCTACCTCCTGTAGCACTGATGAGAATTTGATATTCCGAGATTCAGCCCTTACTCACATGAGTAGCCCCACTGAAGTAAAGCGGCTTCTCTTGGGTGTATAACTAAAGGGTCAGGCCTTTTACACAGGCAAGTCCCTTAGTGAAGATAAGCAAGGAGAACGCCTGTTGCTATTATAGATCTATCCGCAGTGTAGCTGGAAGCGAGCCTTCGAGCCCAGGGAGACTGACATCTGTGAGCTCCGTTCACGCTGGTGCACTGAAAATAACAGGGCTTGTATTCAGATGGAGAGCTGGTGCCACAAAATCCAGCCTGCTTTTTTTGGTGCCCTAGCTTCAATGGAGCTAGCTCATCTGTCTACCCGCAGCTGAGAGGCTCGGGTCAACTGCAGTGTAGACTCTTGCAGTCCTCCTGATGATAGACTTCCAGCTGAAGTCAATGAGAGTTTTGCCTGTGTAAAGACCTCCAGAGCAACCTTCTACCTGCATATGTTCTCACTACATCTCCTTCTTTCCAAAGTTTAAATGCAAGAAAATGTTTAAGCATAATTTAACATAGACCAAAATAGCAGGAAAAAAATTGCCAAGATGGCAAGATAACACATGCCATAAGGATAAAGCATTGGCGACTGTGTTGTTAGAGTGAAGGTATCCATCAAAGTCAAGATTTTCAAACATGATTAATGATTTTGGGTGCCCATCTTGAGACACCTTGAAGGAGCCTGATTTTCAGAAATTGCTGAGTACTCACCCTCTGAATATCAAGCCCCTCAGAGGGACCCCCAGCATCACTCATCACTTCTGGATTCCTGGCCAAAGTTCATAAATTTTAAATCCGAGATTTGGAAGATCCTAGCAGATTTAAGTAGATGAAGCCTGCCGTGAGCAATCTCCCTACATTCTCTGAACAGTCATTGCACTAACCAGATTAATAGTAAAAGGCAGTTTGAAACAATCATAGAGAAAATCTAATTCCAACTGCAACATATATGCGATAAAAGAATTGATGAGGATTTCCAAAACTTAATGCATTTGCTGAAGTAAGTTTTGATTTTTATTAACAACAGAGAGTATCTGGTTTTAACTGTTTATAATTTATGGAATGCATTTTCCAGTAAATCCCATACTTCAATGTCTTTTTATATCAGATTGCTTTCTGCAGAGTGTGTCATATCTCATCTGTGGGATGAGACAAGAACAAAAGAGCAATGCTAAGCTATTTGTGTGCTGGATTCAGCAGTGGTATTTTTCCCCTTCCTTGTACATTTTCATGGTATTACTGATAATTCCACTTGCTTTTAAGCAAGGCGCCTCAGAACTTTCTGAAATCACTGAAATTTCAGACATGGGAGTGTCTTGGGTTTTATGGTAATGAATGCGCTTGAGGGCACAGTGTGTGAGTTTGCCCATTGACCTCAATGGAAGTAGGATTTTTCCCAGAGCCTCCAGTGCATCTCTTAGTAGCTCATATCCTTGTTTCAGATACACTACTCTGCCATCTGCATCTTAAGAACAGTGGGTTAAACCCTCAGTGGAGAGACTCACAAAATGATACATTTAACTAGCACAGGTAGTAACAGACCACTTTTGATAGCACCGGAATAATTAATTGCAAAATAGTACGAGTGGGTTGCTGAGTGTGCACATCACCTCCCTCTACTGGTGGGAATTACAGTTGCTGAGGATGATGTCAGAGGCCCTGCGTGACTAGCAGGTAATGGAGATTCTTCTTTACCTCTGATAGGAGCCTGTGCTTCTAGAGCAGGGAGATCTGAGTTCTCATTCTGTTGCCATGAAGTACCTAATGTCTAGGGGGCGCAGTACAGTGACAGTCTGCGGCCCTGATCCTGCCTCTATAAACCATGTGGGCATATCCCTGCAAAGCTCCACAGAGTCCAGGGGCCTGCCTACTCCTGTTCACGCCAAGAGTAAGATCTAAAATTCTGGAGGCAGGCGGAGATGTTACAATGTCGCTATTAAACTTTGCGTTAGTGAGTAATCAGTGCATGATGGCAGGAGAGTGAAAGATTGCGGTGCAGGGTACGAAGTCGTGCCTCAGTTCTGTTGCTAACTGTCAAGCAGGAAAAATAAAGCCCTTGTGATTTATACTCAGAGTAATCTTCAGCATGGTGTGAAATATGATCGTTGGAACGGGAAAGAACAATGGTGGCTGTCCAATGTTTGATAGGTTTTGAACTCCACGATGAATTACACTGTCTGGTTTTTGCTCAGCACTCTTGGCTTGGGGATGTCATTTCGCTTCTGTTAAAAGAAAAACATATCTGCAGAGCCCTTGGGTCAGAGGTTAGGGAGTTACCATGTTGTGGATGGTCAAGAGCTCTACTTTGTTTTGGTTCTATTGGAAAGGCGCTTTGTAGGGTACGTGCAGATTTCTGACAGAAGCTGCTGCTATTTATCCTGTCTTGATAGGGTAGAAAAATGTTCTTTTTTTTAATCTGTTTTCATTGGAACGCCAACAAAGATGCTGAATTGCACCAGGAATTTAAGCTTTGCTGTGTTTTGAGCTAAACTATGGGTGAAACCTATAAATATGTCTAAATTACAGACTTGCGATTGTATCTGTTGAAAGCTGGACAGTATTTTATTTATTTCAGATAACACAGATTCTGAGACACGCATTCACATGGAGTAGCACCTTACCGCCTCGTGAAGACCCAGTGAATTCAGTGGGAGTATTTGTCGAGTCAGTGCCACTCAGCATGAGTAAAGATATTGGAATCTGGCCCACAACAAGGAGGACAAATCCAGCCAGGAGCTCTGTTGCAGTCATAAGTTTACTCAGAGAAGTTCAGATCTAACATCACATGTCTCATTTGGAGTGGGGAGGCAGAACACTAGGGCTCAACACCTATCTGAGATTAAGCTTGAGTTCTGATTCAAGTAGACGGGGAACAGAAAGGGGAGAGGGATGGCTCAGTGCTTTGCATTGGCCTGCTAAACCCAGGGTTGTGAGCTCAATCCTTGAGGGAGCCATTTAGGGATATGGGGTAAAAATCTGTTGGATGATTTCATTGGGGATTGGTCCTGCTTTGAGCAGGGGGTTGGACTAAATCAGGAGTCTCCAAACTTTTTTGATTACGCACCCATAATAGAAAAAAAAATTTGAGCATGCACCCCCGTGGGGGAAGCCCCGCCCCATCCCTGCCCTAGCCCTGCCCCCATCCACTCCCTCTCACTTCCTCCCGACTGTCCTTCTCAAAATCTCCCCTCCTTGTCCCCTAACTGCCACCCTGGGGCTGATCCAACTGCGCCCGGCTCTTCCAGTGGGGCTGCAGCCCCAGTGCCCGGGGCGGGCCAGGTCTTCGCCGCAGCACTGCGCCCGGCCAGGTTTTTGCTGCAGCATGGCTCCCAGGGCCGGGCCGGGTCGGGTCTCCGCCTTGCCGTGGCGCCTGGCTCCCGGGGCTGGGCCAGGTCTCCGCCGCGGCGCAGCTCCCGTGGCCGCGGTGTGCGGCCAGGGCTCAGCCACGGCACGTGGCCGGGGCTCAGCCCTGGCGCCCGGCCAGTGCTCGGCCGTGGCACAGCGCCCGGCCAGCTCCCAGGGCCGGAGCTGGTTTCCACCACAGCGCTCTGCTCCTGGGGCCAGGGCGCCGCGGACCCCCATGGGTGGTCTCGCGCACCCCATGGGGTGTGCACACCCCAGTTTGCAGACCACTGGACTAAATGATCTCCTGAGGTCCCTTCCAATCCTGATACTCTACGATTCAGACATCTAAAAAATCCAAAGGACCTGAGTAGAATTGTTCAGGCAACATCACAATATACAAAAGAAGAAAGAGAAATAGCTAGTGTAAATAGCTAAACTCTCAGAGTATGGTTAAAAATGGTGGGTCAAATTCATGTCTGACATACCCAAATGTAACTCCCCTGACTTTGGTGAGTTCAGCTGACACCATCGTCAATGACTTTGAGTTCAGTAGCCAAAAAGATTTAGGGCAAAATCACTCACAGAAGGGTAAATTCTGCTTCCTTCTCTCACTTCAGCAGGCCCAAAACTCAGGGGAACAAATGTGCTTCTCTGCTGCAAGGGAGGGCAACGTACAAGGGAGCCACGCGCTCACTGTCCTTGATCAAATGCAAGGGCTGTGGAGTAGCGGCATTAGTATGGTCTCAGGCTGGCCCTGATTTTGCTCCCATTTAAGTCAATGACACCATACTTTGGCCATTGACTTCAATGAGAGCAGAAGCAGGACCTTAGTCCCTACAATTTCCCCTCCTTCTAATTTTGCTGGAGTTGAGTTCCAGCTGGTTAATGAAATGTCTTTTGGGATGCAGGTGCCATAGTGTTTGTTTTTATTAGCATGCCAGATGCCATTTTTAGCTCTTTGATCTTTGGGATGAATGAATACCAGTACAGACATCAAACTATATGAAACGGGTGTATTTAACCTCACCGTTTATTTTTACTTCCCCATATCCAAATAATCAGGATGTGGTTATCTGCAAGGTGATAGATGGCGACTTTTTATTTCAATGCACAGCCAAGTACAAAAATACACATTATAAAGCACCACAAAGGAGGAGGGGAGAAATCTGGGGCCAGATCCTCAACTGCTGTAAATTGGTGTAGGTCTGTTAGCTTCTGCATCACTGCTCAGAATGAGTGGACACATCAGTCTCACCTTATTCATTCCTTTGTCTCTCTCCTTTGACTCCTCTGGAGTTATTCTGGTTTATATCAACCATTTTCTAAACCTTATGGACAAAAGAAAAGGGTATGAAACCAGATCACAGAAGCACATGTAAAAATAATTAAAATTAACACCATTTTTATACCTTCCTCTACAGTGTCTGATACTAGCAAATGTCAGTACCAGGGTAATGGGCAAGGTGGCTTGTTGTTCGGATCACTTAAGGAAAAGCCCATGTGAGAAGCAGAGAAATGAAGTCACGTGTTATAGCTGGACTTTTAAAACAGGATTTCAAGCACTTTGCTTAGTCTCTCTTGTGGTGTGGGAAACAAGAGCAAAGTCAAACATTTCTGCTGGGTATATTCTGCCTGAT
Organism: Dermatemys mawii; assembly: GCA_007922305.1. Classification (NCBI taxonomy): domain Eukaryota; kingdom Metazoa; phylum Chordata; order Testudines; family Dermatemydidae; genus Dermatemys; species Dermatemys mawii. Next base: position 13,959,687 of record ML677401.1, read on the forward strand.
CTCATGAGAGATCTGCGAATGAGGATAAAACAACTCTCGTACATCATTGGCATATATTTACCCAGCCTTTCTATTTCTGCTGCTTCCAGGAGGAGAGTCAACAGAAAGGGGCAGAGTCAGAGTTGAATTATGCTCTCTGGGGCTGAGCACGGAAACAGATTAACAAGCAGATTTCTTCCAGGGCTGGATGCCCCCACCCAACTCCCATTCAAATCAAGAGCAAGATCCCCAGGCAGGTCGATGTGAGCTGGGTCGGTTCCTGAGCATCAAGGAAGGCAGGATAGGCCACCGAGCTGTGTATGAGTCAGGGGCTCTGCTGGTGACCCTGGGCAAGTCATTTCCCCTCCGTGTGTCTGGTCTGTTTGGGGCTGGCTCTTCCTTGGCCTTGTAACAGCTCTCTGCTGCCCTTGTCACATGCCCGTCCTCCCTGCGGCAGAGTGATTCAATGGGTTGTTCTGCTTTGCAGATGCTGCAGGGTCAGTTTGGGGTGATGCACTTTGTCCTGGCGCTTACTCTGCTGCAGCGGCACACCGGCACAGCTGTCCTCGCCGAGGCAGCTCCACAGGTAAGGGGCGATTCCTGACACTGCCACGTGCACCTTCCCTTCCTCGGGAGTGCGAAGCCAGGGACAGTTGGAGAGGCAGCCATGCGCTCGCTATGGGGAAGAAGAATAGGGTGGAGTAACTTCTCTCCCCTCTGTGCACCAGCTATTCTGGCCAGGGATTTGGGGAGGAGGATACAAGACTGGCACCCTCTCTGCCCCATCCGTGACCCTTGTTTGCCGTGGGGAGTATTGGATGCTCTCCTCCCTGACTCCCAATCTGAACTGGGGGATAAGGGTGGGTCCTTCATCCCCCATGTGTCTGAAGTAGGGCTGACAGCCTAGATCCAACCCCACTCCCATGACAATCGATTGGAAGATTTCCATCCAGTTCAACGGGAATTGGCTCAGCTCCAAAATGTCCAGGGAGGCAACATGACTGGAGACCCATGCTGTACCCTGGGACCCCTCAGTGTTGTACAAACACAGAACAAAACGCCTGTCCCTGCCCCAAAGGCGTTATCTGTATGGGCCTTCGCCCCACAACAGGGGAGGGAAAACACAGTGAAAAACCAGGGAACGGTGACTATAAAAACCACCGACGTTGGCAAAGGGACACCCATATTATTAGAACTACAGTAGTGCCTAGAGGCCCCAGAGCCCTATTGCGCTAGGCCCAGGACAGGCACCTAGCGTGAAACAATCCCTGAACCACCAGCCACCTTTCCTAGCCCACCCCTTCCACAATTTTTTCTTCGACAAAGTCAAATTTCTCTGAAGAAAGCGGACCCTCTGATAACAAAATTTGTTTAGTCAAAAAAACAATTTTGACGGAAAAGTTGCAATCAGCCCTAAAAGCCATCATGAGTTTATAATTTTGAACCGGTCTGTTTTTCAGGATTTTGCCTTAATATCTGGCAAGATCTTCTGCTAAAGTAAGTTTTATACATGAACGGTTTTAAATGGTCAAAGCTTTCAAGTTTTCTTGAAAGTTTTTTTAATCTTCCTTAAGTCTCATCAGACTAGTTGTTCACATGTGCAACAGTTTCCTCAAAACCTGAAATAAACTACTCTTAAACCCTCAAACAACCTAGTAAACGGGTCCTACCTGTAATCAGTGTGGCGTGCATATGGTTCATGTAGGTCTATGTGTAGATGGATGTGCAGAACTTCCCTGATGGCTTGTTAAGATCAAGGGAAACCTATTTGTTCCAGATTGCACACTTTACAGATATTGCAGTATAGTACAGCGATTCAGGAGCATCCTTTCTACCCTTAGCAGCGGGTTCCATTTCTTCATCCAATCCATGACCATCCAACCGAGTGAGATATTAGTAAACTCCATTTCTTTAATGGTTTCTGACTGGCTCCCTGAATGCACACAGAGGAAGCACAAAAGGAAGGAGGTTAGGTAATGCATTTGCATTTTTCAAATATAGGGCTTGAGTGTAAGTATTCTTACAGTAACTCCAGAAGAAATTCTGCTACTATCTTCCCTTTTTATCTGAATCTGAATCATGCCTGGGATATTTGACACTGGGCCATGAACAAGACTCCCTCATCCCCGTCTCTCGGGCTGTTTCCTAGAATGGCTCCTGTGTTGTGTTTCTAACTTCACTCTTTCACAACGACAAGTTGTTGGCCTATCACTCAATCCCCGACCTAGGGGGCCAGTGGCAGCTTTTCTTCTGGTCCCTATCCTTGGACCAGTATGGCTTGGGTGCCCCTGGCAGAAGTTAAAGTTCCTACTGACATAGCTGTCAGCCCTTCCCACTTATATTGCCTTTGAAATGCTGCCTCCCCTGGAATGGACATATTCACACAACAGAAAAAAAACAATGCCTAGGTCAGGAACTGAAGAAGACTGTATCCAACTGAAAGTGAATGGGGAATTTGAAGTAGGCAGAGAATAATCACCTACATTATCATTAAGCAAGGGCACTGAGCTAACATCCTTAATCTGCTGAAAAGTGCCACGGATTCTTTAACACCACAAAGTGGTCAGAGCATTGGCTTTACATCTGCTTTCAAAAAGACTAACCACAGAGCAATATTTTTTGCCTCTTACAAAGCACAGCAAATTGTTTCACTGATTGTTTTTATGTCTTCGGTATTGACAGAGGCGAGTCAGTATTTGTCATCTACCCAATACGCATAAATATGACCTAGTAAGTGTGTTAAACTTAGTGTCATAAGAACATAAGAGCAACCATATTGGGTGAGATGAATGGTCCATCCAGCCCAGTATCTTGCCTTCTGACAGTGGCCAATGCCAGGTGTTTCAAAGGGAATTAACAGAACAGGGCAATCAAGTGTCCTGAATGAAGTTCAAAAAATATCCTGCCTATCCAAATTCCCTGCAAGTTTCAAGAGGATTTTCCATTCTTTATTTCCTGTCCTAAACTTGTATAAAGCTGCCATGCCATGGCCTACCTCTGAATTGGTAGCATTTCAGTGCTAGGTGAAATGATTTTGATGTATTATTTGCATAACAATTTGTCAGTCTTGTAAAGTGATTTGGGATGGAAAATACTGTATAGGCATTTATTACAGCTGGTCATAAACCAAAAATCAGTTTCCTGAAAATGTCAAATTTTTGAAACCTGTTTTCATTTCAAAGAGTTTGAAAATAAATATTGAATCCCCCCAAATTCATATAATTAATTGAAATTTAAAAAAATATTGAATACATTATTGAAAATGTTATTGAAATTATTATGGAAAGTTTTTGTTTACCAAAAACCCATGTTTCAGTAAATAAAAAATGTTGATAACCATTATGAATAACATTTTAGATAAAAATTTCAATTAAAAAGTCACTCAATTTTTTGTGAAAAATGAAGAATTTCAATGTCAACAACCTTACGATAAGAAAATTCATCTTGAAAAAATGGCCAATTTTCAATAAAAAATCTTATTCAAATGATTTGCTCCAGCTTTAGTATTTGTCAGTTCTAATGTATTTATGGGCTGTACCAACCACTGTGCTCACTGTGCTGATTGAAATTCTTTTTCTGAAGCAGACACATCAAGCAAACCCATCCCCTCTTCCTTTGCAGCCCTTTGACTCTTCCATAGTATTAGGCATGGAAGCACATTCCACATCCAGCGAAGAGAAGTCAGCCACGGACCTGGCAGCTAAGCTGCTGCTGCTTGATGAGCTAGTATCTCTTGAAAATGACGTGATTGAGACCAAGAAGAAGAGAAGTTTCCCAGGGTTTGGGTCTCCCCTCGACAGGCTTTCTGCTAGTTCGGTAGATCTGAAAGGCAAGCAGAGGTAAGCTGGGTGATTGGATGGTACAGGGAAGAGCGCTATAAAGAACGTTGATAGACCTTCCAAATACAAGCTACTCATTTTCATTAGCTACCTAGTTGTGTGGTTGGCTGTACGTAATTCATTTGTCAGCTTATTGAAGTCACTGCACACTACTCGTCTTCTCAGTGTGGCTGCGAGGTTTATCGCTCTTCAGCTATGGTAAGTAATGCACTCTGCAACTGATTTATCTTTGTAGCCCTCATCAACCTACAAGAGACATCCAGGTAAACGTATTCCTCCAGCTCACCCTTTTCCAGTCACGTTAATGGCCCTTCTGTTTAAAAGGCTATTTAGGCAGTAAAACTGTTCAAGGAATGTATACTGTCTGGGGTTTAAAAGTGAAGGGGAGGGGGAAAGAAATGTTTCTAAGAAGAGATGGCTGGTGAGAGGCCATCTTACACAGCAAATCTTGACCGACACTGTAGTGTGCATGCAAGTCATGGACAGTACATGATAGGAAGGATATCTTAAGTAAGGTCTTCAGGATCCTGGTCTATTGGTTTCACTGAGATTGGGTCTGAGCAAAGCCCTATACAATGCGCCTGTTAATATTCAGGCCTGATATCTTGACTGTTCACCTTAGAGGAGATGGGGCTTTCTGGTGGAAAGAGCCAAGGAGATGAGAGTAAAGAAGGCAAAGGAGACAGGTGTGGCTTCTGGGCAAGCCTTGCAAAGTGTCTGCTGTTCATCTTAATGAAAAACTGCTAGCTGAGATCTCTCGCTTTTGCCCCCCTGCTATTTGCTGCTGGTGACCATCTTCCCTCACCTTTCAGCCCCAATCCAGCAAAGCACTTAGTGATGGGCTTAAAGTTAGGCACTTGCTTTAAATGCTGGAGAGGGGCCTTTGTATGGATGGGAGAATAAAGTTCTGATCAAATAAAACCTGATCCAAGCCTTCACCCAAAACTCACCACAAACCTGGAACCAGACTTTTTACTGAGGTCTGTAAATGTTTGTCTGACTGTGTTTAATTTGGAAGTGAAAAATATTCACTAGAATAAGCCAACATTTTTCCAGAATTGTTTTTTTCAAAGATATTTTTGCAGTTGACCAGTTTTAATACCTGCTCTGCACTTCCAGGCTCTGGCCAGTAGGGGGTGAAAGATAAAATGATTAAAACCTCAGGGAGGGCTTTTTTTCCCTTACAGCTCACTGTGAACTCAAAATGGGCCCATTTCTGAGAAAAAAAATAACTACAGTAAGTACGTGGGGGTTTTAAGCAAAATTTGGCTGTTTGGGGGAACAAAAATGAGCCCTTTTTTTTTCAAAAGAAGAGTCTTCCACAAACCTGTGGAAATTCATATTTTAGATGTAAAAATATTGATTTGATCTAAATTACACAGAAAGCAAACTATATGAGGAAGGGGAGGAGGAAGTTTGAGAAATGGGCTAATATTTCTCGTGACGTTTCTCAAATCAAAAACAGTTTCATCCAGGTCTAGCTGAACTCTGAAGTGCCAGAGTATCACCAGATATCTCCTTTCGTGACATTTCCAGCCCGGGTTTCACCCTCGAGAGTTTCATTGCTCAGAGGAGCAGACAAGCTTTTGGCTCCTGGATGAACCAAATGTTGATGTCATTTGAGGTTCTCTAATCACTAGGTTTTACACAGCAACTATTCTCACAAGCATCCTGGGGTCACTCTATACAATCACCACACTAGCATGTAGACCAAGGGGACGCTGTTTAGTCATATAGACCAAATCAGAACTGTTTCTTAGTGTATATACTAGGTCAAGTGTAAACCAATGACCGAGTCTCTGCCTTTTCTAGAGGTGGGTCCATGAGGGATGACAGCCTGCTACTCTTAAACCTTTAGCACAAGGAGGTTTAGAGATCCTGAATGTAGGGTGACCAGACAACAAATGTGAAAAATCAGGACAGGGGGTTGGGGGTAAAGGAGCCTATACAAGAAAAAGACCCAAAAATTGAGACTGTCCCAATAAAATCGGGATATCTGGTCACCCTGCCTGAATGTAATGGCTTGAAAAGCTCTGAGATGCTGAAAAAGACTTTACACCCTGTATTAATACAGTGCTGTGATATACACTCACATGGAAGAAACTTACAGCAGAGATTGGGGGAAATCCTCGTCCCATTGAAGTCAGTGACAAAGTGGCCATTCCCTTCATCCTGGATTTCTCCTATTCTTTAACATGAAGAAGCTTTGGAAAGCAAAGAGGGGATGACCTTTCCCATGAGATTGGAAGAGATGGAGACTCTACTAAGCGTCACAAAGGCAAAAATCACGTTTTAAACCAAATTCCTTTTGATTTTCCTGCCCAATACCAAGGTCTGCTTGGTGGAGGGGCGAAGATGCCCAGAAGTTCAGCAGACGGAAGCTTGGGATGGGCTGAACGTCGCTGTCATTGCTGCAGGTGGCCACAAGAGGGATCAGCTCAGCCATAAAACATCTTCGCTTTGTTCCAATGCTTTCAATGGGAAAAACCAGGCCCAAATTAAAGAAATCTGGGCCCCTGAGAAATTGGGGGGCTCCCCTGATTCCTTAAATTATTACCGCCCCTTATGTTCCCAGCCCACACAGACCTCTAAATGCTCCCACCCCACATTTATCCCCAACAACCCTCCACCAGCCCTCACTTGATCCGGAGAGCTCACACACACGCGTCCCAGCAGACCTGACGTACATCCCGCTGACTGGAGCCCCCAACACTGCATCCCCACCAGCCACAGCCCCTAGCATCCCCCACTCACTGCCAACTTACCATCCCTCCACCCCACGCACCCACCCCAGCACTCGCCCCATAACCCTCACCCACTGCCCCCAAGACCTTCCTGGCCACTCCCCAGCATGTCCCCACCACTCAGCACACCACTTCTGGCAACAACAGCCACTCAGCAGTCCTGGCTCCCATCGCCCGCCCCTACGCTCACAGGCTTGGCCTGGCCGCTCGTCCGTCATGATGAAGGGGCAGCCGGGCCAAATCTGAGTGACTGTCATTGTGATCTGGGGCACAGCGTCATAGCGCTACTTGGTCTGGGTTTTTTTTCTGGTGGCTGGGGACTCCTCTGAGACAGGTCCCGCTGCAAGTGGGTTAGTCCAGGCCTGGGACCCGGGTAACAGCTTGAGGGTTGAGTTCCAGTTTTACAGTGAATTTAGCAATGCTGAAAGGCACCGGATTGACTGCTCTGGAAGATTAAGTCCTCCTTAGATCCAGCCAGATACCAACAGAGAACAGAACTGCACGCTGCCCTGGTGCCTCTAAGTCCCCTGCAGGGGCACGTCATCATTAGGAAAAAAAAGATGTGTTAACCCAGGTAACATGAGGTAAAACCCTGGTGAAGACCAGGGCAATTGGCAGTTTTCATATGTCTTAGCAAGACGAGTTAAAGGTTTTGGAGGAGCCTATGGTTTACCTGGCTCCGCTAACTCTTGTGAAAACTCCAAACTGATTGATCTTCACTAGGATTTTACACTATTAGCTAACTTGAGTTAAGAACATGGCTTGTTTCCTAGTGAAGGCAAGGCCTAAGAGAGCAAAGCAAGTTCATTTTCCAATCCTCCATCTCTTTGTAAAGCTTCTCCAAGGACAAAAATTAGGATTAGTCCCCAGGTGGGAATTCACTAGGTGTTTGCAGAAACATCATGATTTTTACTGCAAAGTGACAGTGCTTTTACGGATGTTAAATGCAAGTTCCTGCACTCTCAAAAACCGTGCTCAGTTTTTCATGAAACATTGTAAGCAGGGATGGAAATATTCCTTCTTCCCTTGTTTCGTTTTTCCCGCACGCATGGCCGTATTGGTCATGATTAAAGACACAAGGGAAGGTGTAGTTAGGAATATCTCGCCTTTTGGTTTTGTTTGTTTAAAACCAATGATTGAAATTTCATGCTCGTGTTTGTTGCTCTTGAGTTGTCTAAATGTTGCATTGCAGACAACCATTTTAGAAAGGAGACTGGAAAACACCTATTAGGTCTCCTCTATTTCATCCCTTCTACCCCTGCAGGAAGCTTCCCCCCATACCTTCCCCCTTCCCCATGATTTACGGACTCTAGTTCTGAATGTCCACAACAATGGCCCACCCTTGCCACACGCACTTCATTTCAGGGGACGTCCCACAAGCTAATGTTTGTAAGCTAGTGAAGTGACTACAGAGAATGATTTAAAAAAAAACAAGTCACAGCCAGGAAAGTCTTTGCCCCAGGCAAGGGGAGAAAAGACGTTAGATCACTGCTGAGCCACCCAGCTTCTGGGCTGCTAGAATGGCCTCTGGCGTAAGTTAGAGCAGCCCCGGGGTGCCTATGAATCACACTGCAACCCAAATTTTCATCATGGCAAGCTCTATGCCTATGGCTACTCCCCTCCTGTGCCTGTCATGCCCCCTGTACATCAACCCAACTCTCCTTCTGCACTGGGGGAATTCACCCGCAGCCTGTTGATGCACATGTCCTGCCCCATGTGCTGCCACCATGTGTCCAGGATCAGCCCCTTAGTGTTTATCACAAGACAGTAAACACAATACTCAGCACGTAGATCCCTGCCCACCCTGGGGCTCAGCCTGGATCTGGGCCCCCGGAGCTTAGGGACCTTGCCTAAGGTGCATCCTCACCTCCTTACAGCCTTCCCTTGAGCCCTTGTTCTAGGGGAGTGGGGAGCTGAGTCTGGGTTAACCCTTTGTTCACCCTGGCACAAAGACGTGGCTTGCAGTCAGGCTGAGTTCCTGGGATTCACCCTCTATTTCCCATCCTCTTAATTACCCCCTCCCACTCCTCTCTATGGCCTCCCTCAATAATTCCTCTCTGGCCTCAGTTTTCAAACCCTTTAGGGACTTGGCTCCCTCTACATAACCCATAATCCGTCCCACCCCATAACCTTTCTGGGCATGGCCACCCCGTATAGTGGGGGACTTCGGCATGGCCACCCCCATACGGCAGGGGACTTCGGCCCTTCGTTTAGAATGAATTAAATTGGCAGCGGGGAGGAGGTGCTTTCAGTGCTAAGGCCCCCTTGGAGTTATACTCAGTAAGCTACTGGCTGAGCGCAGAGCTGAACTGCTGCCCTTTGAGCCGCGGACAGAAGAACGTGTCTGAGATTTCAAGGGGCCTAGAACTCTGTGTGTTTGGAACGGAATGGTGGATCCAGCCCTTTTTCCTCGAAAGGCCTCGTTTTTTAGGAACACTGGCCCGGTCACATTCTCAGCCTCGCCGGCGGGCCGGGAAAATGCTCCTGTGGATTCCCCGGGACTGCCAAAGACACTTGGAGCAAGCCGGGAGTGCGGCCGGCAGCCTACCAGTGAGAGGAGAGGCCCATCGGGGTCAGCTGGAAAAACTGACCCCGTTGGAACTGTTAGCTGGAGGTGTGAGAGAGGCAAAAGGAAGCAGGGAAGGGAGGGTGAGTTCAGAGGGGGCTGGGAGAGGGCCTGGAGGGGGCAGACTGGGAACCTGGAGACAAGGAAGTGAAATCGGTTTTGTTTGACAAGCGTATTTCATGAGCACCATAAAAAGAGAGCGATCAGTTCAGCACTGCCATGCGGCCCTCGGTGCCACCATATGGGAGGCTGCCTTCCCCACAGAATAACCCCAGCGTGTGGGTCTACTGCAGAGCAGATACAGAGACAGCTCTCCGGCGCCTTTACTGCAGCCCCTGGTGCAAGGGACACCGGGGGCAGAGGAGGGAGGAGGCAGGTCAGGAGTGGGAGGAGGAAGAGGAGAAGAAGGCCTAATGGGAATGTGTATACCCCAGGTCAGGCAGGATGGAACGTCAGCTGTGCCAACACAACCGCTGTTGCTTCTTTGGAGCTAGGAGAGGAGTCCGTGCGTCTCAATATTTTCCTGCTGTTTGCAACATTTGAAGGAACTGTTCAGCTTGGCTGTGACACGTTGCCAAGGTCGGTTTTGCTGCAGTGGCTCAGGCTGATGGTTCATTGTCTTTGGTGTTTTTGTCTCTGACAGTGGACAATGCTGAATGCTTCAGGGGAAGGTATAAAACCCCACAAAACCCCTGACTGTGCCCCACTGTACTTTGGAGGAGGGCAGGATGACCACTTTATGGCCTGAAAAATAAGGATTCCTAGCCATTGTAACTTGATATTTGATATTTGCCTTAATAATATCCTGCAGCAATGAGTTCCACTGGTGAATTAAACTTTGCATAAATACTATTCCTGTTTACGTTTTTAAAATCTTTCCTCTTCTTTGAATAGTAGATGAACAACTACTAAATGGGGATAATGGACCAAATTCAGCTTTGCTGTAAGCAGCTGCAACTCTCTGCTCCCAGCAGGGGTAGCTTTTCTAAAAGAGGCTGCAGATTATGAAGTACAAAACACCTATTTTGAGTAACTGTCCATAACCTCCAGCTTTAACAACAGAGTTGCCCTGACCAAACCCCATTGCCAAGACTGGTGTGAAATGAAGGAAGCAAAGATGCAACCACTTTTTGGTTATTCCTGTGAAGTCTCTTTACCGGTTGTTGCCCTGTATTTTTGTGCAGGAAGGTGGTGGAGTTGCCCAAGCGACGATTTGGAATTCCTCTAGACCGAATTGGAACGAACCGTCTTGCCACCACCAGGGGTTAGCAGATGGTGCAAGTAAGTGAGGTTCACCAAAGCAATGTTCAGACATCACATAGGGTCCAGTGCTGCTCTCGGTTACAGACCTGCACGCTCGTGTGATGTCAGGGGATTTGGAAGGTCAGATCTGTGGAAAGATGACTTCATGTCATCATGATGGGGGAACCTGGTAACAGTCTTCAAATACATTAAGGTCTGTTATAAAGGGGACTGTGATCAATTGTTATCCATGTCACTGGAGATAGGATAAGAAGTAATGGACTTAATCAGTAGCAAGGGAGAGGTAGGTTGGATATTAGGAAAAACTTTCTAACTCTAAGGGTAGTTAAGCTCTGGACCAGGCTTCCAAAGGAGGTTGTGGAATCTGTTTTAAGAACAGGTTGAATAAACACCTGTCACGGGTGGTCTAGGTTTACTTAGTCATGCCTCAGTGCAGGGGGCTCGACTAAATGACTTCTTGAGGTCCCTTCCAGCCCGACACTTCTGTGATTCTGTATAACATTGCTTTATCTCTGTGTATTTTGCTTTGATGCCGTAAGAAGTTAGGAATTTGCAACCTCCACAATAAATCCAATACACCTAACTTTGCTTGTTTTTCATAGACCTTTTTAGAGTATCTTTGTCTGGCACTTTGAGTTTCCGACTAGGACAATGTAACTTTCACTGCTTTTTTTTTTCTGCAGCCTCTACACTAGATGATTGATGCTGTATTGGGAATGTCACAGAAATATGGAAGATACTTCAGAGAGTGTCTTGCCATTGATTAATGATTCAACATTTAAGGAATTGCCCTACTGCAAAATCTATTTCACATCGCATTTTACAAACAATAACAGATTCAATCCATCAGATCAGAACATTCTCACAGCGATGTTTTGGTCAGACAATAAAAGGGAACAGAAAATGAGTGTATATAATTTTACTGCATGACCATTTTTTAAAAACTCATAAAAGTTTCTTGTCCTAGCAAGGACTATTAGAATTTTTGAAGAAAAATGAAATTTTTAGAGATGCCGAGAGCATTCTATGGAAGGCAGAATTGCTTTGTAAATTTCACTCAGCAGGGTTGGTTATTCATTTTACTGACTAAGGGGACAAATGCATCTTTTATTCAGTCCTTTTTCAGGCAAAACTTTTACTGATGTCAGCAGGAGTTCACCTGACTAAAACCCATGTAAATACCTTAGGATTTAGCCTGATACCTGTAGCGATCTTTCCCTTACCTCTGTTGTATTTATGTCATGAATCTTTTCATCTGACAGACACTGAAAGTTGGTGAGGCTGTTACTTCCCTTACACCTCTGAGCTGATTAGTTGCTTTCACCCCTTCTTGTGCATAACATGGGATGAACTAGAGGTGCCCTCCAAGCAGGAGGTGACACGACCCCTAAGCCATCTTCACAGAGCACCTGGCTTTAGCTCCCTGAAGTGTTTAGGGCAAGGAGATTTCACCCCCTCTTCCTTCTCTCACCCTGCAAAACATCACCAGGAACAGCAATGCGTGTCAATCCCAATGTTTGGATTTGCATCCAGATCTGAGTTTTCCCGAAGCTGGGGGTGTTCAGTGCTGGAATTTGGGTCCAGCCCACTACAGAGAAAGGGGAGTCAGCTGGATAGCTCAGATCAGGATCCAAACGCCAAGGGTGATTTGCACCAATCAGTCGTCAGGCATAATCATGGAGAGTCATCCAGGAAAGGAACTATGTCAGGATGGGACCACGGGAGGCTGGGCCATACCAGGGTCTTTCTCTTAGGTGTGACTGATAGTGACACAAGGCCGCAAGCAGCAACGTGCCACAAAACCCAGTTTTAGGCAGGTGGGCTGTGGCCTATCTGGAGTAGTGAATTAAGCATCCACCTTCTGATCTCACGTACTACACAGAGGAGGGAGACTGGTCACCAGTGGAAAGTTGGCTGAGTAGGGAGGAATCCGGCCAACTCCACAAGAGAGGCAACGGTGTAAGAAATTAGTGTTTACTAGGAGTTCCTACCCTCCCTCCCCCACCCCCGCCCCCATGCCTGGAACTGGAGCTGGTCGAAAACAAGGAATTTTCAAAAAATCTTTATTTTGGTCAACACTTCTAGTTTAGAAAACTTCTTGATATTACAGAGCTGTGGCCTCATGACTGTAGCCTGTCACAAATCTGTACTCCAAGGCACTTTGACCTTCACAGTTCCAGAGCTCTACTGTTTGCTGCACCTGCCTTTGAATGGCTCGTGGGATGGCATGCACCAATTTTCTCTGTCAGATAAGAAAAGACGGGTTTGGTTGTTAGTTCTCTGCCTTTTTTTAAAACATCTATTTAGCTATTATCTTTTAACCACTAATGTTGTAGCATCGTCACAAACGGTCACATCTCCAGGCTGAAATCTGCAATGTTACCGAAAGAAAGGAGGGCTGTGTCTGAGACATGACGAGTCGCCTCATTCATTTACTCCTGTTTTTCTTGGCTCTGCTGAAGTTTGTGTTGAATTCTGCTTATTGCTTTAAACGTGCAGTCTGAGGGGGACTCTCTCCCGGTTACACACCTGGGGAGGCTCAGATTGGAGAGATCCAGAGCTCATGCATAGTGTTGGGATGCTAAAACTACGTTACAATAAAATGTACTGTGTAACTATTGGCCAGTGTTAGCCCTTTTCTCTGTTCTAACCACAGATAAATGTTGCGGCCTACAGGCATGTGCAGAAATATCTCCACTTTGAAGGAGAACATTAAACATGGGGAAGGAGGGTTCTTTGTTGGTAAGAGCATGGAACTGGGAGTCAGGACTCCTGAGTTCTATTCCAGACGGCCACTGGATTGCTTGTTTTACCATGGCCAAATCACATAGCCTTTCATCATCTCAGTTCATCCACCAACGCCTAACTCGAAAGGGTGTTCTGAGGCTTAAATTTGTTTGCAAAGCACTTTTTAAATCCATGAATGAAAAGTCCTATCTAAATAGGAAGCATTAGGAGGCCTACGAAAGGTCTGTGTTAAAACGGAAGAGAAAAAAGTAAGATTGGGCACCAGTGCGGTTCTCACAGACAAATCACGCTGGCCAAGGTCTTTGTACATATCATGGAGATTAGCAAACATGAGGTGATGATATTGTGACATGTATTGTGTAGCAACTTTGTCCGTTTTCCTCTGTTCACGAAACCATTCAGATGCCTTTGTGGGCTGTCTGCTAATAAATCAACACAACTGAACAGAACAGCTTGTGGAAATATGTTTAGAATTTCTTATGTGCGGTCCCTGAGTATCAGGATTCTCAGAGCAGCCAATCAGCTCATATTATTGCCACGGACAAAGTGTGATGATGGTGAGAAGAAATGGCCGGCCGCGTGGCGCCTGAGGGAGATAAAGATTTCTCTCCTCTGAGTTGCAGAGGAAAGTGCCAGAAATGTCAGTTTAGGGACTCGCTTGCCCATGGAGGATGTTTCTACGTAACCCAGGCTCTTGGTGGTTGGTTTACACTTTCCTACTCCTCTCACTGTTCCTTGTAACAAGATGCTGTCCTGGCAGCCCACCAGCAGCAGGGCCTGGAGCTGCAAAGACCACAACCATTCGAGAGAGGTAGGAATGGGGATAAGCTGCCTCCTCTACACCACAGCCTCAATCTGATGGCTAAGATATATGTCACGCCCCCCCTCAGCCTCCCCAGCCAGCTGCCATGAATGCTGAAGCCCAAGCCCCATAGCCTGCCCCATGTGACCTTGACAGGTTGCCGTTAAAGGGTCAGCAATGAACTCGATGCTAGAATCACTGGGTGGGGGTCTCTGGCATGCGTGAGGCAGGAAATCAGAGTAGATGATCCCAACGGGTCCTTCTGATCACGCTGATCATTAAAAAATCTATAAATGTAGTAACATTTACCGCACCACGATCTCTCCTATTGATCACTGCAGCTCCCTGACTACCGGGAAATAGTGTGGCACCTCAGGTACTGCCGTGTGGGTAAACACCAGCTGGGTGATCGTTATAAACATTTGATTCCCTTTGCAGACTCTCTGTTCTTCATGTTGCTGTGGACACAGCTGCGCTGCAGAACTCTGCTGGCATTTGCTACTCTGGCTGTTAGAAAACCTGGCTGGTCACTGGTGAAACTGCACTCAGGGTATGGTTACACTTACAAGATTATAGCGCTATAGGTTATAGCGGTCCCCTTATACAGTAATATGTATAGCGCTATTGTATGTCCACACTCAGATGCTCCTGCGGTATAGCATGGCCACATTTGGGGCACTTAATGTGGCATTAAGAGCAGCGCATTAGGGCAGGTATCCCAGCATTCAGCTGGGTGCAACGTGCTTTTTAAACGAGGGGGGTGAGGGGGGACGCGTTGTGTGTATGCGGAGGGAGAGAGACAGTGGTTTTTCCGTTTTTCTGAAAGCCTGTTAGTGAGCCTCCGTTCACAGAAGGCTTTGTTTTCACACAGGCTCCCTCCTTAAACATTTGCATTGCTTATCTGCCGAGTTAAGAAAGAAACTCTAAAGAGGTACTTCCGCATTCCTCCAGCCGAGTTCAAAACAAAGGGAAGAGACGTCAATTGCCTTAAATGGCTCTAGGCATCTCAAGAGATCACTTGTAGCGCAGTGGGTGTCCACATTCTTGCTGTAGCGCTACAGCAGCTGCGCTACAGCCCTTATTCCCCATGAGGAGGTGGATTTATAATAGCGCTATAACTCCACGGTTATAGCGCTATTAGTGCCTTGCCAGTGTGGATGGGGAGTAGGTTATAGCGCTCGTGGGGGCTTTATAGCGCTATAAAGTGCCAGTGTAACCATGGCCTTAGTTGATCTGAAAGCCAGTGAGAGGCATAAGTAGAGAACTCTGAACAGATTCCCCAAACTATTGTGGCTACACTAGTCTTTTAAGAGAGCTATTGTTCTCAAGAATGGGCTGTGGTTATTCCTAGCTCTTGGGCTTTTGTGATAGTAGAGAACAACACATGACAGCTTGTTTACATTAGACGTACTGAATATATATTCATAATCAGCAGGAGAGGAGTAAGATTCGGCATTCAAGTCCCAAAGAGTTAACTTTAGCAGCACAATGTACTCTGGGTGCGATCAAACTAAGCTGATGTATGCAAACTGCTACTATATGCCAATGGCCTACATTCAGTGTGTGCCAGGTTTGGCATCCTAACAAGATGTGTAGTTCCCCTGTTCTTGAAGAACGTCCAAGCCATTGGTATAAACATGCACCTTTTGCCAGAGGCCAGGCAGCTGATGTAGGATAATAAGTGATGCTTTGTGGGAAAGGTGGTGTGTTTGAAGAATGTGTACCAGGCAACCTGCAGTTAAATACCAGAATGGCTCATCCAATTATAGCCCAAATCACTTCACTCATCCATATTGCAAAGCCAAATTCTGGCCTTATTTATCTTATTGGGAATCTAGTGTTAACTCTATTGGCTTCAGCAGAGTGATCCTGGCTTTGCACTTGGGATTATGGCCCAGGAAGTGGATCAGGGCTGGCTCCAGGCATCAGTGGAGCAAGCACGGGCCTGGGGCGGTACGTGCTAAGGGGCGGCATTCCCTCCATTCTTGGGGTGGCGCAGTCAGAGCGGGTTTTTTTTTTGGTTGGGGCGGCAAAAAAGGTAGAGCCGGCCCTGTCTGGATCTATTTCACTTGCAAATAATTTAAAAAAATATTCTCTCCCTTGGCTAGTTGAACAAGTGCCCCTTTCCGATAAATGCCCACAGAACCCATGGGCAGCAATATCACAGTGTGTGAATTCTAGGTGTGTCTGTTTAGTTAGGAGTAGAGGGTGAATCCCGGTAGTGCCAACTCGTGCCAACTCTTCCTCTGGAAGTGACTCTGTATTCTATTGAAATGGGTGAAGCACAGATGACGTCCACCCATGTGAGTCAGAACACTAGGCAGGTTGGAACTGAAAGAGATTGGACCAGTGGCTTAGCACTAGCGCACTTCCGTGTCGGAGATGAAGCCCGGATTCCCAAATCTGGTCAAAGGAAGCAGCTGCTACTTTTGTCCCTGTTGAATACCCGGCTAGATAAACCATTGGTCTATTCCCTTGTGGCTCTTTTTATGCTAAATTTAACACATGTATCAGGTATGTGAGTATGAATATGGAGGGGCGAACAGACCTGGACACCCAGGCCATGCTAATGAAGGAGAAAGAAAACATCAGGGGACTCTGTGAACTATAAATTGGCATTTTACCTTTATTTGACTTATATCCTACAGGAGCCAGTATTTTGGCCCTTTTCTCCCCTGAAGTAAAGACTGGAGGATACACTGTGCACACCCACAGGAGGCAAATAGCAACAACACTACAAAACGGTGGCAGCAAGCCAACCAAAACCGCATAATGCACTCAGCCTGCCATTATTCACCGGGTCAGTTAAACGGCAAACACGTCCCCTCCCAGCTCCAGGCCTGCCACGGCCACAAGAGCTGGGTGGGGCCGTTGTCCTGGGCCCAGGTTTAGGAGGGGAATGGGCCCACTGACACCACAGTGAATAGCAGCTGCAAAGAGCGGTGCCTACAGGGCATTCCCCTCCCGCACTCAGGGGGACGTGGCAAGGGTGAGGCACTAGGAGGACCTGGAGAAAAGAGGAGGCGAGGAAAAGTTGAGGGATAAAACCAAACAGGCGAGAGGCTGAAAGGAGACAGGGCGGCAGATGCTATAAAAAATGGAGGGGGAAGGGAGTATGAGGGAAGAAGGAGGGAAGAGTATGAGGGAAAAGGAAGTATGAGGGAAGAAGGGGTGAAACGTGGGAGCTTCCCAGTCTTATCTGAATTCCCGTCAATCCTGGCAGCAGCTCTGCCTAGCTCCTCACTGGGAAAAGCACCCAAGGGAGCAGCACAATGAAGGTACAGAAGATACGTTAACACAGTGACACCACAGCAAGGCGATTCGGGGCTGGCCTTCTCTCTCTCTTCCAATCCCAGCGGGGCTTCACACGCAGTATTTCCAAAAGCAAGCTGCGGGGGCCAGGAGAGAAAGAGAGATGTTAATGAGAACGGTTGCCGCTTCCAAGTGGGACGTATTCAAAACGGCCCTTGGCTCAAGGGCTGTCTGGAGCTTGAACCGGTCTTTGTGGCCTTGACCCATCTCATTGCTCTGACTTCACATAATTCCTTGTTCTCTAAAGGCGATCTGCAAAGGAGGGAAGGCAGCTTTTACCTTTTGGGGGCTCCTTCGTCATGTAACGAGAAGAGGGGGCGGTGGCTGGTGTGGTTTGTTGGGAGTGGTTCTTGTTTTAAAAGGGCTTTTCCTGCTTTTTT
The DNA here is from genome assembly GCA_007922305.1 of Dermatemys mawii. Lineage (NCBI taxonomy): Eukaryota > Metazoa > Chordata > Testudines > Dermatemydidae > Dermatemys > Dermatemys mawii. The sequence goes on from ML677401.1 coordinate 13,977,320, forward strand.
TTTTTTTTTTTTTTTGCTTTTTTTTTCTTTTTAACCTTATCACACTGTCAGGAATGCCAAGTTTTCTCTCTCCTGGGTTTGCTGGAGAACACTTTGGATGACTCACAAATGTGGAACAGGAATTCTCTCCACTTTAGCTGCAAGAGCAGGGCACTGCACCTTTAACAGAGAGCCCCACTCTCCCAAGTGTTTCCATATATACAAAATGTGCCCAGCCAACACTCTGAATGAAGGCATTTGCCCTCTTCCCTGATCCCGTGTCACTGGCAGCATAAACAGCCTGGTTCTCAAACCAGCCCTAGCACCTTCCAGGAGAGAAGAACTGAAACCCCTCATCTTACAGGCCATATGCAGCAAACCACTCCTCCTCCTTATCCTTTGCAGGTCACTGGTCTCTGAGTCTCTGGAAATACCAGAAGAAAGCTGGGGGTGTAAGAAGGAGCCAAGTACAGGGGCCCATTTTCTTTATCCTGAACTTGAGAGATTCTGAGCAGTTCCTAGTGAAACCACAAAGTTCAGCCGTGGATCTGAAAGTCTCCAAAGTTTGAGGGACTTTAGATCCAGGCAAAGATTCTCTGCTGCAAGCCCTGCAGAGCATCTGTTCTGAGGTTGGGCCCAGAGCATAGGTGGCTTTATATCCTCTTTAGGCCTTCTGGTCTCTGGGCTGGCTGGGGGCATAATTTAGAGCAGTCCAGGATCCTCCATAGCACTGAATGCTACAGGCAGGTTTACATTGGCCCTATTGTACTCCTGTATCAGGGGGAGTCTTCTGTGACTGACTGTGGCATAGTAACAGCTCACACCTGCCACTAGAGCAGAGGCACACTCAGCCCTAGAGTTTTGGTTCAGACTCATCTCGAGTGACATCAGTTTCAGTAGAATCCATTGTCACTTCTAGGGGAAGTGTTGGCACTAGGTGGCATTAACAGGAGTCTTCTTATCATTAAAAGTATCCTTTAGTTATTAAGGAAACAATCTTGCAGGTGCAAGCTCCTGTAAAACTCGACTGGTCATTAGCAGCAGCCCTGCATTCTTGGCAGGGAATGGACTGAACGACACCTTAGATCTTTGCCTCCTCTAATTCACTGAATTCTTGGTTAATTTCCATGTCCTTCCTCACTGTCTCTCAGCCACACAAACAATTTCTCCATGTCTTGCCCATTCGGAGATGCAAGAGCACAGTGACCTTGGCAAAGGGGACACGTTTGCACTATCAGCTTGTGTAATATGCGCGGTCTCACGCTGCAGAAAAAAGGGGTTTCTGCAGAACCGAGAGCCGGGATTTACCAGATAACCCCAGATCCTCTCCTGGATGAAAAGAGACGTCTGCTGTGGGGCTGCTTGAAGTTTCCAAGTGGATTTTAGAAGCACTTAAAGGATCCCTGGACTGGTTCCAATTGCTCAAATTCCTATGCACACAAGGACTTTTAACAGAGCTATTCCTTACAGCCTGGGGTCCAGCGTTCCTTTATGAACCAACAAGCTCTTAAAAGCTACTGATTTTCCACCAGAAGGGACCCAAAAAGGACCATTTCAGGCTGTGGCCAAAACCCCTTAAAGTAGCAGAAGCAAATGGAAATGTGAACAGACAGTGCCAGCCAGCTCAGGCAGGGAGATCCTGCTGCTAGTCAGCGAGGCTGATTAATTATCAAGCAACGGCAAGGCCCGTAGATGCCCTGCTGGCCACAACAGATGGCTGAGCTCTGTTTGCCTTGCGTTTTGCAGCCTATCTGTTATCGCCTACGGGTGGTGAAGAGAGAACGCCCTGAAGCGGGCAGGCAGGCTGCAGGCAGATAGATCCCAGGGGCCCACAGAGGCTTCTCGAAAACCAAAACCCACCACGTTTGTCAGGATGCAACGGCAGCAGGCCTGTCTCGGCGTAGGCCTCCTCAGAGCCTTCCCCAGCCGAGAGCTGCTCCTTTAACTTCTCCATCTGTTTGGAACAAGCACAAGGTTAGATTCACCTCTCCTGACCCACCCGCAGCCCTTCTCCCGCGAGCTGCCAGGCAGCTTGCTGGAAAGAGCAGCAGGACTCAAGAGGCCATCAACAGCCATTGGGTTACCGGGAAGAAATCAGGCTGTGGGGACATTAGTGGGTGCTGCTGACATGGAGATGGAGCTGGAACATCCCCACCTCCTCCCCATGGGCAGGGCTTTTCCAGGGGCACTGCACCTGCTGCCTTGGGAATGTGGAGCTCCTGCTCCCGTCCCCGTTGTAGGAAGACGTGCACGCCCTGCTTTGACTCTGCTGTCCGTTCAGGGTGAAATCCAGGCTTTGTGCTGCCCCTCTGCACAGGTGAGCTCACCCGCAGCCCCCAGGCTCCGCTGACTAGCCACCCACCCATTACTGCATAGAGTGCCACGGTCTTATTCCTCTTGCCGCTGTGGCTTTGATACCCTCCCCTCCTTTTCCACACTCGCCTCCCATTCACTTTCCCTTCTGGCAGCAGTGAACCTGTAGCACTGATTTCCCTGTGGCCAGGCTTCCATGTTAACGGCCATTGCTTCCCTCTTCTAGAGGTGAGGGCCGTCCGTAGCAAGGAGACTCTGTGCTTCTGCTCTGGCAACATAGCTCCCAGGAAGCCAGATCCTAATATCCCAGCTCTCTGGGACAGGTCCCATCTGAATCAGGGCCCTGTGCTACAATCCCTCTATCCCAGCCGCAGCTAGGTGTGATATAGTGACACATTGCACAGGCAGGGGGATGGAGAGTCAGGAGACCTGGGTTCTATTCCCAGCTCTCCCATGTGATCATGGGTGAGTCACTTCCACTCCCTGTGCCTCAGTTTCCCCTCACCCGCTGTCTCTCCTATCATGGGCTGGCTGGCCCTTTGAGGCAAGCCGGGCTCAGTCTTGCCCATAACTTAGCATCTCTCCCTAAGCATCACCAATGAGCTTGCAAGGTAAAGGTGGATCTGTGACGGCAGCTGGTTGCAATGGGCTTAATGAGCTGTGGAGGTGAAGCCTGGAGATTGCTTGTTAAATAAAGCTGGGAACTCAACAGAGGGCAGAAGACCCAGGAGGGAGAAACAAGCGGGAGAGCCCCAGGAAGTCAGGCTGAGTTTCCCCATGGAGCAGGCGAGGTTCCTGTGGGGGGATCCCTGAGATGTGGCCTAAAAGGAGCAAAGGAGACCCTCAGAGGTAAACTGCCTGGTGAAGGGAAACAGGGGCCAGTCTTGCTGGGGGAAAAGCAGGAGGAGAGACGCTCTGCAGGGATCAGAAGCTGCAGAGAACTCCCGAAAGGGCCAGAAGAGCTGCTAGTCTGGGCTTGAGTTGGACTTTAAGTGGGATAGATCTTTTGTTCACCTGGAAGGGGAGTTAACTGTCATGTGACCTGGCCAGAGGGCTGAGCCACAGAAAGCAGAGGAGAGGAGAGGAGAGAAGACACCATCCGGGACGAGCCACGGAACCGGCCATTGATGGGTAAGAGAGCAAGTTCCCTGCCCTGCTATGTCCCTAGAGGTGAGGGCGCCCGCTCACACGAGCCTTGTCTGCTTAGACCCTCAGCTCTCTGGTGCAGGGATCACCCAGAAAAGTGGAGACATGATCCTGGAGTAGGCCTCTAAGTGCTACTGCGACACAAACAATCATAAGAAAGGATCTGGGAGAATTCAGATTGGGGGTAGGACTTTGTGCTGTGGTCCTGTCTCTAATCTGAACCAGTTCCCTCACTCACAGCTCCTTGGTGTGACCCAGTGATGGGATTAAACACCACAAAGCAGCAGCACCTGCCTCTGTAGCTAGCCCCTTCTACCTCTCCCCTGGGAAGGGTTTCCCTTTTATGGGAACTTTTTTTTCCAGTGTGCTTTTCCGGATGCTGGCCGCTGAGATAGGTCACTGCTGCAGCCTAAACGATGTTATTTCCTAGCTTGCTCCCAATCCACTTTTCAACCACGACTGGATGTTTTTTCTAAAATATCTGCTCTAGGAGTTACTTTGGGGAAGTCCTAGGGCCTGTGCTAGACAAGCGGATCACAATGGTCCCTTCTGGCTTTGTGATCTGTGAATTTGTTTCTTCCATCTGGTGAGTATTTTAACTCCTGCTGTGCTTTCCTCTTCCTCTTCCCGGGGAGACAGCCCGTTCTCACACTGGGGCACTGAAATTGATGATCGCAATGCACCCACTAGTTCAGTCTGGGCATTATTCCCATGCTACCGGCTTTTGTCCAATTCACTCTGAATCGATGCATGCACCTCTCACCTGTTCAAGTTCTTCAAATTTCTTTGCCAGCTCCACGTCTGGAAGAAAGAACACAGGTAGTGTAAATATCCATACTGCTTCCTGAAACCCCCATGAGAAGGAATTTCCGCATTCGTCCTTTATAAGTGCAAGGCCTCTTTACCATTGAGTTCCTACTTAGCCCTGAAAATAGAGGTTAGTTAAAAACCCAACAGAAGAGGTGACATTCCCAACTAGTTCTATAGGACTTTCCCTTCATGCTAAATAATAAAGGAGGCAGGTTGTCATGTTTGTTTTGTAACTTATAAAACATACCTGACGGGTACAAATACAACGGCTAAAATACGGTCATGTACTGGCCAGTGCCAACTCAGCAGCTCCCCATCACTTTGGTTGGGTAAAAGCCAGAACAAATGGGTCTAGCCCCATTCCCTGAAGGCCGGTAACTCAGCCTTTGTCAGATTAAAGCAAGGGGGGAATTATGTGTCTGTGTTTAAGTGATCAGAGCAGGAGAGCGCCAGTGCAGTCGCCTTTACAGTTATGCTGCATAGTGTTGGTGGCTCCCAGCAGGCGTGTCTTTGATTATTGGAAATCACAGACCTTGCGGCATCCTTCACTCAGGATCAATGGAAGTGTGAGGGGGTGTCCACCCCACACAGGACTGGAAGGGCTTAAGGTGGCCAGGTAGGCCTGTTAACTCCACAGGCTGCACCTGGAGAGAGAGCCAGGGAGCAGGGAGTTGATTGCAGGCAGGTTTAGCTGAGCAGGAACAGGTGCGTCCTGTCAAGCCAGGAAGCTGGCAAGAGACAGGGGCCACTGCTGGGAAAGGCTCAGTCACTCCCTGGGAAGAGGGAGGAGGGTTTGAGCAAGGAGGGGACCAAGAGCTGTTGGCCGCAGTCCAGGAAAGGAGCGGCGGGGGCTGGGAGAGGAAAGCCCGTGACTACTGGGTGTCGGGTCACTGGGCTGGAATCCAAAGCAGTGGGTGATCTCGGGTTCCCCTACCAGCCACCCGGGTGTGGCATAGACCAGGCAAGGGGCAGTGAAGGGGAGGCTTGCCATGGGGGTCACTGTGAGAGGGGCAGAAAGATGAAGGCCTGTACCCTGGAAAGGGGAATGCTGAGTGCCCAGGGCGGAGGGCTGAGTCACAAAGAGGATGCTCTGGTGCCTGGGATGAGGGCGGAGCTGCAGACCTGGTGTGACTCGGAAAGAGAGACCTAATCCCCAGAGTGACCAGGAGGGGGAGCCAGACAAGCCCTGAAGGCTGCACCCTGGGACAGTAAGAAGCAATTAAGCACCTTGATGGAGTAGCATAGCGAACACAAGGGAAAACACTGCCCAAGGGGCGAGGCTACGTGCAAAGGCCAGTCAGAAGCTGAGTTATGTGGGCAGAGGTGTTTTCCTGGCTGTTCAGAGCGGCTGTGCGTGCGGCCTGTCTACAGAGCCTTTGCTGGTACAGCTACGCCAGCAAAGCACCTTACTGGACACGCAGCTTATGCCAGTGAAAGGAGTCCTGCTGGCCAAATGACATTAGATATGCTGCCAAAAGCACTCTTCTGTTGCATCTACACTGCGTCTACACAGAGGGCTTTTCCCCCCTCCTAGATGACCTGACTATGTCAGCAGAACTTTGTAGTTCAGACCAATTCTGTGAGAAGCAGAAAAGTGGCCAGACATCCAGGAGACATCCAGAGGAGCGCTGGCAACATGGCCTTGAGAGGAAGCCAAGAGACAGAGCTTCTTTTGGGCAGAGTGCAGGCTGGAAAGATGCATGGAACCATGAGCCTGGAAACTATCTGCTGCTGTTTGTTCTTACTTCATTCAGGGAAACAGGCCTTTGTACAGTCTTTGTAAATGAACAGGATTGCACCAAGAAACACCTATTTCCACCATCTATTTCTCCCCCTAATGGAGACAACCCGCAAGACTCAGAATATTGGCTAACTGCTTGGGCCAAAAGGGCCAACAATATAGATAAAGCCAATACATTATATCAGTCTTGATTTAAAGAACAGCGTGGTCTAATGGACAGGCTGGGAATTAAGAGAGCTGGCTTCTATTCCTGGCACTGCCTCCTGTGACAAATCCCTCGGACAAATCCCTTCAGGGCTCTGTGACTCGCTTTTCACATCCGCAAACCAGAGACTGCAAAAGCACTCTGAGATCTAGGGATGAAAACTGCTACCTAAGCGCTTCCGATTGTTACTGCACACCCAGCCGCTTCTTGCGGCATTTCAGGCAGCTGTTTTGGCTACAGTTCCCACAAGCCAGCGGGCTGGCCAAGGACTGCGGCATCCCGAAAATGAACAGCAGCTGACATTGGAACAGATGGTCTCAGGGGAGAATAAAAAAGGCTAATTTGCTCACAACACTCTGCCTTGGTGCAAACCCTCTGCCTATGCTTCCCTTGAAGATTAATTGTTGGCAGTTGCCCAGCATAAAATGAAGCCTGCCTCTAGGAGTAAAAAGTAACTAGCCCGTGAACCTGTTCTTTCTTGAATGCATCCCATTTGTAAGCTGAATTCCTTCGTTAGCAGAAGAACTTGATTGCTTTGCTTTGCAGGATCATTCAGCCATTCAGAACTCCGGCTGCCTCACCGAGTTTAGCAAAGGGAAGGATGAAGGTGGTTTCAGACCTTGGGGCATTTTGTCCCTGCTTGTCCCTGTGCTCTCTTGTTTTCATCAGTATTGTCACTGTGAAGAGAACACGGCATCATCCTGCTCTGAAGACCTACGCTGCCAGTGAGACCCCATCCATTGACTTCACTGGGCTTTGGCCTGCGCCCTCGGTGAGCAAATGTGAGCTTATGAATTTGAATGATGCTCCCCACTTTTGTCTCACGACACCCTGCCACATTCTGGGGTTGGAGTCCTGATGAAATCGCCAGAAAGGCCTAGAGCCCTTAGAATTACACGCTCGGATTTTTGGTCAGGTCAGCTCCCGCGGGTGGGATAACCCCCCATGTGATCGCTCAGTGCCTCCGGTCCCCGCAGAACCAGAACTGCAAAGGGATGGATCAGCGAGAAAAATCCCACCAGCTGCACTTTTCCCAACGTTAACAATAAGTCAGGTTCTGATGGGCGTCCCCCCAGGGTCTTAGCTCATCCAGAGAACCCACACTAAGTGGGGACTCCGGCCTGATCACCTCTCTGTAAAACAATTACCCCGGGATATAAATGATCAACTATTTGTATGAACGACTGTTGAAGACATTGCATAAGTTTTAACACTCCAGACAGACCCTGAGCTGCATCTGAAGGCCGCTAGTTGTAGTGTGGAGTGGGGGGTGGGAGGAGGGTATCAAAAGTGGCTTCCTTCCCCCTGAGCTGGGCTTGCTCTGAACTGGGCCAGTCTTCTGGCCCAGTATAGAACTCTTCCCAGCAGCCAGGGACCACTGGGGTGCAGGGACACCTTAGTCGGTCTTCCTTGTCACTAGCCCTGCCACTTGTGTCTGCCATGGGGGAGTGGGGGACTGTAGAAGCGTCTATGACAATTCAGTGCCACCTGAGAATTCCCCTGTGCCACGGGAGCCTCCGGGTGCCAGCTAAGAGGGCTTTCGGTCAGACTTGCAATGGAAAAGCAGCATCAAGTAACCCCAGTGTACCAGACGGTCCAATCCCCTGTATGTCGGTCCCAGTCCTACAAGATGCTGAGCAGTCTCCACTCCCATAGCAATCCGTGGTAATTGGGGTGCTCAGCCCTTAAGGGTCAGGCCCTTAGTATTCAAATAAACAAAGCTCCCTGCAGGGATCCAGGAGGGGAAGCTGGAGAAGGGATTGATGAGTGGGTCGCCTGCCCCCTCACTTACCGCTATCCGCTGGCCGCCTCCAGCCCAGGTTCTTGTTGAGAAGCAGAGTCAGCAGCACGTCCTGGTCACTGATGTCTCCTCTCTCCGGAAACCCGGGGTTTTCTGCAGCACATAGAACCCCGCGCTCAGGCTGGGAGGCCAGGATGAATGTGTCCCCCGGCACAAGAACAGAGGAGGGAAATGTCTCACTGCCGCCTAATGGCAAGTGGGGAGGGAGAGGGAGACGTACGGGGGGTGGGGGTCTCCCATGGGTGGGTGGGGGTTGCAATCCTCACCCCCAGCCCGAGAAGAGCTGCTTTGTGGCTGCTACTGCTTATAATAGGTCCTGGTCAACATGGTCCTTCCCCATTACGCAGAGGCGAGTCAGACTGTTGCATTGCCTAGTCTGCCACCAATCCACTGGGGACTTCTTCCCCCCACCCTCACTCCGCCCATAGACTCATACTGGAGCTGGGAAGGAGCTGGGAGTCTGTCCAGCCTGTCTCCCCAATCCAGGGGTGATCCCTGGTGCACACTGACTGGAGTTCAGTCACAGCCCCACCTCTGGGCTAACTCCACTGCCGGGCTTGAGATACAGGCGGCGCAGGTGACAAAAAACCTTTGTGTTCGCCCATGGGGCCAGCGACTGTTCCAGCTGCCAGGCAGGACCAGCCTGTTTGGATTTCCAAGACACACCATCATTTTCCTGGGAAAGTTTCCTCTAGGCCACCCGGGGATTCCCTGTGCACAAGGGGAATCCTCCCAGAGCCTGTTAAATCAACTGCCTGCTGCCAGAAGGGGGACAGGGCCCTCATTGAACCCCACAGACAGAGCGTTCTCCATATTGTTCCCTTAGGGAGTGGGGGGAGTTGCTGCTCCCTGGAAAGATTGCTCCCCAAACCTCCTGGATCCACCAGTATCTGATAACCAGACAGTCACCATAGGCCAGGGCTGTATGCACAGAGATCGGTAGTGCTGCAGAGACCAGGAGCGTCCAGCCGGTCTCTTATACAGCCTGAAGCGAGGGGTAGGGAACACAGTCAGCATTAACTGTTGTGAGGCAAGCAGTGGGGATAAAGCACGGAGAGTGCCCAGGCTCCAAACCCAAAGTGGCTTCACCCTTATCTAACCCTGATGGGCTTAAAGCAAAACATACACACAGGGCAACACATTATTATTATTATCATTATTATTATTATAGCTGATCTCATGGAGCCTAGTGGAGGCTTAGGAGGTGTGGTGGGGGGGGCTTCTATTTAGACACAGCTGCATAAATCAGAGGGAGCTGAGGAGCTCTGCCTATTCTGATGATCAGAAATGCTGGCCAGATTCACCCTGGTGTGGTACTTTGGCTGGTGTCGCTGATCCTGATCCTGATCTCAGTACAAGCCGGAATTAACCCCCTAGAATTTAGCGGAGTCACAAGAGGGATGCGTTTCTCAGGGTGAGTTTAAAGACGATCTAGGTTCTGGTGATTTTGAAATGTTGCTGATTAGGCATGTTGCAATTTGCTTTAGAAAAAGATAGATAAATGCACAATCAAAATAAAAGGCATTATTACAAAACCAACCAGGCAATATAGGAGGAAAAATCAATGTAAAAGCCATGTTATTTTCTAGTGTATACTGTCTGCTCCTGTTTTCCCCTCAAGGGCTCTGTAACAAAGATTAATTCCATTTCCCTGCAGAATAAGTACAAGTCAAGACGCACTTAAGTTACTAAAGGAAGCACATGTAAAAGAAGCCTCCTTGGATAAAATGTCTCGTGCTGACACCTAGGAGCTATCAGATCTCGTACGCGCTGTGTCGGGACCATCACTGGATAACACCAGGGCATTTTTCTTCCTAAGAGATTTTCTTTATGAAGAGCAAGAGACATTCTCATCAGACACATTCCTTCTGCTGTGACATGGTCAGTGTCAAATGTGATGTATTATACAACTAGAAAGGGACATAGAGACGGTTGTAGGTCACACTAATATAATGAGGCCTCTCAGTAGCTCACTGGTTGGTCAAATGTTTAGTAGAGTGAGGTAGTAATGAGTAACCTTATTTCCTTCCCATGTGAAAATCAGTGCTGTAGGGTTGTAGCAGGCAGAAAGGAAAATCTCCCAACTAACCAGCCAGCAGAGGTAAGTACCTACCTGTGTCATCTAGGCTGAGTTTCAGCTTACCTTGGAGTGCAAGAGGTTTTCCACGTGCAGACGGTATTGACAGCATTATGGAGAAAACGGTGAGGAGCCCAAGGCAGAGCTGGACCGAACAGATTTTGTCCATGTTCCCGCCACCCAAAAGAACTCTTCCTTCATGCACGATAGAGGACTTCAGTGCAACCCGGCTCCAGAGGAGCTTACTTTTAAAAGGCAGCGAATGTGCGAGGATTACAAATGGTCTTTGGAGGAGGGGGAGAAAAAGAATCTTCTGAAATATAATTCAACCTGTCAATATGATTCACTCTTTGGATAGTGGACAGATCAACCCAGGAACAGACGTCATAAGGAACCCGGTCAATATGTCTCTTATCTGACCAATCCAATGACTGTTCCCTCTCTCTCTCACACACACACACATGCATCCATATCCAGGTTCTGTGGCTATATTATAGAAATGTATTCAGTGAGCTGGCTCGAAGGGAGCTTTGCAATTTATTATTGCACTCTCTCGCGCCTGTGCTAATTAAGCTGAGATGTAGAAAGTGCCAGAATGGTGGCGAGGAAGACAGGGCTGTTCATTTCATTTAACTGATTGCTGGCACTCAGGTGCATTGCTCCATCACAATGACTTTGCTGAGCATTGGTTTTATCATCAACGGGCAAACCGCTGCATTTGATTTCAGGGTAGAGTATGGGCTGGTGGCTAAATGTGAAGTCCGCTATGAAATTCATCAAAGAGGAGCCAGATTCCTTCAGTTTCGTGCATTCGGGAGAAGGAAGGATGTTTGGATGATCCATTTTACTGGGCAAAAGCCCATATTTCATTAAGATAAAATGTGGAGGCTGCACTGTAAAACCTTCCAGGGTCTGTTTTAGGGGAATGGCTCCATCTTGTTTAGCCTGTATTTATTGCCTCCCCATCTATCTCAATGATCTGTTAGTAGTTTTCTGTTGCAACTTCATGATACCAAGAGAGATGCAGTAACAACCGTCCCGGTAAACTCTGTTCTCAGCCCCTGCTACTTTCCCCGAGTGACGTGGCAAAGATGAGCTGCAGAACTGAGTCACTCACAGCCTGCACTGGCAATAAGCTGACCTGCACGCACGGTGCCATTGACTCACCTGCTATTCTTGGCTGCTACAGCACTGTCCCAAATTGCCCATCTCATTCCACCTGATGCCACCTGCAATTAGCATTAACTGGAAGGCAGCATTGACTTGGAGTTGGGATTTCTGGGTTTTGTTTCCCAGCTCTGCCAATGACTTGTTGTGTGACCTTGAACAAGTCACTTTTGATGCCCCAGCTTACCCAGCTACACAATAAATAAATTAATGCTGGTAAAGCCCTTTGAGATCTTTGGGTGAAAGGGGCTATTTAAATGCAGAACATTACAGCGATTGCTCACGAGAATGAGAGACAAATAGCACTGGCTCCAGTTAGACATATAGGCCTGAGCCCACAAGACGCTCTTCTGCAAGGTGCCAATGGCCTCCGCTCCCACTGAAGTCAATGGAAGTTGCACTGACAATGTTCAGTGTGTCCTTGCAGAATTGGGACAATAGCACATGAAGGCCGGGTAGTGCACATGTCCCTCTTGATCTTGATTTGCTGAACCCCTACATCTGAGCAGCCATGGGCAATCATGCTGGATTGCACTGAAGTTCTGTGGTGGGAAGGGCACAATGATCGCTGGGATATTTATATTTATTTTCAGCTGTGTCCTATCCCAATGCAATCCGTCTTCTAGGGCATGTGCAAACTATTATCCTCTAGCCAAATGAGGTGCAACATGACACTCTGGCTTTGACAGTATTATAACGCCAGAGGAAAAATCAGTCTGTCTTTTCAGGTGCTGACAGAAGGCTGATTCCCAGGAGCAGAGAAGCTTAAAGTTATCCTGCAACTCAATAATGTTATGGGTGTGTTTAGCATCTTATTAACTGGCCACCCAGAGGCCTAGAATTCGAACAAGGACAATGCTGATAACAGCTGGTTGAAAAAAAAATTTTTTTGGTCAAAAAGTAATTTAAATGAAAATGACATTTGGTCAAAATGGAGATATTTCCTTATTTTCTGAGTTTGTTCCAATGAAAATTACCAAAAGCTGAAAAAATGTAGGTTTTCAGTTTGGAGTTTTCAATGACAAACAAAGAAAAACAACCCCTACAAACCTGAAAAATTCCCGCAAGAAAGTTTTTCAAAAATTTTCAAAACTTCCTGCAAAATATTGGTATTTCCCCACTAACTCTAATTCAGATCTTTCACAGACCAAACCAGCCAGGATTTTCTCCATTGTCAGACGTTAGTGCATCAGCTAACTGTAATATCTATCCCCTCACTGTCTCTAAAGCTATTACTCCACTCAGACATGAGAACTCCCATATTCTCCTGGGAGCGCACACCTCCTCCTGATAACACATGAGTTATCGTATGATCGGTTTAGTACATAACAAGCGGTTCTTGGTCTGAAGTGGTACCACCTTTAGCAGGCACTCACTGCGGATGTTAGCAACCTTATCATTTATAAGTCAGACTCAAACTGCCCTTTCAGAGAGAAGGGTCAGCTACAGAAACACTTGCAGCAGCTGGTTTTCTGGCTTCTACTCAGCTTGTCTTGAGGCCTGGTGTAGGACCGAGTCTTGTATTGATATGGATGGTGGATGCTGCTCTGCTGATGATCGAGCTGAGGAAGGTGTCTCCGCTGAATCCGCCTGTCAGCAGCCCTTGGTACCAATGAGGCTTTCTTGATGTCTTGTGGTATCTTGCAGAGGGGAGCTGGAGAAGCTCCTTGCTGGGGTTTGCTCTGTCACTGCAGAGAAATCCCTTTCAGGCGTCTCCCCCAGTCCTCCTTCCCCAGCTCCCTTTCCTCCAGTCGGGTTCCCTCCTCCCTGCTTGGTGTTTCTCTGCCTGGCTCCTCCCACCATGCCAATACTTTGCCCCCTCCCCTACCCAGACTGCCTCCCCGCCCCACACAGCCCCACATCCTCAAAGGGGAAACAATGAAAAATCCCCTCCCAGCTGGACACGAGTGTCTCCCCGTTTCACACACACTAGCCCCCTGTAGGCGCGGTGTCCCCCGCCCCATGGAAAGGGGCAATTCTCTGTGTGAGGGAATGAAAGGACCATGCCCGGGTGCCTGTAGAACACCCCTCTGCAGACACAGCTCTCTCCTGGGAGTGGCCCTCCAGGGGGCAGGAGCTGTAGTTATTAGAAAATTAGACTTTCTGTTCCCCAGGGGCCCGTTAAAGCCAGTCAATATTTATGAAGCTTTTAGTCTGACTGATGCAATTTGTTCCTCTGCGACATGTTTGTTGCTCAGCCCATAATGACTATAACATTAGACACTCCGGGTTAACTGTCTCCTGGCAACCTCTGCTAAGAGAGGCGGAGGGGAGGGGTCCAGGCTCCCCACGCCGTGGGTCTTGTTCTCCCCTCATTGCACCGATGTAACTAATGCTAAGTTGGGGCACTGAGGGAAGGACTTGCCAGCTCCCCGCAGGGGTGGGACATGTTGGAGAGGAGCAATGCCTAGTGGTTAGCACAATGGAGTGGGAATGAGAGGAGCTGGGTTCTCATCTTGGCTTTCTCCCTGGCTTGCTGTGCATTGTTGGGCAAGCTACTTGATATCTTCCTCTGCTTATAATGGCTATAGTGATGCACGCCTGTGCCCCGGAGGGTAATTACCATTGATTAAGTGCTTTGAGATCCTCAGCTGCAGGAGACCAGGCCGGTGCTGAGGTATAAATACAGTGATACACACGCACTGGAATGTCAGGACAGCCGCCCTGGTTAGAGGCAGAGGAGCTGTGCCCGCTCCCCCATCAATGTGCTGACCTAGAGGCATCTCCTCTACGGGGCAGAAGGGGCCTGGGCATCTCTCTTGAGACTGACAACAGGGAGACGGATGTATTGCTCCCTCCCACTATGACATGGGCGGTGACCCCCCAGCCCATTTCCCAAGGCACTGAACACCTCATTCCCCAGCCATGACTCAGAATGATCCAACATGGGACCCATCACTGTGCTTTGAGCCCTGAAAAGAGGCCATCTTCTGCTCTCATTTACACCCGCTGTCAATCTGGAGTGGCTCTGCTAAAGTCAGTGAAGCTGTTTCCTGCTGTTGGGTGGGTAAACCACTTAGACCAATGTGCATTGTGACAAGACTCCTATCCGCCCTGGCCCCAACCCCAGTCCATGGTCAGCTGTGGCATCTGACGTCTGAACGCAGCCAATTACTCCAGCAGGGTGCCATGGAAGTCACAGGAGTGACACCCGACTTAACAAACATGCGTGCTGCTGGCACAAGAGACAGCATCACTATAAATCAGATCCCCAGGAACATCCCCACCGCAAACGTAGGCACCAGCTGCTTGGGCGATCTCCCCTGAGCAATGGTAGTTGTAGGTCTCATCATCCTTTGTCTGGGCCAGTCACCAGGGGGCAGCATCACTCGCTCAGTCATGCATTCGAAGCCAGTATGTCGCACGGGGCTGAACCCAGCCCTTGATCTTCCAAGGAGTTTTCCAGAGGGCAAGGGAAAGGGGAGGCCAAGGGAAATAAAGGTGTTTTAGGAACCTCTTGGGCTTTCCAGCCCTCAGGATGTTGCTGGTTTCCGAGCACTATGTCCTCCTAAAGGCACCCTTTAGTTTTAAATCCTTTTCATCTAAAAATCCAGGCCTCTCACGCTCTCTCACTCCACCCCTCCTGCTCCTCTCCCCACCCATCGCTCTGACCCTCCGGATCATCGAAAGTTTTTAGCCGATTGGCTGAACATTATAGCACCAGCCTCTGCTCCTAATGGACACTGAAGAACCCGATTGTGGAGGCACATCTGGGTCGCTCCTCTGTGTAAATGCTGCACGCTGCTGGTTGGGTTTGGGTTACATATCAGCTCCCTCAGTCCTTGGTGCTTTGTGTCTTCTGACAATGCTCTTCCCTCCTCTTCTGCTTGGGCTTTACCCCACGTCTGTCAGGCATCCAAGCACCTCTCATTTTGGCCCATTCTCCCTGGGGAAGCCGTGTCTGTAGTCCACGGCAGGAATGAGGTTGCCAGATGTGAGTTCTACTCCCCAGGTGTCTGGGCCAGCCCGGCGCAGGGAGGGAAGCAGAGGGGTTCAGGACCTTGGTGCCTTCACAGACCCTGCAGCCTGGCGATGGGTAATGAATATTTGTCGCCCTTAAAAGTGTGCCTGGGCCCCATTGCATTTGGGGGGCGCTACCTCCAAGTCCATCCTGGAGCTCAGAGGATCGTCAACCTCGGCCTTCAACCTCCAGGCCACAGCTACAGCATCACAACCCCTGCTGCATGTGTCCCTCCCCGGATATCACAGCGGAGGGCTCCCTGTCAGTCCTCTGCATTGCAAGGGGAGGTTTCTCTCCCCAGTCAGCCTCATGCTGGAATCCCCCCCACACAATGTGTATTGGGGACAGGATTTGGGCCTCCCATGGACTTTGAAAGTGCCCCCCCCAGCGTTCAGGTTCTTCTCAGCCCAACCTGCTCTCCGGCTTGAGGGGAGACTGGGGTGAGGAACCTCAGGAGGGAGACTGGGTGTCAGGGTGGGGAGAATACTGGCACTCTCGTGGGGGTCCTGGAGGGAGAGACGGGAACTGGTGGAGCGAGAAACCTGGTCCTGGGTGGAGGAGGACTGGGGAGGAGGAGCTGTGATTGAGGGAAGGGAGGGGACTGGGGCAGGAACAAACTAGAGGGGTCAGGGCCAGGAAGATGTGTTCCTCGTTTTCTGGGTGCCTGACTTTAGATCCTGCGTTCAGATTTGCAGAAGTGTTGAGCACTCACAGCAGCAGCTGAAGTCCATGGGAGCTGGGAGCTAGGTTTTGAACCCGTGAAGTGCTAGATCAAGGTAAGTACTCTGAAAAATCAGGTCCTAGGCATCTCCTGTTAGCCACCCAAAATTAGTGGACATGCTCGACCTTTATCTCTTTGAGCCTCAGTTCTGCCCCTGTAAAGTGGGGACAATAACACCCATTTATCTCACAGGGATGTTGTGAGATAATTAATGTTCGTGAAGCATTCAGATACTACAGCAGTGAGCTCCACAGAAAAGCCAAATTAGTTGTTCTATATGCAGAGCAGGGTTTGAAAAGTGGGCAGTAAGGCCTCTTTTTTATGTTGAACTGTGAGGATAACACAATTTATTGAATAGCTGCTCATTATGTGATAACCATCCATTCAGTGCACTGAATGAGGCAGGGTCCTGTGGAGAAAATAGTAATTAAATGAATATGTAATTAAATAAACATGTATTATAATGATTATGCAAAAGAGGTTGCAAGGGCGACCTTCATTCTGGCATTACGTAACTTGTAAATGTTGGCTTTGCAACCTTAATAGTGTTCTTTGAACATTAGGGGTGTGTGTGTGTGTGTGTGTGTGTGTGTGTGTGTTAGACATGGAAAGGAGAAACAGGGCTTCTCGGGGAAAATTTTTGCAGGCACAAAACTTTGTGTTTGTTTCAATTGGAATTTTTGTATGTGCAATAGTGTGAGCACCCAAACCTGGGATCTAGTGAATGCAGTGGACAATACAGCCCATATGGCTCATTTGCCCCCACTGGGTGATGGTGGTGGTGATATAGGCATGGCGGGGATGGACATATCTGCCAGCTGTACTGTGCAGTCTAGGAGGATAAGTGAAAATAACTTTTTATTAGTATTTCTCAGTTGAAAATGTATGGGGAATTTTAAGAGGGTTGAATAATTATTCAGGCTGGAGTATGGTGAGAGCCATTGCCTGGTCTCCAGTGCATGGATTTCAGCCTTGTTGAATTTTCTTTAAATATATCTACAGCTTATTAAAATTTTGTCCAGACCCAGGCAGTGTTTGCAACATTCTGGATGCAAACTGCAGACCGCTCTCCACCAGCTACTAGCACAATATTCTGTTCTGTACAGGGGCCAATACTGAGATAGCTAAAGCTCAGATCCTGAAGGGTATTTAGGCTCCTATTTTCTGTTGGCCCTAAGTGCCTGCTAGATGCATTAAATGATGCGAGTAATATCCATCTGTGACACAGAGGCCCATTGGTGCTGATGGGCAAAAGATTCATTGTTCTTTATAAGAAAGTATTGTCTGAGACCTGACAAACTCAATACACCTAACATACCACTTTCACGGAATTTATCTGTGAAGGGTAGCACGTGAGAACTCTACTGAAAGCTTGTAATTTATAAATACTCCTAATCTTTGTGAGATGTGTGTGCGGGGAATGTTTTCAATACAGTCACAAATGATGCCTTATAGGGGCTTGGAGTAAGTCACCATGGAGGCATCTGTCTCATGATGACCTGTCCAAGTGGGAGGGAGTTGTCACCCCTCCCTGGTCAGCAAGGTTCAATTGTCTATTCTTGCCCCACCCCAGAACAGTCAATGGAAAACGATCCATGACAGTTGCAAACAATAAAAAAACACTTGGAGGTAAAAAGGAGCATTACAAGAGATGGGGGGCTCTCCCTGCCAGTGGATAAAGACAAAGGGCAGGTTCAGAATATCACAGGGTGGAGATACTCTCTGCACCCATTCACTGAGGGGACATCTTGTTCTGCAGGGATGTTTCGTAAAAGACTGATCCTGATTCCTGGGAAGCCAGCCAGCTCTGTAGCAGACTGAACTCGGAGAGGGAGTGGGAGAGAAGATCTGCTTTATAAGATGGGAAAGGTCACTGCTGATAAGTCTGGGCCCTAGTTCGCACTTTATGATTTCATTTTGTTTTGTAACCATTTGTTTCCATCCCTCTGGGAAGTATCTGCAGCACTCCACCCAGATGCAACTAAGGCCAGGTGTACACTACAGACACATGGGTAGAACTACATCGCTCAGGGGTCTGGATTTTCCATGCTCTTGAGCAATGTAGTTATACCGACCTAGCCCCCTGTGTAGACAGTGCTACGCTGACAGGAGAGCTACTCCCATTGACACAGCTACTGCTTCTCGGGGAGGTGGATTAAGTACACCGGTGGGAGAAGTTCTGCCGTCAGCATAGGGGCGTCCTCGCTAAAACACGACAGTAGCGCTGTACACGAAGACAAACCCTAAGATTGACCAGGGAACAGTTGTTCCAATAGTTCACTTGTACGGGGCTTTGGGATCCTGCAGGATGAAAAGCACCACAGAGCCATAAGTTGTTATTACAATGCTGCTGGCTGTCTGTAGCAAACTCCAAACATCAACCTGTTTCTTTGGTACTATTTAATTCATCCCTACCTGCAGGTCCTCTGAGGTCATGTTCCCTTCATTATCTCTCAGATTTCCTGCGCATTCCAGATAATTAGTTCCTTCTCCTTTCTCAGGGGTCTTATCTAAATATATATTTCAGTATCCAGCGCACATGGGTGCCCACAGGTCAGAAAGAGGCAGGACACTGATGGAGCAGTTGCAAAGGAAATGCTTTCTTTCCCTTGCCGGATGCAGCCTGAGAGTGCATTATTTCCCATGTTAAGTATCCTCACACCTTCTTGTCAACTGTCTGATATGGGCCATCTTGATTATCACTACAAATGTGTTTTTTCTCCTGCTAATAATAGCTCATCTTCATTAACTAGCCTCTTAGAATTGGTAGGGCAACTTCCACCTTTTCATGTTCTCTGTGTGTATATCTATATCTTCCTACTGTCTGTTCCACTCTATGCATCTGATGAAGTGGGCTGTAGCCTACGAAAACTTGTGCTTAAATAAATGTGTTAGTCTCTAAGGTGCCACAAGTACTCCTGTTCTTATTTCCCTCTGTCTTTCTCAGTGCCTGCAATGCCTTGTGTTACCACATCAGGTCTCCGGGGGTCTCTGCAGATGTTATCTCCTTGTTACAGCAAGACTTGTGGGATCAAGGCTGTTGAAAGTGGATGTAAAGAGTTGCACCAAGGAAGCTATGCCCAGTGCATAAATTATATGGGTTCCGCCCACCCCAGAACTATGCTACATCGGTTTATGCTCCATCTCCTGGCACTTTATCTATTATTTATTTACATATATACAGGCACAGAGCACTCTTGTAACAGGCCTAAGTCACTTCAGGGCCCAGTGGCAACAATATGGCAGCTGTTGACAGCCATTAAGTTCCAGATGGCTGCAGGAACTGATGGAGTCTGGTATGATCTTTGATGCAATCTTGCTATTGACAAGGAATATACAGGCATGTCGCGTCTTAGGCGTATTTAACATACGCGATTTCAGCTTTAAGTGGTCCGCAAAAAAAACAAAAGGGAGAATTTTTTTTTTAACTTCCTGTAGTGGGTGCGATTTCACCTCCCATTGAAGTGAATGGGTTCTGGCTATACGCGGTTTCCGCTTTACGCAGTAACTGCGGAACGGAACCCTTGCGCGAGATGCGACATGCCTGGACTGAATTCTGCTTCTCCCAATACAGGAAGAACCAAGAACAACAAGAGCAGTTTCTTAGCTTACAGTCCTCAAGCTTCTTTAGCTACCATCACCCCCAAAGCTCTCTCTCTAGCTTCTTTGAGGGTCACACTGTCCTTACAGGCTCCTGCTTTTGTCTTGCCTCTCTCTATTTTTTGTCTGGTCTGATCTTAGGCTTGGACTGCCCTAGTAACTTATGTCGGTATAACTCCATCATTCAGGTGTGTGGAAAATCCATGCCCCCGAGCAACGCAGTTGTACTGAGTCTACCGACCTATCTCCCTGTGTAGAAAGCACTATGACTAAGGCTTCTCCTGCTGACATTGCTACTGCCTCTGGGGGCGGGGAATTACCAACACTGACAGAAGCTCTCCCATCAGGGTAGGTAGTGCAGCTGCTGCCTTTTAAGAGTAGACAAGCCCTTCGTTCTTGTGGGATCTCTCCTCCTATGCACACCTGCCCAAACCAATACGTAGGCAAAATCTCCTGGATGGGCTCACACAGAGACTGCTCTAGCTATACGCAAGCTAGGAAGCTCCTAGGGCTGCAGATTTCAGGGCAACTGGTTAGGGCCATAGATTTGAATGGCATTGTGACCCCGTGCTCCAGGTGACAACTCCACTCATGCAGCTTTGGCCTGGTTCCCTGTCTGTCATGGCGGACAGGCAGTTGAACCAAACCAGAGGGGCATGACACCCCGGTGAACCGGATCACATTGCCACTTGCTTAAATTTGGCCCAGCTGCTTCTCTGTCATGGAAGAGGGGTGGCCAGGCCAAATTTGAATAGTGGGTTTGTCTGGGGGGGAGCGGGGCAGTGGGGGGACACTGAAGTATTGCCTAGGGCAGCAGATTGTCTTGAGTGGCCTCTAAGTTCACATACACTTTGTCTTAGGGCTTGGTTACACTGGCACTTTATAGCGCTATAAAGCCCCCACGAGCGCTATAACCTCCTCCCTGTCCACACTGGCAAGGCATGTAGAGCGCTATAACCACAGAGTTATAGCGCTCCTGGTAATCCACCTCCGCACGGTGAGTAAGGGCTGTAGCGCAGCTGCTGTAGCGCTACAGCAAGAATGTGGACACCCACTGCGCTACAAGTGATCTCTGGAGATGCCTAGAGCCACTTAAGGCAATTGACGTCTCTTCCCTTTGTTTTGAACTCGGCTGGAGGAATGCGGAAGTACCTCTTTAGAGTTTCTCTCTTAACTCGGCAGATAAGCAATGCAAACGTTTAAGGAGGGAGCCTGTGTGAAAACAAAGCCTTCTGTGAACGGAGGCTCGCTGACAGGCTTTCAGAAGAACAGAAAAATCACTGGCTTTCTCCCTCTGCATACACACAACACGTCCCCCTCACCCCCCTCGTTTAAAAAGCACGTTGCACCCAGCTGAATGCTGGGATACCTGCCCTAATGCGCTGCTCTTAATGCTGCATTAAGTGCCCCAAATGTGGCCATGCTATACCGCTGGCGTGTCTGAGTGTGGACATACAATAGCGCTATACATATTACTGTATAAGGGGACCGCTATAACCAATAGTGCTATAATCTTGTAAGTGTAACCATGCCCTTAGGTGGGAGCTTATGCTCACAGTTATGTTAACTGAGTTCACATCTTTCAATCTCAATAGGGTTTTAACTTACCCCATCATGAGCTCATAACAAAAGCAACAACCAAAGCACCATGTTTGCAGGTGTCATTGCATGTAAATAGCCTTGGAAGAACTTGATCCTGTTGATCATTTTGATGGATACGATCAATGTTTATTTGTAAGCAGTTTTTCTGATGTTTTCAATTTAAATTTTCAGTTGTGGAAAATTATGTAGGGAGCCCAGACAGTTATTTAATAGCAATAGATGCTGATTCAAAAATTTAAAGCTTTATAAACTGCTCAAAACAAATTGGCAGCATCACGATGTCCAAATATACAAGGTAACAATCCTTAACCCAACAAATCACACCTGTTTTTACCAATCATTCACGTGTCCATTTGTAACAAGCATTATTTCAAAACTCACTGGATTTTGACTCTCAGAAGTTCTCAAGCAGCATTTTGCTTCCTCTGCCTATCTGTACATTTTGATTCTTATCAATGGAAATGTTTTGTCATCAGTTTGTGTGTGTGTACCCCGACACTGATGTTTACTGATAAAATTCTAATCCTTCCAAGTTTAAATATAAACTTCAGGCGCTTTGCAGGAAAGCCGCTGTACAAATGCTAAAATCTTCCACTTTCTGGTTGTGCTGTGGTTCTGAATTAACTACATTATACTGAGAGAGAATGGGACCAAAAACACTCTCAGATTGGTGTTGGTCCTGCTTTGAGCAGGGGGTTGGTAGATGATCTCCTGGGTCTCTTCCAGCCCTGATCTTCTAGGATTCTATGAAATGTTGGGATCCACATCAGAGCTTTGCGGCCGCTTGTGTTCCTCATGTCTCGGATTTCTGTCTCTGGTTGCTCGCCTCTCCTGTCTTTCCTCTGAGCCTCGTCAAAAACGCCTCATCTGCAAGCGCAGCAAACCGGCCCTTTCTGATGCTAGCTGACTGCAAACCAGCCATAACTGTGCTCTAACTTCCAGCCACCTCTCACCCAAATGCTCATGTACGGGATCAAAACTCCCGCTCCCTCACCCCCGCACCCCGGATCCTGCTCCATTTCGCTCGGGCAGCCCTGGGGAGGGCCCCACGCGCTCCTCTCCTGGGGGAGACGACTCGGGGGGTGGGGGGCGGCACCAGGGGCTTTGCTGCCCCGCTCCGCGCTCCTCGCAGTTGCGGTTAGGAACCTGCCCGCGGTGCTTTGTGTCCCGTCTCCCGCTCCGTACAGAACAAACGCCCCGGCTCCGTTTCCTGCCTCCAGTTACATTGTATCGAGGTCGGGCGGGAGGTGTCAATAGCGGCGGCGGCGGCGGCGGCGGCGGGGCGCTTCTCGGGGGGGCGAGTGGGGGAGGGGGACGGATCAGCGGCTGGGATTGCCTCCCCTCCCCCCCCCAACCCCTCCCCCAGGGGCCAAGGGCGGCAGCCACCGATTAGCCCCGGCGATTGCGCCCTGATCGAGTCCCCCGCGAGCCGAGCCGAGCCGAGCCGGGGCAGGGTCCCCGCCCCCAGCTGGAGGTGAAGGAAGCGACAGATCCCAACATGGCTGAAGTCAGCATCGATCAGTCCAAGCTCCCGGGCGTCAAGGAAGGTGAGGCGCGTCGGGGGGGGGGGGACCCCTGGGAACCCCCAGAGTCTAGCTCGCAGGCGGGGGGGGGTCTCCCCGCCTAGGGGAGCTAGCGAGGGGTCAGCAGGAGGTTTGAGGGCCCCCCCCCCGTGCCAGGAGTCGGACGTCCCTGGGAAGTGGTGGAGTTTCTGTGTGTGTGTGTGTGTGTGTGTGTGTGTG